>CM055430.1:290513-433762 GCA_029228465.1 Salix viminalis
TCTCTCTCTCACACACATTTCTTTCTGGGCCTGAACCTAAATTACCAAATCAAACACAAAATCAACCCCAATTTCATCAATTAAGGAGACCGGGACTTTCTTTAGATTTTCTCACACACATAGAACCAAGAAAAATAAATAAATCAACTCATCATCTCCCTCACACAACCCACATATAAAAAAAACTTACTTTCTCTCTCTCTATCCGATACATGGTCAAAGAACACCGACAACGACCCATCGACCTAGTTGCAACTGAACCAGTCACCAACATTGTCATCTCCTCCACCATTTCATCCAAAACCAATAACCCTTGTTCCAGCCACACAGCTGCGGTGGCAAGTGAACCCAAGACAGCTACAACTAGCACCTTATCACAAGTCATGACCAAACACCCACGTTAATCTCCTTCTCCATCTCGGCCGAAAGTCACTGCTCCATCCACTTCGTCCCAGCCGTCGACGTAAACACCAAGCACTACCACAAATCCCATCATAGTCCAACTTCTTCAACTGGCCACCAACAGTTCCCACGTCCATGGCCAATAACCTTTATAATCCACAACTAAAAAGCCAAAACCATTAGTCCCTCTTCTAACAAACCCGACTGCCTCTTTCCCATTTCAATCAAATCAAATCACTTAAACTGAGAGCTATGTCACTCCCCTCTTGATCTCTTTGGCTAAAGCAAAACAATCCAAAATCACCAATCCACCATAACCAAGTTTTTATAGAGAATATTGATGAATCAGCAGCACGAGAGAGAACCACATTTGTGGAGAGAAAGGAAAAAATTAACAAAAATGTGTGGTGTGGATTTTTGTTTTTAAAGGAGAAGGTGAATCTCACCACCGGCATAAAAAGAAAAAAGAGAGGAAGCTGTTTCAGAATTAATATTTTTTTTCTCTCCTTCCAGCGGTTGTGACAGTGGCGTGTGGAGACCATACGTCACCACTGTTCTGGCACCTCCAGTTCACTTCCAGCAATTCCCAACATTCCGGAAGGTCCACTTTAGATTTTAGATATTTTAATATGTTGGTTATGATTATTGTTGAATTTTGATAATTGTGTGAGTTAATTAGTAAGAAGTGCAGGGGTGTAATGCACATATATTTTTAGCATGTATTAGATAGATAAATGGATAAAAAAGGAAAAAAAAACTTAACATTTTTTTTATTTGTTTTATAGGCAAGTTTCTCTAAAAACTCATGCTCTCATTTTTAATAAAAAAATACTAAAAATATGAAAGAAAAGGAGAAAAAAATAAGATATAGTGCATGATTTAGCATTTCTTGAAAATGCGAATAAATTTAAAGATATTTTTATATTATGAGTGCATCATTAACTTAATAACAAGTTTATTAAGCCTACTAGGGACTTGATCTAATTTAAAAAAAAAATACAAAAAAGCGGTTTGTTTATTTTTAATATCAATATTTATAAACTATATGTAAAACGTATTTATGGTATTAAAAGAAAAAAAATAGAATAAAATATTATTTTACTTTCGAATGATTAGGATAGGTTTGAGCTAAGACGATGTTGAGAATTCATTTGGAAGATATTTTTATTTTTTTTTATATTTTATATTAAGTTTTTTTTTTTGTGTTTTTATATTATTTTCATGTGCAGACGTCAATTTTTTTTTAAATGAAAAAATATTATTTTGATACATTTCTGAATAAAAATCACTTTAAAAAATAACTTCAACTAAACTCCCAAACAAGTTTTTAAAGTCATTGCTAAGAGCATCTCCAGCGACAGTGCTATATGATAAAGCATAAATAAAATATCAATTGTTTAGCTCTTTTATTTATCTTTTTGAACTGCAACGGGGGTGCCATTTGCAGAGCCAAAAATGACACCCCCTCCATGAGTTGCTATTTGTAGCAGCTCAAGAGACACGAGGTAAAATTTTGGCCCCACCTTGGGGCCATCTCCTTGGATTTTTTTCATTCTTTTTAGCTATGTTAAAGTTTTTAAACGAAGACCACGTGTATTTGCAATTGTTAAATGGGAAAGAACCATTTAATTAAAAATTAAATTAATTAAATGTAATAAAATTTGATTTTTTTATTTAAATATAATTAAAATTTTAATAATTATAATGTTGGAGGGTTTTTTAAAAGTATTTATTTAATTATATAACTTACTCTTATTAATTATATAATTAATTGCATAATTAAACTACATACAAAATAATTATACTATATTTAAAATAATATAAAAATAAATGGCTCTCCAAAATGGTTTTTACCATTGAAGCACACATCAACAAAAAAACCATATATACACTATTCAAACATCCATTTTAAAGATTTGGCTCTCCAAAATACCTACTCCCATTGGAGATGCTTTAACCTTGCTAATGTGAATCCACTTTAACCAATAAAAAAAACACAATAAAGTCTTATCAATTCTAAAATAGATAAATAATATAGCTTAACTTAGATAGATTGTATTATGAGTGATAATATCTTTTATATACACTTATCCAAACTCTATAGACTATTTAGAGTTTCTAATCACCAAAATATTCAGGGGAAACTCTAAATCTTTAAACCATAAAATAACAAAAAATCATTGTTTTTTCTACCCTCGAATCAAATCCAAAAAGATAATCAACACAACATTATACATGTGTGATAGAATGACGTATCCACTAGAAATTTACCTTCAGACAGGCTTTGTTGCTTGTGTGATTGTTGTGTTTTATTTTGATTGGTTTGTGCATTTATTTTCAACATGCATTTTATACATTTTGCTCTTGCATTGTATATTGAATATGAATTAGTTTCTTCATGTATCGTGCTTTAATTTTTAAGACAATACAGTTGGATAAGAGATTAACAGCATGCCTTATAACTGTTGGTTAAGGTTCAAAGCTCATGAAACATCCAACTCAGATACGAGTGTTTGCTTGGTAATGATGAACTTTTGTTATTATAAACCATGCCCTTATATTATCCTTGCAAAGACGTATAGATTTAATACCCTTCTGAATCTAGGTGAAAAACCTACTTATGCGCACTTAATAAATACGAACTATTCTAAGGATGTACGCAGCATCTATAAATCACACCAAGAAAAACCTGACATTTAGCATTCTAAATTTCAGGATGGTTAGGTGGCAAATTGTTGTCACGCAGAGTCTACAAGAGTTTGAGCTGTTTCAATTCAAATGGATGGAGATAGATATGGACCCACTCGGTGGTTCCTAAATCTATAGATGATGACCCTGTCACCCCTGAAGGGAGAATCTATATTCAATTGCGTTGCGTTGCATGTATTAACCACTATGAATTCTCAGAAATTGAAGGCAACAATGACGAAGAGAAAGATCCTTGGCTCTTACAATCGCCAAAATGAGTACACAGGACTTGGCCAAAATGAGTACACAGGACTTGGTTTAAACGTGTGAAGAACGTTGGAAGACCTTGTTAAAGCCACCTAACACATGTATTTAAAGCATTTTTTGGCATCTTTATAGGAAATGAAAGAAGCACAACACACACACACATATATATATATATATACTAGCCCCTTTCCCGCTCTTCGCCGCAGTCAGAATTATATTTTTTTTAACACAAAAAATATTAATTAAATGAGATTTTTTGTATTATAATATAAATTTGAGCAAAATAATAAATATGTGTAGAATTCTCATGGAGTGCGAGTTCCTATAAAATCAAGAAGATTCGGATACCTAAATCATCAAATTCACTATATTAGAATTAATTTATTTTATAATCCAATTTAAATTAAACACAAAAAATAAAATATAAATTGTGAAAACACCTACAATAATCAAATAACAAAAATAAGTAGTTAATTTTCTATCTACAAAAGAAGAAAACATCATTGAAAATCCATCCTTGTATTGTCATCATTATCATAACTATAACAGTTAAAATTATTATCAACATTACTGCCCAAACAATTAAATTCATAATATTTCCCTAAAATAATAAAAAAAGAAACATTTTTACAAAAAAAACAAAAAAAATAATCACTAAAATTATTATTATTATTATTGCGCAAAAAATAAAACTATAAAATCATCTGATCCGGAAGAAAGATAAAAATAATAGAAAACACAAAAAAAGAACAAAGGGAAAAAGAGAGCAATATTAATTTTAAAATGATCACTAACATAAATTAAAATTTCAGGATTGAACCGAATAAAAATAAAACCCCAATAAAAAATAAAAAATTAGAATACAAAAACTAAAAGCATAGATGTATAAATACAAATAAAAAGTAAACATTGTTCAAGAATGATCGAAAAAACCAAGGAATTAATATAAAATAAAAAATTCTAAGAATAAGGATCGAAATAAAAGAAAAAATATATAATTAATTCCAATCGAAGGACAAAATTGACACAAATAAAAACCTTAGGACGAAACAAATAAAGATATTTTAAAAACAATTTATTGTGTAATTTTAAAAAAAATTAAAAGACAAGGACCGAAATAAAAGATAGAATATATAAAAAAATTCAACTGGAGGACTCAATTAGAACAAATTAAACCGCATATCAAAATAATTAAAGGCACCAAGAGCAAACTAAAAATCAATTGAAAACATTGAAAACCACCATATATAATCATTTTCAATTGAATGACACAATTGCAACAAATCAAAATTTCCATTGAAGAAATCAGAACATTGAGATTAAATTAATTTGATTTTTTTTAAAAAAATCTTAAGTTCTTTTTTTACACATATATTTTCAAGAGTTAATATTAAATAAATATCAAAAAATATAAATACTCTCACATATTTTTAAGAAATAATAGCTTCAAAATATTTTTTTATCATTATTTTAAATGTCTTATTTATAATAAAATGAATATATGAAAATACTAAATAATCAAAAGTTTTGTAGGTTGATTATTCGCTCAAATGCATGACATCAAAAAAAAAATTAAAAATATAGGACCATTAATATTTTTTTTACATGTTAAAAAATTTAGTTCTGGATATAACGAAGCGTAGGGCAAGTCACATGTATATATATATATATATGTATTTTTTATTATTATAGATAATTTGACATAATTTTTAAAATATTTGAACTTAAAAGTAAAATATTGATAAATGACAGCCAATTAGGTAGGCGATCATAATAAAATTAAAAAAAAACTTCTCTGCTCAAACCCTTTTACTTTACCTAATGAAATCACTGTGTCTTGTAATAACAAAACTTTTTGTAGCAATTAAGGCCTTGTTTGTTTCAAGGAAAGTGAATTCCCGGAATTCACTTTCCTTGCTTTCCAGTGTTTACCAAACACCGGAAACAACTTTCCAAGAAAGTTGTTTCCGGCCAAGGAAAACCTAAGGCTTGACAAAAGGAAAGTGTATTCCTCTTTTAAGTTCCGGAGTACACTTTCCTCATGAGCTAGCTAGTAAAGTTTGGTTTTTTGGTTTTTGTATGGTTGACTTAATAAATTGTTGGACCGGTAATAGTTATTGTTTTTTTTTTTAAAAAAATAGAAACATGTTAAAGTATTATTTTTTATAAAAAAAAATAATAATTCTGATATTAACAATTAAAAAACACAAAAACTAATAATTTAAATCTTAAAAAATTCTATTTTTTTTTAATCACCCTAAATTAAAATTTTGCATTGAGATTTTGATTTAAAATTAAAAAAAACTTATTTTAAGTTTTTTAAAATTGGAAAAAAATATATTAATAATAAGTTTTACTTAAAAAATATTTCACAAGCTTATTTCTCTATAATATGATATGACATATATTGTTATATTTTTATAAAATAAGCTATGTATGAATATAGGATATGATAAAAAAAAATCATCATTATACTTTTTTAGATTTCATTTTTTTTATTTTAAGTGATTAAATATTTTATATTAAATATTTTATATATATTAGATAATCTTGAAAAAAAAATTAATTTATTAATAAATTATTTTCCAATTCCTTTTCCATAACACAAACAAACACCTGGAAAGTGTTTTTCAGTTCATTTTCCATAACACCGCCAAACATCGAATTCACTTTTCAGGAATTCACTTTCCAGGAAACCACCTTCCAGGAATTCACTTTCCAGGAAACCACCTTCCAGGAATTCACTTTTCAGGAAACCAATTTCCAGGAATTCACTTTACAGGATTCACTTTCCAGGAAACCACTTTCCAGCAAACAAACGGGGCCTAAGAGATAAATCCATCAAAACCAATTAATTACCTATGATCTAAATGGTGCAGGAAAAACACCGTGGATTGGTACAATATTTTTCCCACACCATTTATATTATAGATAATGTGTGTGTGTGTGTATATATATATTGTTGTATGCATTTTTGGCTTAATAAAAAGTTTACCAAGTCTAAATTAAAAGGTTCATTGGACCAACATACCCAAAATTTTAAAATAATAAAACCATCAATCTTGATACGCTATAAAAAAAAAAAAAATACAGTACTATCTTCGTATTGATAATACTGGTTTTGCAGTCAGGCTAACACAAACTGTCCGAGTCTAGATTTTGCAGTCAAGTTTGGCTTCTGATGGCAGACTGCTGGTATTGTAATGCAATCTGGTGCTGAAAATTTCTTATCTTTCGTACTAGACCAGACCAGAGAGATCGTTGACCACAATAGATATATTGTGTAACCATTCTACATATATCCATGGATGCAAGGTCGGAGCACATTATACTGAATCCCACAGCGGAAGGAAATGGAAGAAACCATGATGTTCTTAATTCTTACCATTTCCTTTGTTATTCTTTCTCTCAATTTCTTATTGAAGACAAAAAAGAAACAATACATGAATCTTCCCCCGAGCCCGTTCGCTCTACCAGTTATTGGCCATCTCCATCTCATGAAGCAACCTATCTACAGAACCATCCACAACCTCGCCCAATCATGTCGCTTCGATTCGGTTCCCGCTTCGTGGTCATTGTAAACTCACCCGAAGCTGTTGAAGAATGCTTCACCACGAATGACGTGATTTTGGCCAATCGTCCAGCCTTTTGCCATGGCAAGTACTTGAATTACAACTTCACTACCATGGGTGCAGCCAACTACGGCGATCACTGGCGCATAGGAAATAATGAGATCTTCGCACCGAAACGTCTCAATGGGTTTCAGGAAGTTCAATGGCAGCATTAAGAACTAGATAAATTCGTTAATTTTAACACAGCCAAGTTGTTTGTAGCTAATAGTTTTTGTGTTTGAGTGTTCTCCCTAAGGTAATAACATATATCCGCCACAATTATTAAGCTTAGTTGCAATAAATTGTTAGCAATAAATTGTTAAGTCTAGATCTCACAACTCCGGTTTTGACATCTAAGTTAGCAATAAATTGTTCACAATAATAGCTTAGAGTCCGCTCAAGTAATTAAGATTAACAATCATATGATATTTGCATAGGAAAACACGCATACTCATTCATTATACAAACTAGAAATAAAGGGAATAATAAATCTCACGGTTCTTAAAATCCAAAGGTTTTTGTGTCCTTACAACCAAGAAGATGAAATTAACCTTACATATCTATGGAACAACTATGGAAACTATGGAAGAATGCATGATTTCAGGTTTGGAGGAAAAAGATTTATGTTTCCTCTCTTTTGTTGGTTGCCTCACTCTTTCTGCCCCCCCGCCTCCTTGTAATTGAATTTGCATCAATTGGATTTCTTGATCTTGATATATTCAAATCGTAATGGCCAAAGGTCAACATTGGTAGATTTTGAGATGTGACTTTGAATGTTGAGATTTCAATGCTCTTTTTTTTTTATATTTCTTGCATTAGATTTCTAGAAATTTCTGGATGTTATCTTTCAAATTCCACTAGAATCACTTCATTTCGACCTCTAAAGCTTACGCTCTACATAAAACATCGATTGAAGGTCAACTTTGTCAATCACCTCCAATTACCTTATTTTTGCATCTTTTATCCAAAACTGCCTTCAAAACATTAAAAAAAAAAGAATATTAAGATAGTTAAAGCACAAAACATAGGAAAAACACGAGGTAAATATGAGTGAAGATATCAAATAATATTGTTGCATCAGAGATCTCCCTTCCAAAATGTCCCCCTATATCAAATAAAGTCATTGTTAATAATCTCAATTCAACTCAAAATTATAATTTCATTTCAAGTTCTTACAAATTATTATTTCCTTATGTACACTAAGTCTATCCTTACAACTCTTCATCATTCAAATACTTACATTTTTCATGTTCTTTAACTAATATGAAAGTTAGCTACACTAATATGAAAGTTAGTCTATCCATAAGAATTTTCATGACCTTTTTAGAGGTAAGAAAACCCGATTTCAACCTTAAGGTTCCTAAACCTCATATTTTGAAATTTATAAAATATGTTCAATAGAGTACTCCTCCAAACTCTTCTTGGTTTTTACATTATATATGGAGTTCTAGAACTCCAGAATGAGTGATTCTCATCCTATTTGAAACATACATTCCTAACTCACAACTTCTATGAAGGAGTTTATTTCCAATTCATTTATCTTCAAATCTTAAAGTTCAAATCAACATTCACTACTAAAAAAGGGGGTCATTAGCAACAGATTGATCTGTTGTAAATAATAAAGGAATCCATTTCTAATATTAATTAGCAACAAAAGTAATCCATTGCATTCTTGCGGTTGCAATCCATTACAAATGGTAATTAATTTTTTTAATCAATTTTAAATTTATTTATTGTTTAATTAATTATGAATAAATATTTTAAAACTAGTAGAACATATTGAAGTATCATTAATATTGAAAACTAAATAAATATGGTTGAAATAAAAATTTATTAAATTAAAATTCATAATACAACAGAGATTCAATTACATTTACATGTTTAAGTAAATCAACATGGAATAAAAAAATACATATTTTAAAGTGTTTAAGGTGGAAATGATCTACAATGTTGTGGGTGAGAGGAAGATGGACCACTATATGATAGTTAGGGTCGAGGTCGATACACTGGTGAAGACACAGGACCCATATGTGCCATTGTATGTGATGGCATCGATGAGATCACAGGTGTTGGTATACCTTGACCCATATTTGATGTCCTACCATAGCTTTCATGATTGCTCCTTAAATAATCTTTAATGGAATCAATTTCTTTTTTCATTTCAATAATAAGATCATCTTTTTCTTTCAATTCCTCTTTCAACTCTCGATAAGTTGAGCTCAGATATAATGACTTCACTAAGTATGAATGTGATGCAGAACTCACATTAACTATAGATTTTGCATACGAGGTGCACCAAATACTCTACCCTTGCGTGCCCCTCTAAAGCCTCACACCAAGCTGCTCCATCAAAAGAAGGATGAATTTCCCGATCAAGTCCATATTTTGCAATCATCTCCTTTCTATAATTTTCCTGCAAACAAACAAGTACCTATAAAAATAAATTAATTTGAATATGAAATGATATTTTAAATATATATAAAAAATAAAAGTACTTACCACCACTGTTTTGGACTTGTTATCTACGAATATACTCGGTCTCATTCGCATTCTGATGCAAAATTGAAAAGACATCATCCCATTGAAGTTCTTTCCCCCCGGATTGTTCTTGCTATCAACATTTAAAAGAAAGAAGCAACAAAAATATTAAACAATTAAAATAACGAGTGTTGAACAACAACAATTCTTACCATACAAGCTCGATATGATGCAAATAAAACTGAACCACCAGAATGGGTACTTATTTTTCCATCTGTTTATATTAATTGATTGCGTTTTGGAGATTTCGATCATCTTTGGAATTCAATGGTGGACCAAACTTCATGGTATTCCAATCTTCATTTTGTATCCAAATAGGACCTTTATCCAGGCAATCGATAATATTTATGGTCTTCATTATTGACAGAGCTTTATTGTGAGCTCATGCCAATTGTTGGTTTAAGAAAATCCGAGCTTTATCTTCCCAAATATTATGAACAATTTGTTCATCTTCTTTAGGGAAGGTGTATTTTTTCTATCAAATACGCATGATAAGTTAAAAAAATAGCAAACAACATTAGCAAATATTACAGAAAAAATGTTACTTTAGAAGCAAGTATATCATAATTTATTCATTATCAACTAGCATATTCTCATAATTTATTCATTATCATAATTATGTACTTAGTTGCGTGAATTCATCTAAAAAAATGCAATAAAATAATCATTATTTTTTTCATTCCTTGAACTCTATAAATTGTTCATCCTTACACACTGAATCAACTTTTTTTCCAAGAGTGTCATGCTCCCTTGAAATTAGCTCTGAATATGCCTCTGATTTCACGTCCACATGATGAGTTATTGAACCTTAAATATTATAATAACAAACTTTCATGAAACAAATAATGACTCAAATAATAACTATAAAATAATAAATTAAACTTACTCTATTGTTCCATACACACTCAGTTCTCTTTTTCTTGTAAGTGGATTGATTTCAGTGACAAAACTCTTATGTTTAATGCTTTTATTGTTTGGAGAAGAGGTTGAACCATGGATTTATGGGAGACAATCTTGATCCTCTGAATATCTCATGTTACCAGCAGCTCCCTCAACTTGATCTCTAATGTCGTCATCCTCATCCTCATCACCAACTACTCCCTCATAACCCTGATGTAAATTAAACTCTCTATAAATGGTCGGGTCATCTCGAGGGAAACCTTAAGTTGCAAGCAAATTTTGAAACCCAAAATCTTCATATGCATTTAACCTCCCATAATCTTCTTGATGAGGAAATGTACTCTCGAATCTAGGTATATAATAATCCTATAAGTTTTGATGCTCAGGTTGGCGAGAAGTGGATGCTTTCTTATTCACCCTGGATGGAGTTCAATTCGATCTGGATGCAAACCTATCACTCATGGAATCTAATATGGATCCACATCTAGACATTCTAAAACATTTGTATTGTCATCAATAAGTGTTGTTGCTAAAAACTATTTAATATGACAATAAAAAAATTATGAACAAAAGAATATTATATATCATCAGTAAAAATATTTCATTACATATAAGAAATGCAAGCATCATGCTACTCATCATTATCATCAATAAAAATATTTCATTAAACTATGTGCAAATACAATATCATGCTAATCATTATTATCATCACTCCTAGTCACATCATCATCATCGTCATCACCACCAACATCATTATCATAATCAATTTCTTCATCTGAAGCCATTTCAACTTCTCCCCAATTTGCCTCTACCCGGAGCAACTCATGTTGGTTGATTTCTTCATAATAAGATGTGTCAACAAATATATTTGATTACAACATGATTTAGAAATTTCATCTGATTTATCAACATCAAATGATTTAACATTGTCAGTGTTTTCAATAAATTCACCCATATCAACGTTATAACAACTTCTAGCAACTATCTTTATAACCTGTCCACCATTCTGACGATTTATTATCTGGTGGACACGTATACTAGACTTAGACTTGTTGGCATTGCTGCACCAAGACAAAATCTTCATTGCCATGTAGTCTAGAGGTATGCTTAATTTCAACCAAACCATTTGAACGATGCACTTTAAGCCCATGTTTTGTATCGTACCAATGACACTTAAACATAAATACCTTGCACTTACTCCCTAAATATTTAAGCCAAATCACTTTTTCAAGCATTCCATAATAATCAATTTCATTATCATTATAGCAGCTTTCCTTTCACACAAACCACGTTATTCATTTTTTTTTTAAATCGCCCATAGCATTTAGTATGGGATTTAAACCCATTGAAATAATACCCATTATAACATTTCACTGAATTTGTTGGGCCCATAGAAAATGCAACGATTTGATTCTCAATTCCAGTTGATTTGTATTGAACCTAGCATAACAATAACAATGTATGAATTATTATTTCATACAAAATAGATAAGTTAACAAAATGTGTGCTGAAAATACTTATATGATTTTTCAACAAAATTGGAAATATCTCCTCACATAGTTTTTCAATTTCAACATTCCTCAATTGTGGTTGTTGTGACTCTAGCTCTTGACGACATTGTCTAAATTTTAAATTGTTAGTTGAAATTAAATTATTATAAATTAAGAACCAAAATAAAATATTTCACAGCTTACTCTATATAAGGTTTCAACTCTTGACAATTGAAAATGACATAGTTGTATGCAATTTTCATTTCTTCTTGTGATAACTCCCATCTATAAAAAAAAATTAGACAATTTTCTCCATGGATAGGAAAAAAAAATTTAGACAATTTTCATCCATCGATATTGAACGAGTCCACCAACTTATGCCTCATAAGGTAGATGTATCGTTAAGTGTTCCATGGAGTCAAAGAAAGATGGAGGAAAAATCCTTTCAAGTTTAAAAATTATTTCAATTATATTCATTTGCATCAACTCCATGTGGTGGATATTTTAATTTGTAGCACAGATGTCCCAAAAAAATACTGATAATTCAATTAATGCCTCCCATAGTGGTCTAGGCAAGTAAGGTCGGAACGCAACAGGAAGAAGTCTTTGCATATAAACATGACAATCATGACTTTTCATGCCTGAACCTTACATTGTGCATCTTTTACACACCATGATATGTTTGAAGTATAACCATCAGGAAAGGACAATTCTTTCATCCATGACAACAATTGTTATTGTTGTTTCTTGAAGAGATAATAAGTGCCTTTTGGTTTGTAAACTTGACCACTTGCATCTTGTTGCAAATGTAAGTTTAGATTCTTACAATACAACTGAATATCCAACCTAGCCTTTACATTATCCTTGCTTCTATCAGGACAATCCATTACTGCATAAAAGATATTGTCAAAGAAATTTTTCTCAATTTGCATGGCATCTAGGTTGTGACGAATTAGATTTGTATGCCAATATGGAAGCTCCCAGAAAATGCTTTTCTTCACTCAATTGTGATAGACACCAAATTCAGGAATTTTATTACAGTTTGAAAAGCTACTAACATATCCCTCATTAAACTTAGACACTTCATCTAACATTTATAAACCACATCAACGTGGAAAAGGAGGGAGCCTTCAATTACTCCTTTTATAAACTTATCTGACTGATATCTATAAGGGTGATTCATGGGTAGGAATCGTCGATGACCGTCAAAAAATGAAGTTTTCCCACCATGTTTTAATCTAAATGCCTTGCTATGTTCCATAAAATAAGGACAAGATAATTTTCCATGAATACTTTAGCTCGATAACATATCATATGCTAGAAAATCACTAATGGTCCACATCAAAGCTGCTTTTAATTGGAAATTTTCTTTATTGTATATATCATAAGTTTCAACACCCACAAAACACAACTTATTCAATTCATCAATCAAAGGTATTAGAAACACATCAAGTTTTTTTCCTAGATTCTTTGGGCCAAAAATGATCATTGCTAAAAACATAAATGGTCTTGTCATGCACTTCGAAGAGGCAAATTGTTGTGATGTCCCGGTCGCACAAATTAACTACCCTAGCTTAAAACAAATCAAACAAGATACTATAGAGCAAGCAAGGGGTCGATCCCACAAGAACTATTTAGTTCAAATTTTCATGCAATATGCTATGCAATTGGGGAGGTTAGAAGTTGTCTAGGCTAGGCTAAAGCAAACTAAGTGAAAATTATATAAAACTGAAATTTATCAATAAAGCAAACCTTGGTCACAAGTCCACATCCACCTATAAAAATCAGAACGGATCATGGAAATGACATATCAATTTATATTCTGAATATTTATATCTTCTTAAAATTGGTTCGTTAATGGATCTGCCATATAACTTACCCTAACCATCAAACAACCACAGTGTCTGTACTAGTAATTTGATTCAATGGCATCATTAAACTAGATAAATTGATCAATTAAGAAACATAATTGTCCGTAATATATGTTTAGTTCGATTGAATGTTCGCCCTAAGATTAATAACGTAAATCTGCTACAATTATTAACTTAGTTGCTTCACAAGTTCATATGCCACAACTCTAGTTTTGATATCAAACTTAGCAATAGATTGTCTACAATAATAACTTTGAGTCTGCTCTTAGCAATTAAATATACAATCATAGGAAAATAAGCATAGGAGAACAAACATATTCATCATATAAACTGAAAAATTGAGGTAAAAATAGATCTCACAGTTCTTGAAATCTGAAGGTTTCTGTGTCCTTGCAACCAAGCAAAAAAGTCTAGCCTTGCATGTTTATTGAACAAATAAATAAAAAAATAGGAAGAAAACATGATTTAGGGTTTGGAGGAGAAATATTTGTGTTTTCTTTGCTATTGGATGAAGTCCATTGCTGCCTCTCCTCCTTTATATATGCTTAGAAACCCTAATTTCTATTTTACAAAATAGTCCTTCCATAATTTGGTAGAATTTAGTTGTCCCTTGTAAAATTCATATCTCATTCATAACAGATATTTTTTAACTGATATTCAGATCTTTTATAGTTATTTGAGTCATGAATCAAACAAAATTGGTTTTGCATCAATCGGACTTCTGTAGCTCGAGATATTGAAGTTGTAATGGACAAAGGTTGACATCGGCAGATTGAAAGATTTGACTTTGAAGGCTGCAATTTCCATGATCTTCCTTTTTTTTTCTTTTTACTTAGCTTTGCATAATGTTGTGGATGTTAGCTTTTGAATACCACTAGAATCACTTCATTTCAATCTCTAGAGCTTCTTCTCTACACAAAACATCGACTGAAGGTCAAATCTATCAATTAACTCCAATCACCTCCTTTTTAAATTTAGCTCTTGCTCGTCCTTGAGAAATGATAGGTAAAAAGATTAAATTAAAAATAACCATGACCAATCTCTTAATCTCCCATCAATGCGTTGCTACTTTTGATTTCAAGCTCTTTTCTTTTCTTTTATTTTCTTCTTCTTTTCTTTTTCTTTTTTTCTATTTCTTTCTCTTTTTCTTCTTTTTTTTTCTCTTTTTTTTCACCTTTGGCAAATTTGCCCATCTTTTCATCAAGCATCACTTCTTCTTTCTTTTCACATAATTTCCAACCATAATTCCATGAGATATCATAAGTATATGCTCTACTAATCCTTGGCCAGGGGAAAAGAGGAAAACATATAAAATTTAAGGCTTATACATGGATAAAGCAAAGAAAAGATAAACAAGCTCAAAAGGGGCTCACTGAGGATAATATGCTTTAGGTTGGCTTTTTGGCTCAAGTGGTTAAAATTCCTAATGCCTTTATCATCTTATTGCATATATGTAATGCGAATGTAATCTCAACAAGATATGGAGCAAGTTCTAGAGATACATTCATTAAAAGAAAGTACAATCAAAGAATATAATGTTGAAGGCTCAAAAGCTTGCATTGATTTAACACTATAAAGTCAACATGACATATTTTCAGAGTCAATCCTTAAACCAATTAAACATTAAAACTTGCATGCACACTCATTCATTCAAATTATATATTCATATATCTCACTTAATTCTCATACATAATACTCATATTCTCATAAACCAATAGGAGTTCATAAAGATCAATCATAGATTTATCTTTTTCTTTTTTTTCTTATGGAAGAATAAAGAAAACCAAAACAAGAAAACTGACGTTTTCCCAATACCCCTACACTTAAAACACAACATTGTCCTCAATGTTGAAAATAAAAGAAAAGGAATATAGGAGACTGACAAAAAAAATGTGAAAAATAAAAGATACGGGAAAAAGAAAGCAAATCTGATTCTTTTTGTGTTGGGTTGCCTCCCAGTAAGCGCTTGTGTTTTGTGTCATTGGCTCGACATGTGACATGACATGCTCATTCTTCATATAAGTGGTGATTTCTATCATCCAACTTTCATAAAAAGGTTTCAATCGATGCCCATTGACCTTGAGAACTTTATTAGTATCTAAACTTGTAATTTCAACATAGGGAACAATTTGCAAAGCTTGCAAAGCTACCACTTCGTGAATGTTTTGGGGAACAAATAGGTGCCTCTCCATCTCCTCCAATTGGGTAAAATCATAGTCATAGCTCAAAGCTACGCTTAATCCATCCATATAATTAAAATCACAAACTTGATGCACACACTTATCAATTCGTTCATAACATGTGATAGAATAAACATTGCTATAAGGATATTTCATTGCATCATGAAAATTAAATTCAATCTTTTCATTTCCTACCTCCATAGATAAAGTATCCTTACCACAATCAATTTTTGTATTGGCAGTTTTCAAGAATGGTCTTCCAAATAATATTGGATTGCTAGAATCACAAGAATCATGTTCCATATCAAGAATGGAATTACCAAACTATCAATCTTGACTAGGACATCTTCTATCACATCAAGTGAGTAAACAAAACTACGATCCGCAAGCTGTATTACAATGCTAGTTTTATTCAAAGGCTCCAAACTAAGAGAATCATAAACATGTTTAGGCATAACACTAATGGATGCACCTAAATTGCATAAAACCCTTTTAAAACCACCATTGCCAATAGTACATGGGATAGTAAACGCACCTTTTTCTTTCTACTTCAAAGACATTCTTTTGAACAACAACAAAAATTTAGACAATTTTCATCCATCGATATTGAACGGGTCCACCAACTTGTGTCGTATAAGGTAGATGTATCGTTAAGTGTTTCATTGAGTCAAAGAAAGATGGAGGAAAAATCCTTTCAAGTTTACAAATTATTTTAATTATATTCATCTGCATTAACTCCATGTGGTGGACATTTAAATTTGTAGCATAGATGTCCCAAAAAATATTGATAATTCAGTTAATGCCTCCCATATTGGTCTAGGCAAGTAAGGTCGGAACGCAACAGGAAGAAGTCTTTGCATAAAAACATGACAATCATGACTTTTCATGCCTGAAACCTTACATTGTGCCTCTTTTACACACCGTGATATGTTTGAAGTATAACAATCAGGAAAGGACAATTCTTTCATCCATGACAACAATTGTTGTTGTTGTTTCTTGAAGAGATAATAAGTGCCTTTCGGTTTGTAAACTTGACCACTTGCATCGTGTTGAAAATGTAAGTTTAGATTCTTACAAAAGAACTGAATATCCAACCTAGCCTTTACATTATCCTTGCTTCTATTAGGACAATTCATTACTGCATAAAAGATATTGTCAAAGAAATTTTTCTCAATTTGCATGACATCTAGGTTGTGACGAATTAGATTTGTATGCCAATATGGAAGCTCCCAGAAAATGCTTTTGTTCACCCAATTGTGATAGACACCAAATTCAAGAATTTTATCACAGTTTGAAGAGCTACTAACATGTCCCTCATTAAACTAAGACACTTCATCTAACATTTCTAAACCAGATCGACATGGAAAAAACCCATCAGTGCATAACCCTAATCGAACATTTCGTGGATATGCCGCGAAGTTTGGATGGACACGGTTAAACTCTATCCATGCATATCCATCTGATGGATGCACCATCACTCCATCATGTGACTTATTAAAATCATGCCATGTCATATCTTTGGCATGGTGTGGAGACATAAATAGCCCCTGAAGTCTTGGTGTCAATGGAAAGTATTAGAGTTGCTTCTTCGCCTTATAAGAGCCTTTACTAGTAGGGTTTATATGTTTGTATTTGAACTTCCACATAAAATCACACTTTATTTTCATTGCATCTACCCCATAATACAACATGCAGTAATTAGGACAGACATCATATTTCTCATAATTAGGTCCAAGTGGCCGCATAAATTTCTTGGCATCATAAAAATTTGAAACCAAATTACCATCATCACGCATACAACTTTTAGCAAATTCAATAAATTTGTTGAAGGCATTCAGAGTAAAATTTAAATTTTAGTTCATATTAAGCAATTGTACACAAGCAGATAATTTTTCTCAATGTCAAACTAAAAGGATGTTGGCAACACACATTGTTCTATCATGGAGAAGACAAACATTGCGCACGAAAGGTGGAGTTCGGTAATCGGACGACCCACATAGGCCACTCATTTGTTAGTGTATTTGCTACATTAGTCAACAACTTTTTTTTTTAATAATATTTAATATTTCAAAAATACCAATTAATCAATTAAATGTTACCAAAAAGCCGTGATGGAAAGAAGAAAGTCCATGAAAGATAGTTTAGTAGTTCTTATCCCTTAAGGGTAATTAAGTAACTTTAAGGGTAATTATTTAAGTTTAGCAAAGAACCTTGCATGACAATTTTATTTTTTATATTTTATTTTAGGGATAGCTAAGTAAATTTACTTTGAAAAAAAAGCTAATAGACTTGTTTGCCTTTAAATTTTGAAAATAACAATCAAATCATGTGAAAATACAATATTATTTTCAATACCTAATTCAAAAAATTTATAATTAAAGAGCATATCCATCACTCCATTATTATAGTGAATGGTATTGTATATGTAAATGCAATACTGACATTTGTTTTTTTATTTGTTAATAAAATAATTTCTCTTGTTATTATGATGTGAGTCATATCATTATAAAAAAAAAACATAATAGTACTATGTATGTAAGGGTTAAGGCCTAAATGATGACATAATTATTGTATAATTTGTGGACTCACGAAACTGGGATAAAACTTGAAAATCTGTAAAATCAGGAGTTGACTCGGTAAAACCGGTCAAACTCGTGGACTCATAGAACTCGTACCGAGTTGATGGTCTCAGACTCTCTCCGTTTACCAAGTAAACAACTTACTAAATGCCGACCAGAAATGTTGTTTCTTGGATTAAAATGATAGATGGTTTGCCAGAAGTGGAGATTTTATGGTTATACGTAGAATGGGTTTTGTGAGGAAGCTTTGGATGCCTTTGGGAAGATGCAATAGGAGGGTTGTGAGCTTTGGATGTCTACTGGATGCTGGTAAAGATGTACATAACATGATACAATAGTATATTTGATGATTAGAATCCTCTCTCCCATTGATCAAAATAAGAGGCAAAAAGTTTTCTTGCATGTTCACTTGAGTTTTTCAAGTTCCTGAGTAAAAATGAGAAGGACCTAATTCATTGAGCTGGCATACGATTGCTACTGGCTTACTACTCAGAATGGCTTTATGGTGTCTGATAAAATGCCAACATCAAAATTTAAGCATATAGAGTTCACTAGTTAAGGAATCATTTGAGCATGGATTATGTGTGGATAATGAAGTTTATTCCCTTTAATTCAAATGAGCTCTTTTTTTTAATGAAACTAGAGTTGGTTTTTATACTACAACAAGTTGTTTGATGAAATGTTATCATGTAATGTGTTTCGAAGCTCTAGAAAAGTCAAGTTTATGTAGGGAAGGGGGACAAAGTCCCCCATGGATTGTGGGGGAGAAGTGGGTTTTCTTTAATTTTCCTCAATTTTGAGTTTTTGGTTGGTATTGTCATCTATGCATTCAGAAACTAAGTGCTAGACAATGTGAACCTTGGTCATTAGTTTTTGAATGATCTGCTAGGACAAGGTGCAGGTTGTTGTGACTTTTAATTACAAGAATTGATGTTGCAACATGGTTAGATCTTGTTGATGTGTGTAATTTGTATAGCCATGGGAAAAAAGGTTAGTTAATACCTCAATTAAGGCTCTAGCAACAGAGCACAGAAAAAAAATGGTTTGTAGGTAAAGATGGGTGAAGTTTTTAGTTAATTTTTAGAAATGAATGATGGTTTTTTTTTCTAAGTTGTGATGCAAAATGTAGCTCTCTCGAGTGAGTTAAAGTTAGAGTATTTGGAAAAAGGTATTTTTTCCTTGCTTAGAATCTGCAATTCTCTATGTTTGACTGCAAATGAGAAAATTTGGCATTAAGGGAGGCAAAATGTTTCATATTTGTTGTTGTTTTTGTGGTAGTTTTGGGGAATGAATTGTGGATATGAGAGCTTTTTTAGTTGTTAATTCCGTTCCGTTTCATTCAAAAAACCGAGACAAAACGACGTCGTTTTCGTCTCGGTTTTAATTCCGGTTCGTTCCGGAAATTCCGGCCAAATTCGTACGAACGCCTCGATCCGTTCAGGGTGCGTTCGAGTTCAAAATCTATAAAAATGATTTTTTGACTTCTATACATCAAAATAATTTAAAAACACCAAAATATTTTAAATAAAAAAGAATTCAAATTTTAATTATGCTTGTTAAATTAATATTTTATTATATATATATATATATATATATATATATATTAATTAATTATATATGAACAGTACGACACCGAAACGGCACGCTGGAACGCTCTGAAACCGGAACGTTCCGTTCCAATCGAAAAACCGGAACGGTATTGACAACTATGGATTAAACTGTGAGATGTAAAGAGTGTTAATTTCAGGGTGTGAGGAATAGTTTCATTAATAGTAATCGTATTAGTGAATGATATTATGTAAACACAAACAAAGCTATTATCTTTGTCGCTGTCGATACTTGCTTTGTATATGAACTCTTTTGTTGGATTATCATTGCTGCATTTACGTGTGAAAGTGAGAATGGTTTTAAAGGTTTCGTTTGTGTCCTTTTTTTAATGGACTAAAATAAATTCATCGACGTAATATACTAGGGATATCTTGCAATTCGATCATCTCCTTAGTTCGGGAACATGTATCAACATAATGTATTTTTGATTTGTTTTTGTCTGTGTTTATAAATTGTATTTCAGATTTGGGTGTTGATTGTTTGTTTCTTCTCTAACATATTATATTGATTTTTGAATTGCAGATTACATGGCATTCGAGAAATTCGTGGACAATCAAAGAGCCCCATGAGGCTTTCGAAACTCGAAGAACATGCTCTTTGGCAATGCTGTAATGACATGATGCTTTCATGGATTCTCGAATTCCCTTGAGCCGTAATTAGTCGATTATGTCCTCTCAACCAACACCCCTCAGAGTTGTAAATAGTTCGTCTCTCGGTTTGATGATCCCTGCTTTTATCTACATTAAACACATGTATGAGTATGATATCAACTGAGTTGCACCGTATACCATCTAATTTTCTGGCAATGCAGATCTGTTATTAATGGTTTGTATCATTACAATAG
Source organism: Salix viminalis (assembly GCA_029228465.1). Classification (NCBI taxonomy): domain Eukaryota; kingdom Viridiplantae; phylum Streptophyta; class Magnoliopsida; order Malpighiales; family Salicaceae; genus Salix; species Salix viminalis. The sequence continues at coordinate 311,492 of CM055430.1, forward strand.
AGGGCAGCGAATGTTTAGACGATGGCCCATTAGAGGATCTGATTACAATTTTTTTTAAATTTCGGAGCTTTAAAGTGGTATAATCATTCATCCAAAATTACATTTCGGAGCTGTATAAACTCGAAGCAGTTAAAGACTTGTCAATGAAATTTGGTCGTTAATATATTTAATTTCAAACAAAAACAAATTGAAAGATGAGCTCTCTTTATAGATACAAAGGAAAGGCATCAGCTAGTCAAATGCCCAGCGGTTGGATGAGGCTATCAATCTCTACTCTGCAAATGAAGTGATCCCACACACCAGCTAGTCAAATATATGTTTCATATTACGCAGCCTTCGAATCCAGAGAGACTGCTTAAAATAATATATTCATGTCTAAGCAGATTGGAGGATCAAAAATGAAATTGCTGATATAAACGGTCAATTGATCTGCAATATAAAACAAAAGCTGGCTTGACCGGCCTCTTGTCGACTGGTCGCGTTTCACTTTTTCATTCTCTTTCTCTCTCTCCTTTTCTTGAGAAACACACCAGAGTGAAAAGAAAAAAAAGACAGAGTTGGCAAGAAGGCCAGAGGTGCAAACCCCGTTTCTTGCTTTTCCTTTTCTTTTTGTTGTAGACAGAGTTGCGTGCATATTTTATTAGAGGGGTTTTCATTCTTGTTGATGGCTTTTAATACATCTCTTGTACAAGGACTACCAGACTGACCACAAGTTCACACTCTAACTACGTTCTCTCCCTACTCGAGTGTCGTAAGTGGTTTCTTTTTCCTTTTTTTTTATGCCTATTCCTTTTCTCGTTCACTTGACCTAGTTTTTTGTCTCATTCTTCTGCTTCTCATTTGATGTAGAAGAGGTTGCGGAATCATACATGCTCAAGAGGGATCACCCGAAATTCAAAGGCAACTGAATTTCGGCAACCGCGTCGTCGAAGTCGGAATAACGCGAAACTCACCCAATCAATGCGTTTCGTCGTTTGCGGAAGAAATATTGGAGGATCAAAAATGAAATTGCTGATATAAACGGTGAAACCAAGTAAGCAAAATACTCTGTTGTTGAGGCAATGGAAGGGTGAGAATTGTCCATCTTCCACCAGTTTCTTATCCACAGATCCTTGTCATCCACGCAAAGTGAGCTTCCATCCGAGCAAAGAAAACCCGCTATCTTTTGGCACCAAGATATGTCCTCTCCCAAGCTGCAATGCATAGTTGTGCGAGTAATCTTGCTGATTTCATGTGGTTGGAATTCTAGAATGGAGAAGGGCAAGCTCCTTAGAATGTCAGGGCCCATAATTTCACAAAATCATCTCCGATTAGAATGTCGACGCATATTCTCGGCTTCTTGAGCTACTTGGGAACCCCTCCATCGACCACTGCATGCCGAGTAACTTCGAATAAGACATCGTAGCGAGAGAGAAAGAATAAAGGGAGACATGTATGCGGTAACTCTAAATAACCTGTGGTTTATTTGACCGTAGATCTAGTTAGGAAATAATTAATCCTAGCCATTGATCGCGAGTATAAAACAAAAGCTGGCTTGACCGGCCTCTTGTTCGACTGGGAGCGTTTCACTTTTTTCATCTCTCTCTCTCTCCTTTTCTTGAGAAACACACCAGAGTGAAAAGAAAAAAAAGACAGAGTTGGCAAGAAGGCCAGAGGTGCAAACCCCGTTTCTTGCTTTTCTTTTTCTTTTTGTTGTAGACAGAGTTGCGTGCATATTTTATTAGAGGGGTTTTCATTCTTGTTGATGGCTTTTAATACATCTCTTGTACAAGGACTACCAGACTGACCACAAGTTCACACTCTAACTACGTTCTCTCCTACTGGTGCTGTAAGTGGTTTCTTTTTCCTTTTTTTTATGCCTATTCCTTTTCTCGTTCACTTGACCTAGTTTTTTGTCTCATTCTTCTGCTTCACATTTGATGTAGAACAGGCTGCGGAATCATACATGCTCAAGAGGGATCACCCGAAATTCAAAGGCAACTGAATTTCGGCAACCGGGTCGTCGAAGTCGGAATAACGCGAAACTCACCCAGTCAATGCGTTTCGTCGTTTGCGCAAGAAATATTTTAGGATCAAAAATGAAATTGCTGATATAAACGGTGAAACCAAGTAAGCAAAATACTCTGTTGTTGAGGCAATGGAAGGGTGAGAATTGTCCATCTTCCACCAGTTTCTTATCCACAGATCCTTGTCATCCACGCAAAGTGAGCTTCCATCCAAACGAAAAGAAAACACGCTATCTTTTGGCACCAAGATATGTCCTCTCCCAACCGCAATTCATAGTTGTGCGGTAATCTTGCTCGATTTCATGTGGTTGGAATTCTAGAATGGAGAAGGGCAAGCTCCTTAGAATGTCAGGGCCCTATAATTTCACAAAATCATCTCCTATTAGAATGTCGACAAGATATTCCCGAGCTTCTTGAGCTACTTGGGAACCCCTCCATCGACCACGATGCGGTAACTTCGAATAAGACATCGTAGCAGAGAGAAAGAATAAAGGGAGACATGTATGCGGTAACTCTAAATAACCTGTGGTTTATTTGACCGTAGATCTAGTTAGGAAATAATTAATCCTAGCCATTGATCCGCAGTATAAAACAAAAGTCGGGCTTGACCGGCCTCTTGTTCGACCGGGAGCGTTTCACTTTTTTCATTCTCTCTCTCTCTTTTCTTGAGAAACACACCCGAGTGAAAAAGAAAAAAAAGACGAGTTGGCAAGAAGGCCGGAGGTGCAAACCCCGTTTCTTGCTTTTCTTTTTTCTTTTTTGTTGTAGACAGAGTTGCGTGCATATTTTATTAGAGGGGTTTTCATTCTTGTTGATGTCTTTTAATACATCTCTTGTGCAAGGACTACCGGGATCGACCACAAGTTCACACTCTAACTACGTTCTCTCCCTACTCGGTGTCTGTAAGTGGTTTCTTTTTCCTTTTTTTTATGCCTATTCCTTTTCTCGTTCACTTGACCTAGTTTTTTTGTCTCATTCTTCCGCTTCACATTTGATGTAGAACAGTGCTGGAATCATACATGCTCAAGAGGATCACCCGAAATTCAAAGGCAACCGAATTTCGACAGCCGAATCGTCGAAGTCGAATAACGCGAAACTCACCCGATCAATGCGTTTAGATCGTTTTCATGAAGAAATATTTTAGGATCAAAAATGAAATTGCTGATATAAAGCGGTGAAACCAAGTAAGCAAAATACTCGTTGTTGAGGCAATGGAAGGGTGAGAATTGTCCATCTTCCACCGGTTTCTTATCCACGGATCCTTGTCATCCACGCAAAGTGAGCTTCCATCCAAAGAAAGAAAACACGCTATCTTTTGGCACCAAGATATGTCCTCTCCCAACCGCAATTCATAGTTGTGCAGTAATCTTGCTGATTTCATGTGGTTGGAATTCTAGAATGGAGAAGGGCAAGCTCCTTAGAATGTCAGGGCCCTATAATTTCACAAAATCATCTCCTATTAGAATGTCGAGCATATTCTCGACTTCTTGAGCTACTTGGGAACCCCTCCATCGACCACGCATGCGAGTAACTTGAATAAGACATCATAGTGAGAGAGAAAGAATAAAGGGAGACATGTATGCCAGTAACTTTAAATAACCTGTGGTTTATTTGAGCGTAGATCTAGTTAGGAAATAATTAATCCTAGCCATTGATCTGCAGTATAAAACAAAAGCTGGCTTGACCGGCCTCTTGTTCGACTGGGAGCGTTTCACTTTTTCATTCTCTCTCTCTCTCCTTTTCTTGAGAAACACACCAGAGTGAAAAGAAAAAAAAGACAGAGTTGGCAAGAAGGCCAGAGGTGCAAACCCCGTTTCTTGCTTTTCTTTTTCTTTTTGTTGTAGACAGAGTTGCGTGCATATTTTATTAGAGGGGTTTTCATTCTTGTTGATGTCTTTTAATACATCTCTTGTGCAAGGACTACCAGACTGACCACAAGTTCACACTCTAACTACGTTCTCTCCCTACTCGGTGTCGTAAGTGGTTTCTTTTTTCCTTTTTTTTATGCCTATTCCTTTTTCTCGTTTACTTGACCTAGTTTTTTTGTCTCATTCTTACGCTTCTCATTTGATGTAGAAAGCGAGTTGCTGGAATCATACATGCTCAAGAGGGATCACCCGAAATTCAAAGGCAAGCTGAATTTCGACAGCCAGATCGTCGAAGTCGAATATCAGCGAAACTCACCCGATCAATGCGTTTAGATCGTTTTCGGAAGAAATATTGGAGGATCAAAAATGAAATTGTCGATATAAGCGGTCAAACCAAGTAAGCAAAATACTACGTTGTTGAGGCAATGGAAGGGTGAGAATTGTCCATCTTCCACCCGGTTTCTTATCCACGGATCCTTGTCATCCACGCAAAGTGAGCTTCTATCCGACGAAAGAAAACACGCTATCTTTTGGCACCAAGATATGTCCTCTCCCAAGCGCAATGCATAGTTGTGCAGTAATCTTGCTGATTTCATGTGGTTGGAATTCTAGAATGGAGAAGTGCAAGCTCCTTAGAATGTCAGCGCCCATAATTTCACAAAATCGTCTCCGATTAGAATGTCAGCGCATATTCTCAGCTTCTTCAGCTACTTGGGAACCCTTCCATCGACCCTGCATGCCAGTAACTTTAGCCGTTGTTCGTTCAGTTTTAGAAGGAACAAAGGATCTGGAAGCACATGATATTCTTGTTTGTAATCTTATACGTAGAGATGACCCTAGATTTTTGAATCGCCTAATTTGGATACCAGAAGCACATGATATTTCTGTTTAAATGTCTAGTTTTGCTTGGTTTGTAATGAAGTAGATTTTGGCAGATTTTGTTCTTCAAAACAATTTTCTCTCGAGTTTGATCCTTCATCAAAGTTGTAGTCCTGCATGTATATATGGCTCTTGTTTTTTTTATCCCCTGATTTCAACACCAGAAGCACATGATATTCTTGTATGAATGTCTAGTTTTGCTTGATTTGTAACCATAAAGATTGCGACAAATTGTATTCTTCAAAACGGTTTTGTCTCGTGTTGGATCCTTCATCAAAGTTGCAGTCATGTACGTATAGATGACACTGGAATTATGAATCGCCTGATTTTGCTACCTGAAGTACATGATATTCCTGTTTGAATGTTTAGTTTCGCTTGGTTGTTTACGAAGATGATAACTGCAGATTTTGCTCTTCAACAATTTTCTTGCTTGTTGGATCTTGTATGAAAGCTGTAGCGCTATATGTAAAGATGATCTTGTATTTTTGAATCATCTTAGTTTGATGCAGATGATATTCCCATTTGAATGTCTAGTTTCGCTTGGTTTTTAACGAAGCAGATTTTGGAAGATTCTGTTCTTCAAAACAGTTTTCTCTCGTGTTTGATCCTTCATCAAAGTTGCAGTCCTGCATGTATAAATGGCTTTGGGTTTTTTATCACCTTATTTCGATACCAGAAGCACACGATATTCCCGTTTGAATGTCTAGTTTCGCTTGGTTTGTAACCATGAAGATTGCGGCAGATTCTTTTCTTCAATACAGTTTTCTCTTGTGTTTGATCCTTCATCAAAGTTGCAATCCTGCAAGTATAAATGGTTGTGGTTTTTTTAATAGCCTGATTTTGATACCAAAAGCACATGATATTCTCATTTGAATGTATAGTTTCGCTTGCTTTTTAACGAAGCTGGTTGTAGTAGATTCTGCTCTTCAAAACAATTTTCTCTCGTGTTAGATCTATGATTAAAGTTGTAGTCCTATACGTATAGATGACCCTAGAATTGTGAATCTCCTGATTTTGCTACCAGAAGCACACAATATTCATGTTTGAATGTCTAGTTTCACTTGGTTGTTTACGAAGATGATTACGGTAGATTCTGCTCTTCTAAACAATTTTCTCGCGTATTGGACGCTGTATCAAAGTTGTAGTGTTCTATGTGTAGATGACCCTGAATTTCTGAATCGTATTATTTCGATACGAGAAGCACATGATATTACCATTTGAATGTCTAGTTGTGCTTGGTTTTTAACAAAGCAGAGTGCGGCAGAATTTGTTCTTCAAAATGATTTTCTCTCGTGTTTGATCCTTCATCAAAGTTGTAGTCCTGCATGTACCTATTTTAAACCCGAATAGTTAATCAAGATTTATTTTTCTCCTCCCATGTATTAGTAATGCCGATGTTAACCAGCTTGGTTAACATCATTAGCCTCCCATACCAGGGACAGACAAATCAAATTCGTTGTTATTATTCATTTCCTCCAAAAGAACCCATAATTTAAACCTAGCCCTTTGTTTCTATATAATCCTTTTTTTCTGTCATGTGAACTTTCCTTTCCCCTTTTCTTTTCATCATCAATAAGCACCAAATTGTTTCTTATAGTTCAATAGTTAGTTAAAATAATCCTTTTTTATATATTTCAGCCCCTTTTGTTTCTTTTTTTTTAAATTTTATATTATAACAACATTTTAAATTATTATAAATCTCCCTCTCTTTGTATATTTTATTCTTGGGCTTCACATAGAAACAGTGCCAATAAAGTCCTAGCACACAGGAGTGGCAGGACATCGATAATGCAGGATCACCCGTCACAGAAGCAAGCATTAATCAAAAGCTCTAGCACAGTAATTCATTGTGGTTTTGCCTTTGTCTGTGTTATGCTTTTGAATACATGCTTTCAAATTAACATTGCACAATGTCCCATCTTTCCATGCATGTCATTGGCATACAAGGGGGTTTCAATTTATCATCGACTTGTAGTGACTTCGAATATATAAATAAGAAAACTCTTCTTCAAAGGGCTATAGCCAATGAAAATAGCAACTTGATAACTTCAAAGGGCTATTACCGATGAAAATGGCAACTGCGTAATAATTTTTAAACTAAGCTCAAAGCTTGAACGAAATAAATGTTGACAATTGAGTAAATACATTAAAACTAAGATTCTTACAAGTTATAAGCCTCTTCAACTACAATCTTCCTATAAACAGATCTTGGTTTTAGACTATAGATAAACCAATAAACTAGGGAATAAAAGAGAAAATATCCACAAAGTAATAGAGATACTCTATTTACATACAACATAACTTTCCTACTCTCCCTCACGGAAGCACAAAAGAAGAGGGGGAGGAAAATGAAAGTACTTTTGATAGTGTCTTCATGTTCCTTCACAACCTTCTCGATGAGCCTCCTCTTAACTCCTTCAATCACAGAATCTCTTGATAGATCAGTTCCATCGTGACCACTGTTTATGACGTAGAACAGCTTGCAACAGATTTTGAAGAAGTGTTAGACAATAAGATTGGCAAGAAGGAACGGTCCAAAAATCACAAGCCAGCTGGCAGCAAGAAGATCAAGAATTAAAAGCTGGATTCTCGGCTTGCAATATCTCCAAATCCCAGCGCATCAGTTTTTCTATTTCTGCCATTACTTTATTTCCGTTTTTGCATTTTCCAATTAAGTGTGTTTTCGTTATGCATTTATCTTGTTTTCCGTTTTAGAATTATGGCAGATTGTTTGCATTTATTTTGTTTCCGTTTTAGAATTATGGCAGAATTTTTGCCTTAACATTGTAACCTTTGAAATCTGGTCTTGCCTATTTAAACGGCAAAATACAGAGGACAGGACACAATAATAAGAATTTCGAGTTTTTTCAGTAAAAGTGTTTTTAATTTCTTTACGATTTACGTTGGTAAATTGTGTTTGTCTTCCGTTCTGCGTCAAGTGGTATCAGAGCAAGGAATTGCCTTGTTTCAATGGCCAACAACAACGAAGGAGGAAGAGCTAATCCCCGCGGATGCTTTGGTTGCGAGGGGACACGATGCTCGATCTGTAGGCGACCCATTGACGAACAAAGGCAAGCAATGGCAAGAATGGAGGCCATGATCCAGCAGCTGGTTAGGGACCTTTGGCACCTGCCAATGAGGGTGCCCGCAACCATCCAAGGGTGGAACCTCCCCCTAGAGTCGCCAGAAACAGACCCTATGCTGTCGACAGTGACAACAACTCGGAAGAAGAAGCAGTAGATGCGCCTGAAAATCAATTGCAGAGGAGAAATCAACCTGAATACAGGATTCGGGCTGACATCCCTTTGTTCCATGGGAAATTGCAGATCGAAGAATTCCTGGACTGGATCTCCGAAGTCGAAAGGTTCTTCGATTTTACCGAGGTCGCAGAAGAACGCCAAGTTAAACTTGTCTCATACAAGTTAAGGAGTGGGGAGCTGCTGCTTTGGTGGGAGAGATTGCAGATGGACGAGAGACGCCAAGGCAAGGCACCCCTACGATCTTGGAGGAGGATGAAACAACTCATGATGAGCAGGGTTTTTACCCCTCGATTATGAACAATTTATTTTTTCGAGTTTACAAAATTGTGTGCGGGGGAACCGATCAGTAGCGAGATATACGCAGAGGAGTGGTCAAGGCTCTCGGTTAGAAATAATTTGAGTGAATCTGAAGCACAACAGGTTTCACGGTATTTGGGGGGATTAAAACCATCTATCCGAGAGAGAATTGGTTTACAAGTGGTTTGGACAGTTGATGAGGCACATAATATGGCCTTAAAGGCAGAACTCATGGAGAAGACCCCTTCCCGTTTTTCCCATTTCAAAAACACGGAGAGTCATCCTACCCGATCATCAAACGTAAGTAAATTCACGCCACCGATGGCCAAACCCCACCCAAACCGGGTTACCAACCGGACTCAACGGTCGCGGCTTCTACCCAGCATCTGCAGTCGGGAATTCAACCGACAGCGGTACGCAAGGGGATACCCCGCGAGCACCAACCACCTATGCTAAACCAGGAGGATTTAAGTGCTACCGTTGTGGCCAACCAGGACACCGATCAAATGAATGTCCAGCAAGGAGGCCTGTGAACTTGGTAGAGGCAGAATTTGAGGAAGACGAAGAAGAGCAGATTGCCGAGGAGCTGCTGGAGGGGGCTGAAATTGCAGAAGAAGAAGGAGACTTTGTGAATTGCGTGGTCCAACGCGTCTTATGCTCAGCAAAAATCGAAGATCCATCACAAAGAAATAACATCTTCAAGTCTTGTTGTAGTGTGAAGGGGAAGGTCTGCGATTTAATTGTCGATACGGGAAGTTGCGAAAATTTTGTGTCTAGAAGGCTGGTGGAACATCTAAAGTTGAGGGCCGAAAAACACCCAAAACCTTATATGATTGGGTGGATCAAAAAGGGGCCTAAAGTGAGTGTAACCGAGGTGTGTAAAGTCCCTATTTCAATTGGGCAACATTACCGAGATGAAGTGGCTTGTGACGTGGTCGATATGGACGCTAGTCATGTATTGTTGGGACGTCCTTGGCAATTTGATGTGGATGTGACTTATCGGGGGCGAGAGAATGTCTATGTTTTCAATTGGGAAGGCAGGAAAATCGCTATGGTGCCTAAGCGAAATTCGGGAGAGATCACGAGTAAGGCTACGGCGGAGGATCACTCGTTATTCTCGTTAGTCACCTCTTTTTCGGACTTGGAAGAAGAGGTAAAGGAAGCAAAGGAGGTCCATGTGGTAGTCGTGCGGGCCCTAATGGTAACAGAAAAAGGTGCTCGAGAGGAGGAAGTACCTAAAAGGGTACAATCTCTTTTGGGGAATTTAACGCATTGGTGTCAGAAGAATTACCAAATGACCTTCCTCCATTGAGGGACATACAACACCAAATTGATTTGGTTCCGGGAGCTAGCTTACCGAATCTACCGCACTACCGGATGAGTCCGAAAGAGAATCAGATTTTGCAGGAGAAGGTGGAAGAGTTGCTAAAGAAGGGATTTATTCGTGAGAGCATGAGTCCGTGCGCTGTACCTGCCTTACTGGTTCCCGAAGAAAGATGGGAGTTGGAGGATGTGCGTTGATAGTCGCGCCATAAACCGGATAACAGTCAGATACAGTTTTCCGATTCCACGGTTAGATGACATGCTGGATATGTTGGAAGGATCAAAATTATTCTCCAAAATTGATCTACGCAGTGGGTACCATCAGATTCGGGTGAGGCCGGGTGATGAATGGAAGACAGCTTTTAAGACAAAGGATGGGCTCTACGAGTGGCTGGTGATGCCATTCGGGTTGTCAAACGCCCCTAGTACTTTTATGCGGCTCATGAATCAGGTATTACGGCCTTTCATTGGAAAATATGTAGTCGTTTATTTTGACGACATATTGATTTACAGCCGCAGCGAGGAGGAACACCTAAGCCACCTACGAGCCGTGTTGGGAGTATTGTCCGAAAATAAATTGTTTATCAACTTTAATAAATGTAGTTGGTTGACCGAGCGGCTATTATTCTTGGGGTATGTAGTCAGTTCTGAAGGCATATTGGTAGATACGGAAAAGGTAAAAGCCATCCGCGAGTGGCCGACACCGAAGACGGTGGGGGATGTCAGAAGTTTCCATGGGTTGGCAACCTTTTACCGAAGGTTTATTCGGAATTTCAGCAGCATTGTAGCCCCTATAACTGAGTGCCTGAAGAAAGGAAAATTCGATTGGGGCATAGCAGCTGACACAACTTTCGCCGTGATCAAGGAAAAGCTGTGCACCACTCCCGTCCTTGCCTTACCAAGTTTTGAAAAATTGTTTGAAGTGGAGTGTGACGCCAGCGGGATTGGTGTAGGAGCAGTCCTATCACAAGAGAAGAGACCGATGAGCTTTCTTCAGATGAAAAAACTCGGCTAAGCAGCATGAAGTGGAGCACTTATGATCAGGAATTTTACGCCGTTGTGCGTGCTCTTAAGCATTGGGAGCATTATCTTATTCAGCGGGACTTCATACTATATACTGATCATCAAGCACTAAAGTACCTAAATAGTCAGAAAAATCTCAGTAATATGCATGCGCGGTGGTCAACTTACTTGCAGAAATTCCCTTTTATTCTGAAGCATAAGTCCGGTGCTCTAAACAAGGTAGCTGATGCCTTGAGCCGACGCGCCAACTTACTAGTGACTATGCAGCAAGAGGTTGTTGGGTTTGAGTTTTTGAAAGATTTATACGGGAATGACGAGGACTTCGCAGAGGTGTGGGAAAAATGCAGGCTACAACATACGGTGGGGGAATTCCATATTGTTGATGACTACCTTTTTCGTGGTAATCAACTTTGTGTCCCTCGAAGTTCTTTGAGGGAGAAGCTGGTATGAGAGCTACATGGAGGTGGTTTGAGTGGACACTTGGGGCGTGATAAGACTATCAGCAGTGTGGCTGAGAGGTATTATTGGCCTCAGCTAAAACGTGACGTGGGGAACTTGGTTCGTAAGTGCTATGTTTGCCAGACCTCAAAAGGGCAAGCCCAGAATACTGGATTATACATGCCACTGCCAATACCAAACGCGATATGGGAAGATTTGTCGATGGATTTTGTGTTGGGATTACCGCGAACTCAACGGGGAGTGGACTCAGTATTTGTCGTAGTTGACAGGTTTTCCAAAATGGGTCACTTTATCCCGTGCCGGAAAACCTCCGATGCTTCTCATGTAGCTCACTTGTTCTTTCGGGAGTTGGTACGACTACATGGAGTACCGCAATCCATCACTTCTGACCGGGATTCAAAATTTCTTAGTCATTTTTGGATCACATTATGGAGAAGGATGGATACCACATTAAAATTCAGCAGCACAGCCCATCCACAAACTGATGGGCAGACGGAGAATCTGAACAGGACTTTGGGAAATTTGATACGCAGCATTTGTGGTGATAAGCCAAAGCAGTGGGATGTGTCTTTGGCCCAAGCGGAGTTCGCATATAATAATGCAATTCATACAGCTACAGGTAGATCTCCTTTCTCGCTGGTTTATTTAAAATCACCTAAACATGCATTGGATTTAGCCCGCCTGCCAAAGATGACTGGTTCTAGTGTGGCCGCTGAAAAATCCGGCGTCAACATGCGCGAAGTATCCAAGCAGAGGTGAAAGCTTCGGTTGGAGGGAAGAATCGCAAAATATAAAGCTGCAGCCGATGTCAAGAGGCGCGAAAAACTGTTCGCTGAAGGAGATGAGGTGATGGTCTTTTTACGCAAGGAGCGGTTTCCTCTTGGATCCTATAACAAGTTGAAGCCAAGGAAGTACGGTCCATACAAAATCATCAAGAAGATCAATGACAATGCCTACGTGGTCGATCTTCCTGCGGATATGCCCATCTCGCGACTTTTCAATGTAGCGGACACTGCATGAATTTTTGCGCAGATGTTCCAATTTATCCGGAATATAACTCGGGGTCGAGTTCTTCGCAAGTAGAGGAGACTGACGTAGAACAGCTTGCAACAGATTTTGAAGAAGTGTTAGACAAGAAGATTGGCAAGAAGGAACGGTCCAAAAATCACAAGCCAGCTGGCAGCAAGAAGATCAAGAATTAAAAGTCGGATTCTCGGCTTGCAATATCTCCAAATCCCAGCGCATCAGTTTTTCTATTTCTGCCATTACTTTATTTCCATTTTTGCATTTTCCAATTAAGTGTGTTTTCGTTATGCATTTATCTTGTTTTCCGTTTTAGAATTATGGCAGATTGTTTGCATTTATTTTGTTTCCGTTTTAGAATTACGGCAGAATTTTTGCCTTAACATTGTAACCTTTGAAATCTGGTCTTGCCTATTTAAACGGCAAAATACAGAGGACAGGACACAATAATAAGAATTTCGAGTTTTTTCAGTAAAAGTGTTTTTAATTTCTTTACGATTTACGTTGGTAAATTGTGTTTGTCTTCCATTCTGCGTCAGTTTAGTACAGGATCTGATTGGCAGATAGTTAAGGGTTTGGAAGAAAACAAACAGAACTTGCCACTATAAGAGGTGGACAATAAAAAAAAAGAAAAAGAAGAAGAGATAAAGTAAGAGAGGATGGGTTAAAGCAATTTAGTCCAGTTGGGATGAATTGACTAAATTATTCATGCATATTTTGACCAAATCTTTTTCTCATGAGCTAATTTCCCAAATGGATAAAAACACAGATGTTTATGAGGGTTTTTCAATTTCTAATCCTATACTAACCAATATACAACATTATGGAGAGTTACAATCAATAGGCAACAATTTTTTTTTTCTAGGAGAAGATTCTCACCAAACACGCCTAAAAGCTCTATTTGTAAAAAAATTCATGGAACAATTTATAGATTTGGAGGATAAAACTAGTGTAATAGAAGAATATAAAAGGTGAGAACTCAAAACAACAAAACAAAGCACTTAAAAGCAACAAATCATGGGGTTAACACATGAAAATTACCTGTCCAAAACTCCATAATCCAACAAAATTAGCTTTCATAATACCATTATTATAAACTAGCAAAATAGGAACATTATAATCTGGATAATTCAGTACACAATCAATAAACACAATCTTATCAAACTTTGTCTCTGGATATTTCACCACCAATTCTTCCAAACATTTCATAAGCACGCGACATTCTGCATACCCATCCTTGTACAAAAGCACCACAAGCCAAACATCTGAACCTGCTTGTGACACTTCCCTCACAAAATCAGAATTGGAAATCAGCACCACCGATCCAAACCAAGCAACCTTTGTACTCCCTCATTTTGCCAATCTCTTCTTCTTAAAAATCAGCACCACCGATCCAAACCGCAAAGCACTAGAATGCTTGAGGCCACCACAGATGATAATTTTCAGCAGCACAGGCTGCAGTCCAATATGAGCAAAACCATCCTAGCAGCCTCATAATTACAGCAGGAAGAATTTCTCAACTACAGAGGAAAAGAGGATAGCCATACCCAACATCAAAAATATGATAACCTTTGGCATACGAGATCTTCAACCACTAATACTCAAACTAAACTTGTGGACCCATAAATTCAAAGACATTCTAAATAAAGTAAAACATAAGATAGTATAGAGCAAGCAAGGAGTTGATCCCACGAGGATGTTTTAGTTAAGATTTTTGTATTATATGCTATGCAATGCGGGGGGTTCTGATCATCTAAACTATGACTGCAATTAAAAAATGAATTAAAATTGAAACTTATCAAGAAAACAATAATTGGTTGCAAGTAACATCCACCTATGAAAATTAGAACCGATCCTTAGAAACAAAACTTCAATTCATATTATGAATTTTTATCCTTCCTTAACATTGGTAAATTAAGGGTTTTGCCATATAACTAACCCTAACCAACAAACAAAATCACATTGTCCGCATTAATGAAGTACTTCGTAAAAAGGAAGTCAAGGATTTAATGAAGAGGGTTTCTCGTGTATCTGAAGAAAATGCCGGGAAGGTAGAGTTAAGGTCCATGATTCTGGACCTGACGTTCAACATAGTAATGACAATGCTTGCCGGAAAGCGGCACTACGGTGAAGATGTGAGTGAACTTGAGGACGCATTGCAGTTTAGGGATATGATGAATCAGTATGCTGAGTTTGCTAAGGAGACACATCTTGGAGACTTGTTTCCCATTTTGAGCAATATTGATTATAATGGATTTGTCAAGAGAATGAAAACATTGAGCAAGAACATGGATTTGTTCTTGCAAAGACTGATTGAAGAGCATCGTGCTGACAGGGACCGGAACACCATGGTTAACCATTTGCTGGCTTTGCAGGAAACACAACCCCAATACTACACTGATTCAATAATCAAAGGCCTAATTCTGGTTGGTCTCAATTCAATTCACATTTTGCAATCTTATTCAACAAAAGTATAAAATTTCCATCCAAGTCATTTTGAAAACTCTAATGAATGATCAACTTCGAACTATTTATTGCAGATAATGGCAGTTGCAGGAACTAGGACTTCAGCTGCATCTTTGGAATGGGCAATCTGCAATCTGCTCAATAATCGACATGTACTAGAGAAGGCCAAAGAAAAATTAGACACTCAACTTGGAAAAGACCATTTGATTGAAGAACAAGACATATCAAAACTACACTACCTTCAAGGTATCATTTCTGAGAACTTAAGATTGTATCCAGTGGCCGCCATGCTAGTACCACATGTGGCATCCGATTACTGTACCATTGGAGGATTCCTCGTACGATGGTGTTTGCAAATGCATGGTCAATTCAGAGAGACCCTCAGGTGTGGGATGACCCTTTAAATTTCAAGCCTGAAAGGTTTCTGAATGGAAAAGCTGAGGCATACAAGGTAATGCCATTTGGACTGGGAAGGAGATCTTGTCCCGGGGAGAGCCTCGCTCACAGATTAATGACCTTGACTTTGGGCTCGTTGATTCAATGCTTTGACTGGGATACGGTTGATGGCAAGGAAATTAATATGGATGAGAAGGTGGCAACACTCATGTCCAGAGTTCATCCATTGGAGGTTGTATTCAAGGCTAGACCAGACCTGGATAATATTATTTCTTAAGCTACCAAAATAAGTGAAAAGCACGCCTCCAGTTTTCTCTATTCTCTGTAAAATAAAGATTCTTACAAGGATGTTATTGTAATACTCTACTTTAATTGTTCCATATGGATCAATATTGCAATTGACAGATATTGAGTTCCAGTTTGGTAATTATGAGATATGGGGAAGGAAAGCTCAATCCTCCATTTCTAGGTACTAAGGTATAAATATTGAAGTAACGATAAATCTATCTCTATACAAGCTAGATGTATTTTTTTTTTTGAATTCTGACTTGAAGGAATGGTGGTTTAATTAGAAGACACATTGTTCTTATACTTTGATTGCAGATTTCTATTCAAGCTCAGTGTGATCGAAAATAGAGTTCAATAATTAAACTTAAGAAGATAAAGCACAAAGTTTTCTGTCAAATGTCCATCCAAGTGGATGCAGATGAGAATGAGAGACAGAGCGAGAGCAGCGTACAATGATGGGCTGATAGTTCTTTGATTTCATGCTTTCCTTTCTTAATCTTAATGTTCTGACGTTGTTTTTATGCGGTAATCGCTCAAACGAATACTATTTCAATAATATTACAAGACAGTATTACTGTGACATTTGTGCAAGTTGAAGCTCCTGTGACTTTAGCCAACCAAGTTAACTTTGCATGTGTTGCAATAAGGTCCTTCTTCTCCCAAAAGATTCGTGCGTTTGCTCTCGCTTGCCGGCCTTGACCAACCAGAATTATTGGCAGGGACGGAATCAAATGCTGAATGATGGCGAACGTGATTAGGATTGCAGAAACGACAGTAAGCGTACGCTTTGGGCTGCTACAAAATTTAATTTCTTACACAAAAACACAAGAAATCTTGAATTTTCAACCACAATAAGAGTGGCTAGATTTTGGACAGCCAAATGAAGCGTTCTTTGACTTGATGTTTATCCTTTGGAAAAGAAAAAAACATTAAACTGGGCCCCGTGTGTGGCCTACCCTGGACCCACTCTTCTAGAAGTGAAGTGATAAAAAACACATTTTTTTTTTTAGTTTACATAACTAATTACAAACATCATATTTTTTTTTAGGTTTACATAACTAATTACAAACATCACAAAAGTTCTAAAGTCATAGAGACTTATTGGTCAACTAATTTAGGAAGGCCTTGCAATAAGAATAAACTAAATATAAATTTTTATATTAATAATACTAATTCACCTTAATTAAAATGATAAAAGAGGGTACATATTTTCTTTCCTATCAACCATTATGATAGGTTTTACAAACATTTGTTTCATTTTCACAGTAAAAGATAAAATGATACCACAATTTCAATTTTTACTTCTACTCATATGGAAGCTGCTAAATTATCCTTTGTTTCCCAAGTTTTGTAAGCAGTCTATCTTTCAGCTTTTACTTGTTGCGAACACAACTCAAATTACTTTGAAATACAAATACTAACATTGGCTTTCACTTATCGTGAAAGCAAATTCAAATTCATTGTTTTCAGCACTTCAAAAACAATCCATGACATTGACTTCCACTCATTGCTAAAGCAACTCAAGTATCATAAATCTAGGTCATGATTTCAATTCAAATTACATCACTTACATGCTTAGCATTCATACTTTAAACATGCACAATAAGAATTTGTTTACATGTTCATGCATTTAACACATTTTACTTTTTTATAAGGCCATGATGCACTTGTTTACTTTGACATGCATTTAAATTTTAACATACAAAAGTAACTCCCTTCTCGTATTCTCTAGGTGTGGCCGAAGGTTTTAGTGTAATGAATACAAAAGTATTGTTGTTGAATCACACTCTATTCATTATGTGCAGGTTAGTATTTATACATCAAGCTCTTGAGCAGAGGAGCGAATATTTGTAACAACTATGGCAGAGAAGGGAAAACAGATTCCCAACAATATGTACCAATCCTAACAGACTATTGCGAGAGATTATCTTTAAGTAATAAAATACAATAATGAAATAAATGACAGCTGATATATCTCTTAACATGCCCCCCTCAAGATGGATGGTCGTATAGCAATCCAATCTTGTCTTTTAGAAATAGAAGTCTTTGGCGTGATAGTGGTTTCAGTCAAGGCATCGGCCGATTGATCTTGTGAAGAAACATGAGAGACGCGTAGTGCTCCTGATTGAACTCTTTGTCTGATAAAATGAAAATCAATTGCTACGTGTTTCATCCTAGAATGAAATATAGGATTGGAACATAATTGTGCAGCACCAAGATTATCACAATAGACAAGCTGAGCAGCGATTAATCGGACATTGTAACTTCGGATAACAAAGAGCAAACCCAACTTAATTCAGCTGCTGACGTACCACCGATCATGTATTCGCCTCGATAGATGATCGAGCTATGGTGCGTTGTTTTTTTGATGACCAGGAGATTGGATTTCTGCCAAGATAGACAATATATGCACTAGTTGATGATAAATCATCTTTGTTGCCCCCCCAGTCTGCATCAGAGTATGCATGGAGTGAAAGAGGTGAATTGTGATGAAGAAGTAAACTGTCATGAATGGTGCCAGATAAATAGCGAAGTAATCGCTTGACCAGTTGCCAATGAACATCAGTGGGTTTATGCATAAACTGGGAAAGCTTATTAATTGCAAAACAAATATCTGGACGCGTGAGCGAAAGATATTGAAGACTACCCACTGTGGCACGGTACTCAGAAGGATCAGATAATGGAGCACCCTAGGCCAAGCTAGGCTGATGACCAGGTGGCAGCGGAGTAGATGTAGGTTTGGCAGCAGTCATGTTGGTTCGATGAAGTAGATCTTGAATGTACCTCTGTTGAGAAAGAATTAACCCTTTGGAGTGAGGTCTAACTTCCACACCCAAGAAATAAGTCAAGATACCCAGATCTTTCAAGGAAAACCTTTGTGCTAAGCATGAGATAAATCTGTTGACAGCGACCTCATCATTTCCTGTCACAATAATATCGTCAACATAGACAAGTAGATAAATAAGAGATGTGTTAAGTTTGAAGATGAACAAGGATGTGTCGGCAAGGGAATTTTGAAAGCCAGATGTGACCAGAAACTGCCTCAATTCATGGTACCACGCTCGGGGTGCCTGTTTCAATCCGTAGATAGCTTTGCGCAGCTTGCAAATAAAGCTTGGATTTGAATGATCAATAAAACCCGGTGGCTGAGCCATATACACATTGTCAATCAACTTACCTTGAAGAAAAGCATTGTTTATATCAAGTTGCCGAAGTTGCCACCCACGACTGACAGCAATACTTAGAACAATGCGAACAGTGGTGGGTTTAATGACTGGACTGAACGTCTCATGGTAGTCAAGACCAGGTCTTTGGTTGAATCTTTTAGCCACTAACCTGGCTTTGTACCGAGCAATTGTTCCATCAACATTTCGCTTGAGGCGAAAAATCCATTTGCACCCCACTACATTTGAAGCTGCACTTGGAGGAACCAATAACCAAGTCTCATTTTGAAGTAATGCAGTGTACTCCTCCTGCATAGCCAAACGCCAATTAGGATCTTTTAGAACTTGAGTGACAGTGGAAGGTTCAATCTGAGCTGGTGGAGAGAGCTGTGTATGGTATGAAAATTTCATGAGGGGTTTGTAGATGTTGTTCTTTGACCTTGTAATCATAGGGTGAGTCACATGTGGTGTGGGTTCTGAGGAAACAGAGCTTGTGGTAGTGGAGGTAACGGGCACAGAAGTAGTTTGGGTTGGTGATGTGTGCGCTGGTGGATTGAGTTGTATGGTGGATGGAGAGGATATTACAACTGGAGTTGAAGTGCAGTGTACATGATGAGTATCAGGTTGAGCCGCAGAGATGCATGTAGATGGCTGAGGCAGAGGCGTGGATTCAATTAAAGGAGGTGGAATGCATGTGTTTGCAGAAGTGGACATAGGAGTGGAGACTGGTGTTGAAAATGCAGTGTATGGAAATGTTGACTCGTCAAATGTGACATGTCTGGAGACAAAGACTCTAGATGATGCATAATCAAAACATAAATATGCACTTTATGACAAGGAATATCCCAAGAAGATACATGGTTGTGATCGTTGATCTAATTTGTGTGCTGCATAAGGACGCAGCCAAGGGAAACATAAACAACCAAATATCCTTAGTTTTTGATAATTTGGAACTTGATTAAAGATCTTAGCATACGGTGAGCACTTATTTAGTGTGAGAGTAGGCATGCGATTTATCAAGTATACTGCTGTGGAAAAAGCATAACACCAGAATTTTGAAGGTAGTGATGAATGTGTTAAGAGAGCAAGTCCAGTTTCTACAATGTGTCTGTGGCGCCTCTCAGCAAAACCATTGTGTTCTGCCGTGTGAGGGGGAGAGGTGAGGTGAGAAATGCCATTAATTGCAAGGAAATCCTTTAAAGCAACATATTCTCCCCCATTATCTGTATATAAGGTGACAATGGTTTGTTTAAAGAAATTTTCGACAATTGCCTTAAACCGAATGAAAATTGGCTTAACATCAGATTTTTTCTTTAATGGATAAAACCATATATATTTGGAGAAATGATCCACAAATATGACATAATATTTGAACCCATCAATTGAGTAAATGGGTGATGTCCAAACATCTGAATAAATGATTTGTAAAGGATGATGCGAAATAAGAGTGGATGTGTAAAACGGTAGCTTGTGACTTTTATTTAATCGGCATGCATGGCATACAGTTTTTTGGGAATTAGAACTGAACTTTAACTTGTGTTGATTAAGGATTGTTTTGAGAACTGGGAATGCAGGATGTCCTAAACGAAAGTGCCAATTAATGAGTGGAGATTTATGACTGAAGAATACTTGAGGACTGAATAACCGAGAAGACAAGCCCAGCCATTCCTACACGCCATCTCTGGGTTCACCCTGAGCTAGAACTGCCCCCGTGAGTAGATCCTTCACACGAAAACACCAAGGTAAGAACTCAATAGAAACGTTATTTGCAACACAAAAACGGTAAATAGAGATCAAATTTCGTTTTATGTCAGGCACACACAACACATCATTAAGTTTAAAGGAATGAGTGGGGGTTGTAAGAGTTGTAGAACCCGTGTGAGAAATTTTCAGTCCTTTACCATCCCCAATCATAATATCATTAGCACCATTGTAAGGAGAGTGAAGGGACAAGTTGTTAAGATCTGCCGTGACATGATGTGAAGCTCCACTGTCTAATAGCCAAGAGTTATTTTGTGAGGGGGCTGTAGTGGCCATGTTAGCTTGAGGTGGCCAAGCCGTGGGATGATTTGCAGAGCTGGTGTTTGGATTTTGGGGAACAAATTTGAAGGATGGGCATCGTTTGGCAGTGTGCCCTTGTATGCCACAGACTTGACAGTGACCTAAATATGGTCTTTGTGGCATGCGATTGTTGGCTGGGGGAAAATTATTGTGGGGGGAAAAAGTCCTGGGTTGCAGGTGTGGCTGAGAACGCCAGTTGGGTTGGTGATTGGGGTTGTAGTTGGGAGATGAAAAACGGCCAGTTTTGGACTGTGAACTGCGTCCATAGTTACGAACAGTAGGATGGGCTGAGGGTGAGAAGTGGGGTACTTTAGTGGTTGCTTGGATGGTAGCCTCAAACATAAGCAATTTTTCATGCAATTCATCAAAAGAAATTGAGGTATCTCTTGCTTGAACTGCACGCACAAATTCTTTGTAATCATCCCCTAGTTCTTCAAGAATTTTCTCAGTTATATCTTCATGGTCAAGAGGGACTCCAAGAACAGCAAGTTCATCAGCTTTGATCTTGACAGAGTATAAGAACTCAGTGATGCCTAGTGATCCTTTTGTGAGATTTTTGAGATTGGCTTTAACTTGTTTGATGCGCCCCCTTGAGGGTGTGGCATATGTGGCAGCAAGAATATTCCAGGCCTCACGGGCAGTGGAAGCTTGTGCAATGAAAGGGATGATTGTGGGTGTAATAGACCCGATGAGTGCATTGAGGATCAATTGATCCTGGCGTATCCATGTATGATATTCTGGGTTTGGTGCAGTGATGGTATTTGTGGCTGAGATGGTAGTGAGAGTTTGAGGTGGGCATGGTGAGGTTCCATCAATGTAACCTTGAAGGTCATAACCAATGAAGAGGGTTTGAAATTGAAATTTCCAGGACAAGTAATTTGTGCTGTTGAGTTTGAGAGGTGCTTGAGCTGTGACATTGATTGTCACAAGGGTGTGGCTCACTGCTTGGTTTACTGGTGTAATGGAGTCACTCATGGTGGCTGTGACGAAGAGAAAAGAGAAAAAAAACTTGTTTATTGTGGTTGCTCTGATACCATGTAATGAATACAAAAGTATTGTTGTTGAATCACACTCTATTCATTATGTGCAGGTTTGTATTTATACATCAAGCTCTTGAGCAGAGGAGCGAATATTTGTAACAACTATGGCAGAGAAGGGAAAACAGATTCCCAACAATATGTACCAATCCTAACAGCTATTGCAGAGATTATCTTTAAGTAATAAAATACAATAATGAAATAAATGACAGCTGGTATATCTCTTAACATTTAGTCCTTCATCACTCATTTCGTTCTTAATTTATTTTGGATTATTAACAGGTTTCCTTCATCCCCTATTTTTTGCACTATATTCCCATTTCCTTTAAATGTCATATATCCCTTAAAAAACCTACTCTAAGTGATGATATTTTGAAGAATTCTTACTCAATATGCTGGAAGTTTATTTAAGTAGTTGTGTTTTTTTCTTCTCCAAAGTTCCTTCTCCCTCAAGTCTTTTGGCTTTTTATCATTTTCCTTGTGCTGCCGCACACCTACTCCCCTCCCCCTTAAAATTTTTGTTTGTTTTTAGTGAAAAATCTTTACTCAAGCCCCCTATTTTCTCTCGTATATTTTGATGGGTTTCTCTTCTTGTTATTTGAGAGAGAATGTTAAAGTGAAGAATGACCATTCATTTTCTTTTCTTTTTCTCTTGCCATCCTCACTCTTTATCCCAAGGATGACAAGTTGTTTTCTCTTTTTTCTCCCCTTAGTGTTCATGTATTTTCAATTTAATCATTTTACTTTTTGTTGCTCTCATATGGCCCTAAAATCTCTGTTTTTCATTTTTTTGTTAGAATTTTCTTTTCATATCATAATAAGTTTTTTAAATTCAGAAACATTCCTTATGATAAAAAAATATGTTTTTATTAAAATAAAAATAAAAATCCATTAATAAGGTTTAGATTGAAGAGTACATTTGTTTCCTACTAATTTAAATCATTAAAAGCTTTGCAATTTGTTTTTATTGTATTGCCTTTACATTTTGCTAAAAAAGATACTACTAAAAAAATATTTTGATAAACAAAAACATGAATAGCAAATTAAAGAATAAATTGTTTACTAATTGTTTTTTAAGTTTTAAATTTTAAATCGTAGTCTTTCCTACAAATATCTATTTAAGTTGTAAAAAAATTGAATAAATAAATAAATTAAAAACTACTCCAAGGTATCTGCGCCGTTGTTGATAAGTAGTATTCTCTAAATCATTTCTCTATGAAATCCCATCTAATCATAGTTAGATTTCTGACTTAATTTGCGGGCATTGATAATGGATACTTGGTGTTTTAGTATTCTGGCCATTATCTAAAAGCTAAAATAGGATGTGGTTTACTCATTGTTCATAGTGAGACAAATTATTATGGATGACAATAGTAAAACTTATTTTTCGGTTTGGTTCGATTCACCGGTCTATTGTTTTTTTGCACAGTAAAATAACGATTTTATCCCTTGAAAAAGACAAAAAAAACAGCTCATAGATGGAGGGGTTCTATGATAATTGCACATGTTCGGTCCAGTTCGGTTCGGATAACCAGTTTATTTATTTTTTAATATTCTTTTGTACAGTAAAATAATCATTCTGTCCATCAAAAAAGACATAACTCAGGTTTGTCCAGCAGGGGTGCCACGAGAATTTCACATTTTTTGAAAATGGCTAAATAAGCATATGCCCCCTCAATAAGACAAAATGGAAGAGTTGAATGCAGGGGTATCATGGTAATTTAACTTTTTTTAATATTTATTCTGAGGCGGTGTTGGTGGCACATCGCCAGACGTGCTTTCCATGTCCGTACTCATGTTGTTTTGGGAGGCATTGCGGCTTCATACGACCTTCAAAAATACCCTTCCAGCATCTAGAATAATTTTTTGACGTGTTCTCTTCCTCCTCGGGTGGCATGTGTTGGTCTAACATGGACAGAGACGTGCCGGTGGTTGGTTGAAATATTTCCCCCTGTTTCTCTTTCTTGTTTGCGCTAGTACATGTCAGGCCCCGCTGTTTGTTGACTTTTCATTATAATCCTTGAGCTTTGGATTGTTTTGTATGGTCCTTATTCCTATGATATAGGTTTTGATTTGTTTCAATTTTGCATTTCAACTAAAATTGATTATATATTGTAGTTTCATTTCATTTCTCAGTCTTTTAATTTTTGGATTCGATTGAAATCCTTAAGATTTTCGGTGTCAGAATTTTAATTTGTTTCAATTGTATCCTTCAATGCAAAATGATTATATATTTAAGTTTTAATTCGATCCATATTCTTTTAAGTTCCGGTTTTGTTTGAAATTCTTTAATTTTTTCAGTATTTAACTTTTGATTTGTTTCAATTTTGTCTTTTAGATTTAATTTATTATACATGTGTTTTTCATTTCAACCCTTATACTTTTAATCGTGAATTTTATTTTAATTCTTTTATTTTTTATTATATTTTTTGTAAATGGTTTCTATTTTTTTCCGTGTTTATATGTACATGCTCTTAGTTTTTGTTTTAAATTTTTATTATTCCACTGTTATGAAAGTTTGATTTTTTTATGTAATGTTTCAATTTTAATTTGTGTTGGTGATCATTGAAAAATTGATATTTATTATTTTTTCTCTTTGTTGTTTGATTTTGAACTTTTATTTATTCTTCAGGTCATATAATTTTTTTAAATCTAATAATATTTAGTTATGTTTGTCATTTATTTTGTTTTTAATAGCTTTTTTTTTAATATTGTAATATTGTAAAGTGTTGAAATTTCTCATTATTATAGATGAGACATTCAAAATAATGATAATGATTATTTTTAATTTTTTTTCTTATAAATATGTTAGACTAATTATATATTTTAATAATTATTTAATATTAGTGCCTGGAAATATATATATATATATATATATATATATATATATATATATATATATATATATATAGAGAGAGAGAGAGAGAGAGAGAGAGAGAGAGAGAGAGAGAAAGAGAGAGAGAAATAACCTAGGATTTTTTGAAGAAAAAAAATTAATATTAGTGTATTGAAATACTTTTGATATAATAATATGAGGAATAAATTTTATAAAATAAAAAAAATATTTTGGCTTTTAGTTCTAATTTTGTCTTCTTTTGTTTAAGTTTATTTCTTAGAAAAATTTAATTCTTAGATTTTAGGTTGTTTTTGTAAAAAATAAAATACAATATTTTTATGTATAATATTTCATATCTAATATTACTAGGGAAGAAAGGAACTCATAAACAAATTTATTATTTTTTTCTCTTTGTTGCTTGATTTTGAATTTTTATTTATTATTCAGGTCATATAATTTTTTAAAATCTAATAATATTAATTTATGTTTTTCATTTATTTTGTTTTTAATTGCATTTTTTTTAATATTGTAAAGTGTTGAAATTTCTCATTATTATAGATAAGGCATTCAAAATAATGATAATGATTATTTTTAAGTTTTTTCTTATAAATATGTGAGACTAATTATATATTTTAATATTTATTTAATATTAGTGCTCGAATATATATATATATATATATATATATATATATATATATATATATATATAGAGAGAGAGAGAGAGAGAGAGAGAGAGAGAGA
This sequence comes from Salix viminalis, assembly GCA_029228465.1. Classification (NCBI taxonomy): domain Eukaryota; kingdom Viridiplantae; phylum Streptophyta; class Magnoliopsida; order Malpighiales; family Salicaceae; genus Salix; species Salix viminalis. The sequence continues at coordinate 336,619 of CM055430.1, forward strand.
GAGAGAGAGAGAATAACCTAGGATTTTTTGAAGAAAAAAATTAATATTAGTGTTTTGAAATACTTTTGATATAATAATATGAGGAATAAATTTTATAAAATAAAAAAATATTTTGGCTTTTAGTTCTAATTTTGTCTTTTTTTGTTTAAGTTTATTTCTTAGAAAAAATTAATTCTTAGATTTTAGGTTGTTTTTGTAAAAAATAAAATACAATATTTTTATGTATAATATTTCATATCTAATATTACTGGGGAAAAGACAACTCATATACAAATTGGGTAGACAAATTTACCCAGTTATCTACACTTAAAAAATATACGAATCACTTCCCTTGCGTTCGACTACACTGTTCTTTATAAAAGAAAAAAAACTTATTTCTAACAGATTTTATTTATTATAATTTTACTAATTAAATATTAAAATAATTAATTATAACACGTAAAAAAACAATTAATTTTCTATATATAAAAAAACTCTGCATATCACGAGCAAGTCAGCTCGTTCATCTCTAAAATTTCATGACCTCATGATGTCTGGTCAAGAATTCTAAGGGATGGCTTCAAGGAATTCGGTGGATAGATAATTGAGATTTGTCTAAAAGAAAAGGTTTTTTCTACTTGGATTACAAACCCTAATAGGTTGACTCAAAGCTCTCTACATACAAAAAGCTTTGACCAGAGAAAATCCCATTGGTTACCTATACATGGAAATTAAATTAAATTCCAATAAAATAAAGGGATTTATAGAAATAAAAAGAAAAGCCAGAAACAAAATGAAATAGAAAATGAAAATAATGGAAGCTTGGCATAATAAGCGGAGGGGAAACCTGGCTAAACCAAAACTAGAAATACATCATTCAAAACACGTGTTTAAAATTAAGGGTATTTTCTTTTTGAGGGTATTGACTTAAGGAATGTTGACTTGGAATAATTAACTACTAGATGATGGGGACAAGAGACTTAATTACTGATCAAACCATAGCGGCCGCTGATGGTTATCGGAAAAATCAAACAAGGTTACTGTCTTCATGGAGCTCAAAACTAGATAATTGAATCTCATGTTCTCAAATATAAACGAGCTCTTATATCTTATTCCAACAAAGAACATATTTTTTTTCTTAAAAGATTTATTTTTTATTTTAAAAATATCCTCATATTTGATTGAAAATACAATTTATTTTTAAATGTTTTTTTCCCAGTGACGTAGCCTTATTTGACGTGTTAATAACAATAATTGATAAAAAGATATAATAATCATGGTGGATATAAAAAAGAAAAGTGCGACGGAGAAGCCTTTTACATGAATAAATAAATAAATTAAAAAGACAACGACAGCACAACCCATTCAAACCGAGTAGGCGTTAGTTGCGTGACTATTGTTTCCCCACTTTGCTCGCGGGCGAAAACGACTTGTTTGTCGTCAAGCTCTTGCGGGCATGAAGTTCAGAGTGGTGCATGATTACCATTACGTTTCTCTATAGTCTTCGGCACACCACCTGGTCAATGCTATATATATAAACTCAGTAACTAGGTAAATCAGAAAATTAGAAAAGTGAAATATCATATAGATGTAATAAACCTAATGAGAAGATGGAATATTTAGATTACAAAACAACATATACATTGAATTAATTGAAAATTAAGCTCTATAATTATTTTTAATTATTTTTAGGAATTAAATTGATATCATGGTCGGTGGATTAACCCGAGTTGATTCACATATTTTTTTTCTTTTTTTAATTTATCATTTCTTATTTTAATATTATCTTTTTTAACATTGATTAATAATTGACCTTTAATATTTATTTTAATTAATATTTTATAAATTTATCATAATCTCATTACTTAAATTATAAATTTGACACATTAACTTGAGTCAACCTAGTATTATAATTTCAATATTTGAATAAAAAGTATTATTTACTATGATGCAGTGTCAATATTTAAAAAATAATATTTCTAATATACATTTTATTTTAAGTTTCTAATTATTATTTTTATTAGATAACATGTTATTAATCTTTGGATGTTTTTATGTTAAAAACATTAACCTAACATGGAGTGCACCGCAAAGCCAATTATGCAGTTATTATCTATTTCTACGTAATGATTATAATAATAATAATTCTTTCGTCACAAATTTCTCAGGAAAATAATAATAATGTTGAACTTTCTCAAATTAAGTGAGTGGGATTATACAAAACTCCGCCCCCAACAAGTACCATTGGGTGAGAGAATTTTTGCATATGATAACATTAATAATTAAATATCAATAATATTAAGAATATTCATTTCAACTGGATTTAATGCTTATTCAAGACTGCGGTTGTAGTTGTTTTTAAAAATAATATTTGTTTAAAAATACATTAAAATGAGTTTTTTTATAAATAATTTTGATATCAACACATGAAAATGATCTAAAAACACCAAAAATATTTAATCTAAAATAAAAAATAAAATAAAAATTCATTATTTTTGAAAAGTGTTTTCGAAACACAATGACAAACACCCCCTTACTGTGGTCTCTCATGTGAGTTGATGGAAGGATGAAATGATTAAAAAACATAATATAATTAAAGGGGTGTGTTGTCATTGTGTTTCAAAAACCTTTTTGAATTTTTAATGTATTTTTGAATGAAAAACACTTTAAAAAATAATTTTAATCATATTCCTAAATAATCACTTACTAGCAGTAGACGGTGCATTGAGATTATTTATTTATTAGAGAGGAATGTAAAATGTTCAAGCCAATGTTGAAATGTTAAGAAATCAGACTATTTATTTATTAAAGAGGAATGTAAAATTATCTTCAAGTTTATTATGTAATTTATAAAATTAGATCCAATTTCTTAATAAACCTAATAAAACAGAGTATAAATCTACAAGATATTAGCATGGGACCACTAACTAGCAGTATAATTTCTATATCTATTTCTCTAAAGTAGTTAGCTTCCTAACTAACATTTAAAATATATGAAAAAAATGATTTCGTGGCGCATTGACATGAAAATAATCTAAACATATATTTTTTTTAATTTAAAATAAAAACTAAAAAATTTCAAATCTCAAACTTTTTGAAAACGTTTTTAAAACATAATAACAAACACCACCCCCTAAGTATGATAAATAGTGAGCTGTTGAGGTGTAAGAGAAAAAAAATAGTGAGTAAATCACACGTGCTACGACTTTATCCACCCTTTTGTCTTCAAAAGACCAAATCAATAGAGAAATAAATAAATAGGCAAAACAAAGACCAGAACAAAGTACTATTACTATGGGTGTCTACCAAAAAATACAAGGTCAAAGTATAGGAATCAGCAACCCAGAAAATTAAATAAATAATAAAATAGAAATCATAAGCCCGTTAAAATCACTCTAGCTATATATATACAGAACAAGAGCTATAGTTCTGCTCACTCAACCCCAAAACAGAAGAACTGATCAATTAGAAGATCAAATCAGGTCAGCAATGGAAGACACGGTGCAGTACTCGCTTCTGGGGGGTTTCATTCTTCTCCTTGCTGTTACCCTGTTTCAGAAAGCAAGAAAGCACCGCATGAAGCTCCCTCCAAGCCCACCAGGTCGCCTAATTTTAGGCCATCTTCCTCTCCTCAAACAGCCCAAGGCCATCCACCGAACCCTCCACGACATCTCCCAAAAATATGGCCCGATTGTCACTCTTAAGTTTGGTTTCCGAACTGTGATCATCGTATCATCACCATCAGCCGTGGAAGAATGTTTCACCAAGAACGATATTATCTTGGCCAACCGTCCTCCCTTTCTAAATGGCAAGGTCTTGAATTACAACTTCACCACCCTTGCCGCAGCACCATACGGTGATCACTGGCGCAACCTCCGTCGACTTACTGCTATTGAAGTCTTCTCATCAAGCCGGCTCAACACGTTTGCAGGCATCCGAAGAGAAGAAGTAAAGAATTTGCTTCGTAAAATTCATAAGGCCTGTGGTGATGGTTCGGCTGTGATAGAGCTAAGGACAATGTTGCTGGACCTTAACTTCAATATAATGATGAGAATGGTTGCAGGGAAGAAGTACTATGGTGAAGATGTTGATGGGCTTGAAGAGTCGAAGAGGTTTAAGGACATGATGCAGGAGTTTTCTGAATGTACTAGGGTGACAAATCTAGGGGACTTGTTTCCCATTTTGCAGTGCATCGATTATGATGGATTTAAGAACAGGATGACCCAGCTGGGTAAAAGGATGGACGCTTTCTGGCAAGGACTTATTGATGAGCATAGAGTGGATAAGGATCGGAATACCATGGTAAGCCATCTGCTCGCTTTGCAGGAATCGGAACCTGAGTACTATACCGACGAGATCATCAAAGGCATTATTCTGGTTAGTCTCAAACTCATTCTGCTGATCACCTTCATTCCGTTTTTGTTTTATTTCATTTATTTAGGACAAATCCGTAGTAAGAACACGTGAAGATAATATTCACAGTCTCCTTCCTTGACCCGGTTCTTCAGAAATATGTCTTCCTGTGGATTCAAACTTTCTGATCAACAATTTTCTGCAGATGATGCTGGTCGCAGGGACAAAAACCTCTGCCCTGTCTTTAGAATGGGCGTTCTCCAACCTGCTGAACAATCCGCATGTATTAAAGAAAGCTGCAGACGAAGTGGACACCCAAGTTGGAGAAGGCCGTTTGGTAGACGAGCCAGATTTCTCTAATCTACATTACATCCAGTGTATCATCCATGAAAACTTGAGACTCTGTCCACCAGCACCACTTTTGGTACCGCACGTGGCATCCGAGCGCTGTACCCTTGGAGGCTATGATATTCCATCAGGTGCAATGGTTCTTGTAAATGCATGGTCGATTCATAGAAATCCAAACGTGTGGGATGATCCGTTGAGTTTCAAGCCTGAAAGATTTGAAAACGGGAAAGGTGAAACCTACAGGCTGATGCCATTTGGGTTGGGAAGGAGAGGTTGTCCTGGAGAAGCCATGGCATTCAGAGTGATAAACTTGGTTATGGGCCAATTGCTTCAGTGTTTTGAGTTCTCCACCATTGATGGCAAGGACGTCGATATGACAGAAACGGCTGCAACACTCATGTTGAAGATTACCCCATTGCAGCTCATGTGTAAGGCTCGCCCACACACTCGCAACCTCCTCGCTTAAGCTGTCGATCCGCCCTGTAAGGTAGAAAGAATGGTAGTACAAGGACAATAATTATTGTGTTGTTAATTCACACTACTCCTTAATATTATTACTTTCTGTATTTTATAATTCTTAGAAAATTCCAATTTCAGAGGATATACTCCTATTTCCAATTCCCACCTTTGAGAATTGGTGTAGAAAAATCAAGAAAAACATCTTGACTGTAAGCAGTCGTTCAAATTTAAGTGATTATTTGGTATTACGGGCAGGGTTAATATGAAGGTGTTTTTTTAATTAAAAATATATTAAAATGATTTTTTAAATCATTAAAAACATCTAAACAGATATTGATTTAATATTTTTTTATAATAATATTATAAAAGTAAGTGAACATGACTTTAACTTAGAAATATACGAGGTTATTTGTCTGCGTGTTGCGCTGAACTTTTTTCTATTTTGGAAATTGATTGATTTTATGTGTGCTATAATTAATTATTTTAATATTTAATTAGTAAAATTGTATTCGATAAAATTTGCTAGAAATAGATTTTTTTCCACTTAAAAATGATTGCATGATAGTTATTTAATCGGTAGATTGTATAATTGGAATCAATAAAATTCTTTGATATGAGCCATGTGCTTCGTGTAACTTACTGATTGATTGTTGTGTATATTTTATTTGTTTGATGAATTATTTCATTAGTAAATAGTAAAATTACAATCTATGAATTTTAACACAGATGAGTGATTTGTTTTACGCAGCAAACAATTTGATTGGTGATTTTGTTTTAATTACTCTGGTAATAATTTAATGGGTAGATAACAAATACTTTTTCCACTCATTTCGTCTACGTGTGACTTCGTATATTTTTTGTTTTTGTGATATTAGATATGAAATATCATACATAAAAAAAGCCATAAAAATCAACCTTTAAGAAAAATAACATCAACCGATGAATTATTTATATTATTATTATCATTGTTATTATCATGATTGTGATAATTATTATAGCTACTATTATAAATAATTAATATTATAATTATTATTGGTCATACTATCGATGACACAATAATTATTGTTAGAAAAAGTATTCCAGAATACTGATATTAATTTTTTTTTTTCAAAAAACATTAGGTCATATATATATATATATATATATATATATATATTAAGGGGTTAATATTAAATAAATATTAAAATATATAATTAGTCTGACATATTTATAAGAAAAAAAACTTACAAATAATCATTATCATTATTTTGAATGTCTTATCTATAATAATTAGAAATTTTAACTCCTAAAAATATTAACAAAAAAGAAATTTTAAAAAAATAAATGACAAAAGAAAAATAAATATTATTACATTTAAAAAAATTATTTGACTTGAAGAATAAATAAAATAATATTAAAAAAGGGAAAAAATAATAAATATCAATTTTCAAATGATCGCCAACACAAATTAAAATTTAAACATTAAATAAAAAAAACAACCTTAATGACAAAGGAAAATATAAAAATTAAAAAAAACTAAGAGCATGTACATATAAGCATGAAAACAAATAGCAACCATTATCAGGAGTTTCCTAGTGACCTTAATACTAGGTGACGACTCCTAAAAGTTACAGTAAAAATTTTACGATTATAAAACCCTCCAAAATACCATGGAAAGGTTGTATAAGATGTTGAAGCATGATGACCATCTCAAAATACCATCTAGAATACACGTTATAAGAGATATAAATAAATATTGTAAGTATCACTAACACTTTGGCCATGATATTGATTATTTTAAATAATTTTATTCTGTCGTAGAAGGCATAATGATATTAGGAGTGTTGAGATTAGGTGGTCTAAAGAAGAGTGATGTAGTGGTGATGATGGTTGTACATAATAATAAAAATAAAGTGTATAGGATAAAACAACTAAAGAGGGTTCCCTCAAAATGATTCTAACCAAGCCTGCAAATATAGCTAGTGGAAGCTATAATGCCCTACCTTATAATTATGGGAATTCCTATAATAATATGAGTCATGCTCTTATTATTTATGTTGAAATATAAGGGTCAACTCAAAGTGGGATATGCTTTATTCATGAGGAGTTAAAGAATCATCGGAAGGCCAAAGGAAAAAAATATGTTGGAGTTGGAAAAGACAAATAAGGTTAATAAGCCAGTGAATGATGAAAAGGCTAGAGAGTTTGAAGTTAGTAAAACATAGTGAATATAGGGTGGTGGATCAATTGAAGAATACATCCGCTAGGATTTATTTGTTATCATTAATAATGAGTTTATAATTGCATAGTATGCTTTTCAGAGAGTTCTTAATGAGGTGTATGTTCCTTAAGACATCACACAAAACTCTATAAAAAAATTGGTTGGGAGGATTTAGGCTACCATTTACTTATACTTTACTGATGATGAGCTTGATCCTAAAGGGATCGGTCATAACAAACCATTGTATGTCATAGTAAAATGCAAGTATTGTATGATTGCTAAGGTGCTTATAGACAATGGTTATGCTATAAATGTTCTACCAAGACAAGTGCGTGATAAGATCCCGATTATGCCTCTTATATGAAGCCAAACACCATGCATATTAGAGCATATGATAGGTCACCAAGGCTGATTATTGGGAATATTGATGTTGAGATGATCATTGGCCCTCAACTATTTGAAGTGGCATTTTAGGTGATGAATACCCACCCTTCGTATAACATGTTATTAGGAACACCTTTGATATATGAGGCTCCAGATGTTGCGTCTTCCCTGCATCAATGGAAATTTAGTGACTATACAGGATAAGGAGACTATTTTTATGATAATGAATGTGTCAATCTCTTACATAGAAGCTAAAGAAAGTAAGGATGAAAATCTCTAAGCATTTTAGGTTGTAAATGCCAAAGGGATACCTGAAAACATGGTATGACAAAAGCAAGAGATTTATGAAGTTGCTGTCATCACCCAATTTCTGGGTTACTCCCCAAAATCAATACAAAAATAACAAAAATAAAATAAAAGAGGTCGGCGGTGGTAGAAAAATCAATGTGCAAATTTTGGTTGTTTTCGCGAGTCCGGTCATATCTCTTTTATCCCTAAAAATAGAGGAAAATACAGATTCAAGGCAAATATAATTTATCATCGGATAAATCTGTATAAAAATTAAGTCGAGAGATTAATTATATTTTTATGAGTCAATTTGATTTTATCGTCGGCCAATTTAAAAGTATAATTATGTTTGGGAATTAATGTAGGGTCCAAATAAAGTATTTAATTAAGTGAAGGACTTAATTATACTTTAAGTTTGTCAAATTAATTTTATTAAGGGCTTAATCAATGAAAAATCAAGTTAGGGAGCTCAATTCGGGTTCAATTGAGAAGTTGAGAATTTTCGGAGACTGAATTGAACTTTTCCAAGCCAATTGTACGAAATCATCAGGGTCCAATTGAAAACAATTGAGAGTTTAATGGTCAATTGAGGGTCAAATAGAATAAATTGGAAGCTAGGGACCAAAATAAAAAACGCGCAAATTTAAGGCTAACATTGAATTTTTCACGGGGACACAATCGCACAAAATTAAAAGTTTAAAACCAATTAGGGGTGCGATTGAACCAATTAAAAATTGAGGGATCAAATTGTATTTTGCACTCTCTCCCAAAAATATCACGCGTGACTGCATTGTTCAGTCACCTGAACAAGTGCAGACACGCCTCTGCCTCTTCACTTTCAGGTGAAGAGGCAACCCATCGGTGCACGCAATGGGCAACCGAAGGGTTGCCTCTCGCCTTTAAATACAGGCGACATGCACGAACAGAAGGGAAGGAGGGGAAAGTGGAGAAAAAACAAGCGTAATTTCACGTAAAAAAGGAGAATTTTACGCAGAGAAGAAGGGAAAAAAGGGAGAATTTCACGTAAATACAGGCGACATGCACGAACAGAAGGGAAGGAGGGGAAAGTGGAGAAAAAAATGAGCGTAATTTCACGTAAAAAGGGAGAATTTTATGCAGAGAAGAAGGAAAAAAAAGGAACAAAAACAGAGGAGGCATTACGGGGACAGAGAAAAAAACAGAGAAAAACTGGAGGGAAAATGATGAAGTTTTGAGAGAATTTACAGAGATTCTCAACAACCAAAACAAGCAAAACAAACGTGAGAATCACACCATTTTCCCAAGCAACCATCTCTCTCTTCTTTTCCCGGTTTGTAATCTCTCTCTCTCTCCAAAACTATTTCTGTCGAGCTCTCTCTCTCCACCGTTATTGGCTACCCGACCACCCAACACCTCTCTCTTCATCACCGTGAGCTTCCCCTTTACACCAGCAACTTAGCCCCACTCTCCGGCGAGGCAACAGACCAGGTGACAGTAGCAGCGACGTGAACCTGTAGGACTCCGACGCCTCCTCTAGCTAGCACAGGCCACCGTTGATATCGCCACCACCATAGAAATCATCACATCGACCTCCTCTACCCAAAGATACTAACAGGTAATCCTTTCATTACACTTGAAAAATCCTCCTGTTCATCATCTTCTTCATCCCGCTGCATGCAGGAGGACACAATTTTGCTTCCCCCCTGCATGCAAGCTAGGTTGACGTGAGGTGGGTTGGGCACAATCGTAGGAGGATGGGCTGCCAGTTAGGCCCATCAGGGCTGGACTGTCAGCCCAACCCAAAACCAACTAGGCTTCCAACCTGGAAGCCCAGCCCACTCAGGATAGGTTGTGAGCCCACTTGGGCTTACAGCCTAGCCCAAAAAAATAAAAAAATGAAAAAATGATAAATGAATAAAACTGAAAAATACAAGTTGACATAAAAAAAATATTTTTTTTACTATTATTACCAGTGTTGTGAATCCCGTTCCGTTCCGGCCGGAACGGCCCGTTCCAATTCAAAATCCGGGACAAAACGGCGACATTTTTGTCCCGGTAAAAATCCCGGCCCGATCCGGCAAATCCGGCCGGAACGCCTCGGTTCCGTTCCGGGCGTTCCGTTCCGGGTTCATCAAAACGACGTCGTTTCATGTCCCCTTAAAAAACACACAGAAACGACCCCCGATTCCACAATTCCCAAATTAATTTCGTTTCTTAAACCTCAACTTTGCAGATCTCACTCGAAGATGGAGAAGGGCCAAGCTTTCCAAGGCCAAAAAGACAAAGACCCTCTTCTCCCTCTCCTCCTCCTCCTCCTGATTTTACCATGGAAGAAATTGTCCGTGAGGATGAAGAATCTGATGAAGATGAGGAAGAAGACGATGTGGAAACAAGTGATGGAAGTGATGAGGAAGAGGAAGAGGAAGAGGAAGATGAGGATGAGGAAGAGGAAGAGGAAGATGGGTAGGGTTGGGCGGCGGCTAGAGAAGAAGAAAGGATGGTGTGAATGAGCTGGAAAATTTAGGGTTATCCTTATAAAGGGGGGTAGGAATTAATTAATATTTACTATGGGAGCAGGGTGCAATTATTTGTATTTCGGGGACTGTAATGTTTATTTCAATTATTTACTTAAAATTCAAATTCAAATACAACAACCATAAAAAAACATAGAATTACTTGAAAAACATACAATAAGTAGCTTAAATTTCAAATATTTTGGATCTTTTAATTATAATTAAATTCATTTTTTATTTTTATTTTTTAAAAATAATTTTATTGTTGGAATTTTAGAGATGTTTCTAATTTTGAGATTATGTTTGTTTGATTTTGTGTTTGTATTGTATAATTTAAAGTTAATTTATCTTGAATTTTAATTATATTTGTTAAAATATTTTTTTTTCACATATATATATATATATATATATATATATAATTAATTAATTAATTATATATGAACAGTACAAAACCGGAACGGAACGCCGGAATGCACCGAAACCAGAACGTTCCGTTCCAAACAAAAACCCGGAACGGAGTTTAAAACTATGATTATTACTATTATTAAAAAACATAAAAATATATTGTTTTTGTGCATACGACCGAATTCCAAAGTTTTCCCATCATATTTTTCTTAAGAAAATATGTTGCATCTTTCACGTATTTTAAAACGAAAATTTGGATATCGTAACCATTTTATGATTATCCATAGGAATTTGGCCAAAATATCAAAAATAATTTAACAATTATTTTGTTTTAGCTTTCACGGTGTAAATTTACATTATAAAGTATACTCGCAAATAAAAAGAGATTTTAACTACGATGTTAAATTACATAGTAAAGTGCATTCGTAGATAAGAAAAAAAAAGGTTTTTAACTACGATGTAAATTTACATTGTAAAGTACATCTGTAGATAATAAAAAGGTTTTTTTTATTGCGGTGTAAAATTACATTGTAAAGTACACCCGTAGATAAGAATGGTTTTCGAAAATGCAGTGTAAAATTTTTTAACTTCGAGAAACAATCATACAACGATGCATCCTATCTTAGGTAGGGTGCACTGGGGTTAAGCTTCTTCCCCCTACACAACAAGTCCTCTTTCCCAAGACTCTCGCAGACCAATAGGTTTATAATGGCCTTAATACTAGGTGGCAACTCCTGATAATTATAGTCGTAAATTTCCCGGCTATAAACAACACCATTTTCACCGTGCGCCATTGTCTCCCCAAATCCCGGGGATGGCGGGGCACGAAGCGCGAAAAATCACAGTCGCGACAGCTGCAATGATGAATGTTAAATGCTTTTTGAGACATGGGTTGCCATTCCAATATAACCTAACCACATGAATGCTTGAGAGGGTTAACATTATAAAGGTAAAATATGTTTATAGAAGGTTTGGTTTAGGCTTTAATCTGCGAAAAGTAGATTACACAACAATGATTGAGATTAAAAAAGAAAGGAGGTTAGCCTAAAGTAAAGGAATAAACTCCAAGGAAAATGGGATAGAGATCCGACCTATTCACATAATATTTCCACAATCTGCACACGTGATAAAGCTTGAAGATGAGTTGAAAAGTCTGAGAAAAGAAACTGATAGTACTACTATCAATAATCTTGAAGGACTTAAAGAAGAAGACCATGAAGGACACCTTAAGGCTAGAGAGAATCCTTATGAATTGTTACCTCGACTGACTATTAGCACCTTTAAAGATGTCTCAATTGAGTTTGTGAGAAAGCTGGTTCTCATGGAAGAGTTGAATAATTATGAGATTCAAGAAGTCTTGATTTGTTTTAAAAAAGAATATGAAAGTAGATTGTCACTAAATTCACAAATCTATTGCATTGAGAATAATTGGCCTAACTTTAATAATATTATATTTGCAATGAATGAGAAAAGATGTGAGAATAAAGACATAAAAGAATTTACAAAACTAGTAGAGTAGTTTGAGTATACATGGGAGCTTGCAAAAAAAGATTTAAAATTGATAAATGTAGGCACTAAGAAGGATAGAAGAGAATTAAAAATGAGGATGCTAATCATTGCTAGTATTAGAAATGAGTTGGTTGTGCTTTTATATGGCTACACTAATGTTTTTGTCTAGTGATATGCTGACATGCCTGGTTTGGATACTAAGATTATGGTGTAGAAGTTACCTTTGATACAAGGATGTAAACCGATCAAACAAAAGTTGAGGACAATACCTGATATACTAATCAAGGTTAAGGAAGAAGTAAAGAAACAATGGGATGTTAGATTCATTGAAGTAGTAAAATACCTTTAATGGGCATCTAATATTTTAGTAGTGCATAAAAAAGACTGCAATATTAGAATATGCGCGGAGTTTTGAGATTTGAATAAAACAAGTCCATGAGATGATTTTTCCTTGCCTCATATAGATGTGCTCATAGATGTTGTTGCTAAGTGTTCTATTTACTCAATTTAACCTTCCAATTTATATTTTCTTATGCCCTCTAATTTTTTAATTTTTAATTTTTACCATCATTCTTTTAATAATACTTTTTTTGTGTGATTGGTGTTTTTCAAGTTTAATCTTTCATTGTTTGATTTGTTGGAGAATGAGCTTCATAGTCCTTATATTATTGTACTTCCTATCTAATGACATGAGTAATGAGTTTGTAAAGTTTATGTTGTATGAGATGATTTTTTCTCATTTGCTTTTATGATTTTATCATTCAACTTTATTATTTTTTAAAATAAATTGGCTATGTGATTCTCTTTGATTCTTCAGTTCATCCTTGTCTCATGTCCTAGACCGTAAGTTTTGCATGCCTTTTTTTAATAGAGATTTTTTTTAAATATCTTTTTTATATTTAATTTTTAAAGATTTTTCTTATTTAATAAATATGAGCTTTATTATATAAAAATATTTATTCTAAAATAATATTTTTTTATATGTTTGACCTTGCATAATATATCTATTTTTTAATATTTTATTCAATCATTTCTATTTCTATTTTTTTATTGATTTTAATAAAAAAAATCAATAAACACAAGTGAGAAATAATTTATTTTGTTAAATAAAATATCTTGACGTACATCAATCTCTTGATGTTTTTCCCCGATCCTCTTTTATATATTATTAACAATTTTATTATTTATTTATACAAATCATTATCGATTTATTAAATTAGATATATACTTGCATAAACTTTTATAGTTTATATATATATATATATATATTACTTTACAAACACAATAAACGACGTGGAGTTTCCACTGTAGCACAAGACTCAGGCGACTGTGGACTCGAGTAGTCCACGCCCGGAATTGGCCCTCGGGCGCGCGGTGTGAAGGGGCTGGCAGGCGGGGCTATTCTCGGCTTTTCCATTCGATTTTCCTTTTTTTTTTTAAATATTTATTTATGAACAGTGTATTGACGATTTCGTCCCCGGTAATAGGACAAAAACAGGCATCCGGATGAGGGGCACCAGCGTAATTGCGCGCGGGCGGACCGGCTCGGTCCGGCGCAACTTTTTCTTTTTTTATTATTTTCTGAAATGGCTAAATACGGTTTTAGCCCCTAATAAGACAAAAAAACTGAATTGGGTCAAGGGACAGGACGATAATTGAGCCTATTTTTTCAATTTAATATTCGGCGTCTGGGAGTGCGTCCGCCGCACGCGCCAGGCGGTTTTCCGCCTCACGCCCTCTTCGTGCGGCGCGTGCGGACTCCTCCGGTGGCCGAAAATTGTATCGCGAAGGACAGAACGATGCGCCGCTGCGTGTTCTTCCTCCCGCGGTGGTGCGTATAACCATCACATGTCCGTGGACGCGGTGGAGGCCGGTTAAAGCCGCCGGCCACGTTTCTCTCTCTCCTGCACGTCAATGTGCAGGAGAGTCCCCCATGTTGCGTTACTTTTCACTTCGGTCCCTGGACTTTGAATTTTGTTTTTGGTCCTCAATTCTTTGATATAAATTTTGATTTTGTTCAATTGGGTCCTCCGATTTTAATTGATTGAATGTGAAAGTTTCACTTCGGTCCTTATACTTTCAATTTTCGGGTTGGCTGTATATAACTCAATCAATTCGGTACAAAAGTTCCGATTTTTGCAAATTTGTCCTCTGATTTCAATTGACAATAAATGTAACTTGCATTTCAGCCCTTTGACTTTTAATTTTTTAATTTAATCCCTTTATATTTGATTTTCATTTCAGCCCTTACACTTTTATTTTTTTAATCCCTACTTTTGTCCATGTATATATAAGTGTATTTAACACAACAACAACAACAACAACAACAACAACAACAACAACAACAATAACAATAATAATAATAATAATAATAATAATAATAATAATAATCATGATTTAATTATTTTTCATTCTTACTCTTTTGTTATTTTTTTTCCCTCCCGATAATTTGATAATTTTTTGTTTTTCCGGTAATAGCAATGATAATTTTTTTTTTAAAAATTTTTTTATCTTTTGTCAAAGTTTCTGGGATATTTTTAGTCTTTCATTTATTTATGTTTCTTTCATTATTAACATAATAATAATAATTATTATAAGAATAATAATAATAATAATAATAGTGATTATTATTAATATTATAATAATAGTGATTATGTATTCTATTATTATAATAATAGTGATTATTTATTCTTTCATCATAATTATAATAATAAGAATAATTTTTAATTTGTTTTTCTTGCTTGCTGTTTTGTTCATGCTTTTTATTTTTTTCCCTCGGTATAATTTAATAAATTTTTTTTATTATTCTGGTGGCAATAATAATTTTAAATATTAAAACTCCGATGTTGCTATTGTGATAATATTTTAAATTAATATTGCTTCCTTTTCCGTTTTATTTTTTATTTGCTCTTTCTATTAATTGATTTTTATAATTTTATTATCTACACAATAATGATTTTAGTAATTTGTATTTTTTCTTATTCAAATATTTTGCTCTTTTTTCTAATGTTAGTGCGCGCTCTTTTATGATAGTTTATGATGCAATACCTATATTCTAAAAAATATAATCTATGCTTACGTGACAAACTCAACTCAAAATTTTAAACATTTTATCTTTTAATCTATAATTTTTATTTACTTATATCATATAAATTTATCATTGTAGATTTAATTATGTGAAATTATATACAAAAAAATACCTGCGGCAACGCGCGGGCAATTATCTAGTATATATAAACTGTGTGGCCTTTTTACTGTGCGAATCCACAGTAATGCTTACTATTAATATATGTTTTCGTGAACTATGAGCTAGATATTATGATAGCAGAGTTGGTACAAGGCGCGCGACATTAAATCAGTCTTCCGAGATGGCGTTGGTTCGAATCTCACTGTCACCAGATATATATTTTACGACTAAATAACATGGTATCAATATATTGTCGCGAATCATGAGCAATATATTCAAGTAGCCGGGTTGGTCCATTGCGTGTCTTTCTTCCAGATGCCGTGGGTTCGAATCCCACTGTCACCAGTTTTTATCTGCTTGATTTTGTGTATATATATTGTTGTAACTATTAACGGGGCACGCAACATTGTTGTAACTATTAATAAGGCACGCAACAATTAACAATAATTAAAAGGTTGTGGGTTTGAATCAAGGCAGTCAAAATCGAGATTTTGACACGGATCGGAAAGGGCTCCGAAAAATCGGATCGTAAGATCGGATCGTAAAATCGTAGAAAGATCGTACCCGAAATGTGCGTACAAAAATCGTAAAATCATGTGAGAAGAAAAATCGTAAAATCGTTTGTAAAATATTTCTGAATACAAAATAGCATAATTATGGACATAAAACTTAATTAGTTTAGGTTCATACATGATGTAAAATAACTTCAAAACACATTACAAAATAATTATGTCCCTAAAAGTTCATAAGTTAAAAACTAACAAATTTAAAATAAATCTTCAACTGGCGTACAATGTAAACTAAAACCAGCTTCGGTTTCACTTTCACCCCCCCCCCTCACTATGTCCGGGGAATTGCATCAATAGCATCACAATGAAAAAAGATTACTAGTACTACCCAGGTGCCAACATTATTTAACTCTAAACTCCTTGAATGCAAAGTTTCAAAATAATCTTCGATGGCTTTCGAGTACTCATCTCAACACCATTAAAATTATCTTCATCACTATCGTCTTACGTTCCATTTTGTCTTCGTGTTGCACTATCAATAGTTTGAAGTAAATTAATGTTCGATGAACCACCATGTCCTTCTCCTTCGAGTCACCCATTCATCATCGGATGGAAGATCATCTACAACGTCATCAAAATCAATGACTTGCTTTTTTGTCCTTATCATTCATTTTCAAATTACACATCACAAAAACCAAGTCATTCATTTTTTTTCTCGCTATAGACAATTTCTTCGTTTAGTATGAACCTATAAAAAAAATTCACAATTGATAAAATATAAGATTCTTATAAAAAAATGAAAACAATATTTGTTTTTTTTTAAAAAAACTTACCATCTCAAACGCACTCCGATTTACGCTCACATCCGGATGAACCGCAAGTCAAGCTTAGAACTTCGAATTGCAAGATTTTGTAGCTCGGACATTCATCTCCATAAGAATCCCACCATCTAGCTGGAGTCTTTTTTATCCCTTGCTTTTTTTGGCGACCTCAATGCCAAATAACCCCTTTGCTTCGGAGAATATATTAAGTTGTAAATCAATTTTATCCCTCTCTACTTCATCGGGCACCATCCGAAAGTCGGGCAAATCATACATTCCATATTTAATATTTTTTGTCTTGTTTATAATCGGTAATATAATGATAATGAGGATTCAACCAATAAGCAAATGCATGCAAAGGTCTCGTGAAGTTGAAGCTCCCATCTTGCATCAATAATATCCAATACGGGTATATATCTACAAAAGAAAATAAAAAAATTAGGATATTAACATCAACATTAAATAACATAAGATAAAACAATAGTTATATTAAATAAACAATTGACATAATAGATAATTTGCACCTTTTTTTTGCACATTTCCAAAATTCACTTTTATCTTCTCTTTCGCTTCCTTCATGGCTTTATATATAAAACCCATGGCCGGTATCTCATCTGAATCAACTAATCGAAGAACTTTTATAAGAGGAAATGCTGCCTTGATGCATTCAGAGACATCATGCCAAAAGTTGTTGTCCAAAACACAATTTTGAATTTGCCGCCCTTCTTCACTTTTTGAATACCGACTTGACCTCCATTGGACTGAAAGTGAACATTGACATCAGTGTAATCTTACAATTGTTCAAACATCCAAGAGTCAAGTATGCAAGTAGCAAATCGAAAGTGGCACCAGGCCTGATCAAATCTTGTCCTTTTGTGAACTTTCTCAGCATGGAAATAAGGAGAGATCTTGAATAAATATAAGTGGTGATTCTCCTCCCCTTACCAATGGTTAAGGCATGCAGCTCTAGTTTCTTCTCAAAATCTTCCAAAATCAAATCAATACAATGAGCAGAGCATGGTGTCCAATACAAGGTTTTTCTTTTTTCCATCAACAAATGCCCAGCTGCCTTATAGTTCGCAGCATTATCAGTAATGACCTGCACCACATTTGCCTCTCCAATCCTTTCAACAATAGCATCTAACATCTCAAATACTTTAAAAGCTGTTTTGGATATATGAGATGTGTCTACAGATGATAAAAAAAAAGTTCCTCTAGGACTATTAACCAAAAAATTACAAATAGAGCGTCTTTTCCTATCAGTCCATCCATCAGACATTATTGAGCGACTCTGTTTTTTTTCCATTCCAGACTTATAGTCATCAAGCAAATGCATTGTTTTATCTACTTCTTGCTTTAAGTACTTCTCTCTAATATCATGGTAAGATGGAGGCTTAAATCCAGGGCCCATGTTTTGCAACTAATTCAAGCGCTTTAACAAACTCGTGGGTTTCTAGCACAATTAAAAGGAATAGCACTAGTGTAAAAAAAACCTTGCTATTTGTTGACATGCTTCTTCTCTAATATCCTTCTTTAGCATGTGATTGATGGTCAGTTGAGTACTTCCACTTCCACTTATTGGTTTATTTCCCTTGTTCATTGATCTAATTTCAAAATCTTCGATCCCCGCATCTTCGCCACTTCTAAAAAAAAGCAGAAGCCTTTCTTTTTCTTCTCGGATGCTTCTAGATTTTTTCACCAACACATTTAACATCATCTGCTTCACATCTGCTGGTACTTGATGACATGGCTCAACATCCTTTCGAGTGCAAGCCAAATGATGCTTGAAACGATAAATGCCTCCGCTGAAAATTTTCTGACAATACTTGCATTGAACTTTTCTTGAAGTATTCTCAATATCTATACCATGCTGCCATCCCACATCAAGTCTATTGCCACTGATAGTTTTTTTGGATGCCATGTAATCTGCAATTCATTGAAATAATACATCAAAAATGAATTTGCATCAAAACCGAAATCAGCAACCAACTTTAAACCAATTGATGCATGCTATTTAATGAAGCTACAATATTATTCTCATTCAATATGTATTTCTCATTCAACTTTTATTTGTATTTCTCATTCAATCAGCATAAAACTTTAAACCAGTTGATGCATGCTATTTAATGAAGCTACAATATTATTCTTGTTTCCTCATCTTACATCAAGAGACCAATAGTGTTGGGTTTTTTTTTTCCTGATAAAAGAAAAAAATTACGTTGGAAAGAAAAAATCAACATATTCAAAGAGGATATAAGGCACCCTCCAGAACTAAAAAGAATCAACAAAAAAGCACAATAGCCTGCCAATTTCACTGAATATCAACTCACGAGACACTTCTAAAGATTCCAGCAACTGAAGCTCATGCTGATGCCAAAAGAAAACTGTTCCATCAAATTCTAATTGCCTCGAGAGAGAATGATCCCTAAAAGACTTACTCAATCAAAATATCCCAAGCAACACATCTCCATTGAACCTTGCAATCTATCTTTCCTTGAATTCTCTCAAATACTTCAATAAACTCCATTAAAATCAGGACCAATCATGCTTCATCAAAGAATCTATTCCTTGGATCCTAAGCTACCAGGAAACATAAAAGTAGTTCCCGTGCTTATCATATCAAATGAACATCTGGACAAAGGGATCTACAATGCTTCCTTACTAGCAACACATATAAGTACATCCATCCAGATAGAAACTCAAACCCAGGATGATACGTTGATTTTCCAAATACAGTTGTTAAGAAAGAATTTAGATTTCTATAATTCACAGAACTTCAAGAACTTTATCCCACAATACAAACTATTTCATTATCTTTACCAGAGAAACAATAGAAACGGGAATCAGTCAACAAATCATGTAAAATTGAAACTAACCCAATTCATCAATATAATTTCTGACATTATTGAGCAACAAAACCGAAATCATGTAAAATGGAAACTAACCCAAATTCATCAATATAATTTCTGACATTATTGAGCAACAAAACCGAAATCATGTAAAATTGAAACTAACCCAATTCAACAGAATAATTTCTCACATTATTGACCAACAAAACAAAAATCAACGCTTGAGAAGAGAAGACCAACTAACCTGTAATGGCGAGTTGGCGACGAACTGCAAGTCTGCAACACAGATAGCAGATGATCTGGGGAGGACGATCTGGGGAAGACTGATGATTTGGGGATTTTGTGCCCGAGAAAAGAAGAGAAGATTGTGGGGGTGAGACACTGACACAGTGACACTTGAGATGCTAAGAAGTGAGAACTGAATCAAATGATTTTGGGGGTGAGTGAGACCGTGAGAGGCTGAGTTTAAGAATTTAGGGGTGACTGGGACCTGGGTGAGAGCTGGGAGCGTCGAGACAGTGAAGGAAGGAAGGTTGGAAGGGTGATTTCTAAAATGAAAAATAGATTTGAAGAAAGAAGAAAGCAGCGGCTGTGCACAGTGAACATTTGCCCAACGCGTAAAATCGGAACGATTTTTACGAGTTTACGATTTTGAACGATTTTTCTACGAGTTTGACCGAGTTTGACCGGGTTTCGGTTTTTCTACCGGTTCAACCAGGTTTTCGGAGCCAACTCGTAAAATCGTATGATTTTGCGAGTTAGCTCGCGATTTTGACTACCTACTTTGAATCCTGATTTTTTTTTTAAAAAAAAATATATATATTTTTTATAAATAAATTAAAATGATAATTATTTTTTGAAAAAAAATATTTTTAACATTAACATATAGAAATGATATAAAAATATTAAAAAAAATAAAGTTTATATAATGTTTGTTTTCTGTCCGTATTTATTCATTTATGTTTTTAGATTTTTTTTTTGAAATTTTAATTTATGTTGGTAATAATTTTAAAATTAATATTGTTCTTTTTTCCATTTTTTTTTGTGTGTGTTTTCTGTTATTTTATCTGTTTTTTGGATCAAATCATTTTATGATTTTATTGTTTGCGCCATAATAATAATAATTTTAGTGATTTTTTTATAGTTTTTTTTTGTTAAAATATTTTGATTTTCATTTTATTTTTTTGGGTAATTTAATGATTTTAATTATTTGAAAAGTAAAAATATTTTTTTTTAGAAATATATTAAAATGATAATTGTTTGTTTAAAAATTTATGTGTAACATCAAAACATAAAAATGATCTAAAAACAATAAAAAATACAATGTTTGGACATTGTTTGTTTTCTGTCCCTATTTATTCATTTATTCTTTTAGATTATTATTTTTTTGGTTTATTTTTTGTCGAGGTTTTATTTTTATTAGGTTCCATCTGAAATTTTAATTTATGTTGGTAATAATTTTAAAATTAATAGTGCTCCTTTTTTCCTGTTATTTTATCTGTTTTTGGATTAGATAATTTTATGATTTTATTGTTTGCACAATAATAATGATAATTTTAGTGATTCTTTTTTTTATTGTTTTTTTGTTAAAATATTTTGATTTTTTCATTTTTTGGGGTAATTTAATGATTTTGATTGTTTAGACAGTAATATTGATAATAATTTTAACTGTTATAGTAATGAAAATGACGGTGACGTAGGGATGAATTTTCAATTTATGTTTTCATCTTTTTATGTATAGAGAATTAAATATTTATTTTTGTTATTTGATTATTGTAGGTTTTTTCACAATTTATATTTTTTTTCAAATGTGATTTAAATTGAATTATAAAATGAACTAATATTAAACTAATGAATTCAATAATTTAAATATCCAAATCTTCTTGCTTTTTTTAATGATGGTGATAATTTTATGTTGGTTATTTTATTGAAATCTACTAAACAGATAAATTTATACCGATTTACAATTTATATATTTTATAGAATACTTGCACTTCACAAGAATTCTGCATAAATTTATTATTTTGATTAAATTTATATTATAACAAAAAAAATATACAATTAATATTTTTTGCGTTGAAAAAAATATGGTGCCGCCCACGACGAGGCGCGGGGGCATTGGCTAGATATATATATATATATATATATATATATATATATATATATATATATATATATATATATATATATATATATATATAGCTGCATAATCATTTTTTAAAATAAAATACAACAAATACAACTTGTAGGATAGCGAATATCAGATTAAATAGCCAGTAAAATTATAATTCACGCAGGCAACTGAGTTGAAACTAAGAAAAATCAAACCCCACGTTTTCAAAGTGAAAGCAACTCCTTAAAGTTGGACAAGACATACTCGCAGCATTACCACTACTTTTGAAGAGGTAAGAGCATCATCCCCGTAAAGTGATCCACATCTCTTCATTTTTCCACTGCAGAGTTTGTGATAATTTCTTGTCGATGGAGATCGTTCCTCGCAAGTGGAATGGAAGCGAAAATGACATCCTTGCATGCAGTTAAATTAGGGAAAATTCAAAGAAAGTGACTTCTCTTCTCCTTCATTCATTTGTAGAATAAAAACATGAATGACTTGGTCAATGCTAGCTGCACAGAGAGTAACAGATACAAGTCAACCAAGTCTTCCCCTGACTTCGTCAATTCTTTCGGGATGCTTCTAATGACTTAATGGCGCCACTAAACAACACAGATATCTCCCGCAGGATGCTCTGCACTTTCCTGCCCTTTTTCGTTTGATTTTTATTATGTAAACAAATATCAATTCTCCCATGAGTTCGACTTGATAATTAAACATAAACCATTGTGAGGTTTAAATTTATTTTTAAAAAAAGCCATAGCAACCACTTTAAAAAGAGCCCCCCTGACAACCTTTCCTGGAGCACCCGCTTTCCAAATTTACCCACTTTACAAAGCTCCCATCTTCCGCTCCTGACAACCTTTCCTCCATTCAAAGAACAAGCATCAAATATCCACACCCAATTTCTATGGAGTCCATTCTTCATCTACTCTTTCTTCTTCAATTTCTTCTTCTTTCATCCTCAGAATCTTACAATCCTCAGGTTAAGTACTTCATCAACTGTGGATCAGCCTCCCCAGTCGATCTTTTCGGTCCTCGGAATTTTGTTGGTGATAAGAGTTCTAACCCTTCCTTCCGTGTAGGAAAAAGCAACTCTGTCCGAAATGAAAACCCCTTACCAGGCATATCACCCCTTTATCACACAGCTAGAATCTATACGAAAATATTCCGTTATATGCTTACTATCACTCAAACTGGTTCCTACCTTGTCCGCCTTCATTTCTTTCAATTTAGCTTCAAAAATACCCATCTTGCTGATGCTTTGTTCAGTGTGTCTGCTTCAAATTTTTCACTTCTATCAAATTTTAGTGTCCGGAACAGTTCTACTGAGTTCCCAGTGATCAAGGAGTTCTTTCTCACGATTGATGAAGGAAATTTCGAAATCTACTTCATACCAGCTGACGAAACACGTTTCGCTTTCGTCAATGCCATAGAAGCCTTTCTTCTCCCACAAAAATTCTTCACTTATGATCCCACTGCAATTCCTCCTCTACGGACCAAAGATGGAGCTCTTAGGACACTTTATAGGATCAATGTTGGAGGTCCACAAGTTAACGATACCCTCTGGAGGAATTGGGTACCGGATGATGATTATCTAACTTTTCCGAGTTCGGTTACAGCTTCTCGTTACGATGGTGAACCTCAAGAGTCCAGTCAAAGGTCGGTTGTCCCAGAAATTGCCCCTGATGATGTGTACAAAACTTACAAATACGTGAGTACAGATAATAACGGGCCATTCAATTTCCCAAATATAACTTGGCGTTTCAACGTGAGTAAGGAAGCTAGGTATCTTGTTCGTCTGCATGTTTGTGACTTCATCAGTCAGTCACCAGGTACTGTGAAATTTGATCTCAATATATCTCCCAATTTCAGTGAACTGATCGATCCTAATTCTCAAGGGAATAGTGAAATGAGAACTCCATTATTCTACGATTATGTGGTTTCTTCGGATGATTCCGGATATATGAGTTTTAGTATAGCCCCAAATGAAACATCTATTAAGAAAGTTGCTTTTCTGAATGGACTGGAGATCATGGAGTTTTTGGGGAACTCACCAATTAAAATGCCTTTTGAAAATGAGAAAAGAAAACATCTAGTTCTCATGATTGGTTCTGCTGGAGGTGTGGCTCTAATCTTGGTGTTGATTTTATTACTCTTACTATGTTTGAGATTAAGGCGACTAAACCCCGTAAAAGCTTTAATTCTGAAAAATGAGTTTCTTTATGGAAGAGGGAGGTCTCCCAGTTGGACAACTGAAAGAACTGAAAATGCCTCCATCATTACTAATTTAAACCTCAAACTGAAGATGTCATTAGCTGAAATACTGGTTGCGACTGAAAATTTCAATCCAGAGTTGTTGATTGGTGAGGGAGGGTTTGGCAAAGTTTATAAAGGAACTCTTGAGAGCGGTATGAAGGTGGCTGTGAAACGAAGCGATTCAAGTCATGGCCAGGGTCTTCCGGAGTTCCAAACTGAGATCATTGTCCTTTCCAGGATCCAACATAGGCATCTTGTTTCCTTGGTCGGCTATTGCGATGAAGGATTGGAGATGATATTGGTTTACGAGTTCATGGAAAAGGGGACTTTGAGAGACCACTTGTATGATAGGAAGGAGTGCTTAAAGAATCCATCCGCTGAAACTGAATTTACATGGAAACAAAGGCTTGAAATTTGCATTGGCTCGGCGAAGGGCCTCCATTACCTTCACACTGGTCCAGATGGAGGAATCTTTCACCGTGATGTTAAGTCCACAAACATCTTACTTGATGAACATTATGTGGCCAAAGTAGCAGATTTTGGTCTCTCTCAATCAGGAATGCCTGATCCAGACCACATAAGCACGTGTTTGAAAGGTAGTTTTGGTTATGTTGACCCTGAATATTTCAGAACTCTGCAGTTAACCAATAAGTCAGATGTGTACTCTTTTGGTGTGATCCTTCTTGAAGTGCTTTGTGCTCGACCCCCTATTGTAAACTCAAAGCAGAGGGATGAAATAAACTTAGCTGAATGGGGAATGCTTTGGCAAAAAGAGGGGCAACTTGAAAAGATTATTGATCCTCTACTGGTGGGTCACATCAACCGAAACTCGCTGAGAAAGTTTGGTGAAATAGCTGAGAAGTGTTTGAAGCCACGAGGAGCTGACAGACCTAACATGCTTGATGTGTGCTGGGATTTAGAATACGCATTGCAGCTTCAGCAGACTCCTACGCATAGAGAGGCACATGAGGACAGCACCACAACAGCAGCTTCAACAGATTTAACACTCCCACCTATGCAGAACCTGAGCTATAATATGTTCCCAGTTGATGATTACTCAGATACAACAGCTTCTGCAGTGTTTTCCCAACTAAGAGTTAATGATTCCAGATGATCCCCACAGGTCACGAGTGAGCTCTCGGTGACTCCTATTATTATTATTATTATTATTATTATTATTATTATTATTATTATTATTATTATCATTATGATCATCAAATTTTATTCAACAACCAATGGACTGTCAGGTCATTTTAGTATATGATGTTGGATGAAATGTTGTAAACGTTATTTTATTGGTTATTCTATGCCTTAGTAGTTCTCTGGATTGGAAGTGCCTGTTTAACAAAGATAGACTGAGATAGATAGCTTGATAGATGTGTTTCTATGCCTTGGATGCGTATTTGTAAAATAAAAATAATATTAATGTTTGATTTAAAGTTCAATGTATTGACATTCATGGTAGATTTTGTTAAAGATTGAAGACATTGATTCCAAGACTGCAACGAGATTGAAGATAGAAGATCATTAGTATTTTAATTTATGTTTAATAAGATCAAGTGTTGATCAAGTTCTTTAGTTATTCTTAATTTCCTAATTAGACTAAGAATCTTCAATTTCCTAATTAGACTAGAATTTGTAATAGACTAGAATTCCTAATCTTGTAAGGATTCAATTTTCTTATATAAATAAAACTAAGGGATGGAGGAAGATGGTCTAAAAAACTAGGTGCTTTAGAGGAATGGATGAGAGCAATCAAAGGAGATAACTTGTATGATCCTGTAAAAGTTATCGATGTGTTTGGTGCCTAATATTATCATTCCAAAAAGTTTAGATTGTCAGAGTTTACTAAATATACTAGAACCCAATGCATACTATAGTAAGATGGATAAGGTAGTTCAAGATAAGAAATTATGGATACATTTCTTACAAGTTAAATTTGAGTGATGCTGCCCTTACTTGGTACATGTGGTTGGAAAATACTAAGATAAAAAGGTGAAAGGACTTGGTGGATGCTTTCATCAGGCAATATAAGTTCACTATGGATGTTGTGCATGATAGGTCAAGCTTACAAGTTCAGAAGAAGGGCAACAAAGAGTCTATAAGGGAATATGCCCAAATAAGGCGTGAATCGATAACACAAGTCAATCCTTCTCTTTTAGAAAAAAAAACATGGTCAGTTTATTCTCAAACACTTTCAAAGTCCCGTACTTTGAATACATGGTTAAAAGTTTTGTACAGCATTAGGTTATAGTTGAAGGAATTGAACATACCATTTGAATGGGTAAGATTTTTTTATCCTAGTGTGAAAACAATTTCTTAGGGCAAAAAAAGGAAATTGAAGCTCACAATCTTGAAGGAGGATACAAAATGTCATAATGCAATTCTGGGTTATTCCTCTAAATCGACACAAAATAAAATAAAAGGAGCATAAAAAAATCATGGAAATTTTGGACCTTTTTGAGAGCCTGATCATAACTCTTTTGTGGCAAGAAATGAAGGAAAATGCAGATTCAAGGCTAAAATAATTTATTATTGGTAAATCTACATGAAAATTAAGTTGAAAGGAATAATTATATTTTTATGGGCCAATTTGATTTAATTGTCAACCAATTTAAAGTGTAATTATTTTGGGAATTAATTTAGGATCCAATTGAAGGATTTAATTATGTGTAAGGACTTAATTATATTTTAAATTTGTCAAATTAATTTTATTAAGGGTTTAATTGATGAAAAATTAAGTTCTTGAGCTTGATTCAACTTTAATTGAGAAGATTGGAACTCTTAGAGACCAAATTCATTTTTACCAAGATAATTGGGTGAAATTAAAGAAAAGAAAAAAATGGTTTTTTTCCCATTTTTCCTTTCAAAAAAATTTCTTTTGTCATAACCCATATTTTTTTAATTTTTAATGTTATTTCAAATTTTTTTTAAAAAAAAAAAAACTGGCCTGCTGAGGCCTTGCCAGAGCCATGCTTGTGCCAGCCAGCGTAGCCATGCCCTTCAACCCCCTACAACACACCATCTCCTGGATATCACTCTCATGCCCTGCAGCCTGCATATTTAGGCTAAAAAAAGGGAGAACAAAGGAAGAATTGGAAGGGAGCATGAAATAATACGGGAAAAAATGGTAGAAAAAACAAACAGAACAAAGAGGAAAGGGATGATGGTACAGTGTGAAAAAATTGTAGCATAACCACCAACAAATAGCCACTCTCGACGCTAGCAACTCCCTCTCTCTCCCGTCTGCCATAGTCAACAACCAACAACTCTCTCTCTCAAAAACCAATCTGCTAATAGCGCTCTTTCTCCCCTCTAGTAGCAGTTCCCAGTGAGCATCAATAGTAACTCTTTTGGCACCATCAACCTCTTCTCTTCACCAGGAGCACCTACAACAGTCGAGGCCTTCTTCTCCAACTCCACCGTCAAGCGACAACAAGAAAGCTCAAAACAACCAGCTTCCAGCACTCCTCCTGGCCACCACACGTCAAAATTTGTGACGCCACCACCACAGAAAAAACCACCTCGATCTCCTCTACCAGGTGCTGCAGGTAAGCCTCTCATCATTGTCGGTCAATCTCCATGTTATTGTTTACATTACTCGTGAATAGTGTAGGACTGAATTGCAGTTTACGTAACTCGTGAACACGCCACCACCATAAAAAATTGTACCATATTTCTCATGTTTAACGAAAATTGGATATCCTAACCAGTTTACAATTATCCATTGGAATTTGGCCAAAATATTAAAAAATTTAATAATTATTTTGTTTTAGCTATCAGGGTGTAAAATTACATTGTAACGTACACTCTCAGATAGATAAAAAATAAGCTTTTTTTTTAAAAAGTAGTGTGGCAATTTCCAAACTTGAGAACAATTAGGTTTTTAAATTTCAACGAGGTAGAAACTCCCTCATGAAAAGAGATCAACTTCGAGCTTTATAAATGACTAACGAATAAAGAATTTGACGTACAAAAAAAAACTATAAAACAACAATGCCACTTACCTTAGGTAGGGTGCAGTGGGGGTGATACAACTTACCTTGCACAATAAGTCCCCTTACCCAGACCCTCACAGACCATTAGGTTTCCTAGTGACCTTAATACTAGGTGACGACTCCTAAGAGTTATAGTAATAATTTTACGATTATAAAACCTTCCAAAATACCATGGAAAGGTTGTATGAGATGTTGAAGCATGCTGAGTATCTCAAAATACCATCTAGAATACAGGTTATAAGAGATATAAATAAATATTGTAAGTATCACTAACAATTTGGCCATGATATTGATTATTTTAAAGAATTTAATTCTAGTGTAGAAGGCATAATGACATTACGAGTGATGAGATTAGGTGGTCTAACAAAAGGTGATCTAGTGGTGATGATGGTTGTACGTAATAATAAAAATAAAGTATATAGGATAAAGCAACCGAAGAGGGTCCTCCTAAAATGATTCTAACCAAGCCTGCAAATATAGCTAGTGGAAGCTAGAATGCCCTACCTTATAATTATGGAAATTCCTATAATAATGAGTCATGCTCTTATTATTTATGTTGAAATATAAGGGTCAACTCAAAGTGGGATATGCTTTATTCATGAGGAGTTAGAGAATCATCGGAAGGCCAAAGGAAAAAAATATTTTGGAGTTGGCGAAGACAAATAAGGTTAATAAGCCAAAAATGATGAAAAGGCTAGTGAGTTTGAAGTTAATAAAAGATAGTGAATACAACATGGTGGATCAATTGAAGAAAACATACGCTAGGATTTCTTTGTTATCATTAACAATGAGTTTATAATTACATAGTAACGCTCTTCAGAGAGTTCTTAATGAGGTGTATGTTCCTTAAGACATCACACAAAACTCTATAAAAAAATTGTTTGGGAGGAATTAGGCTACCAATTACTTTTACTTTACTGATGATGAGCTTGATCCTCAAGGGATCGGTCATAACAAACCAATGTATATCATAGTAAAATGCAAGTATTGTATGATAGCTAAGGTGCTTATACACAATGGTTATGCTATATATGTTCTACCAAGACAAGTGCCTGATAAGATCCCGATTATGCCTCTTATGTGAAGCCGAACACCATGCCTATTAGAGCATATGATAGGTCAACAAGGCTGATTATTGGGAGTATTGATGTTGAGATGATCATTGGCCGTCAACTATTTGAAGTGGCATTTTAGGTGATGGATATCCACCCTTCGTATAACATGTTATTAGGAAGGCCTTGGATATATGAGGCTTGAGATGTTGTGTCTTCC
Source organism: Salix viminalis (assembly GCA_029228465.1). Classification (NCBI taxonomy): domain Eukaryota; kingdom Viridiplantae; phylum Streptophyta; class Magnoliopsida; order Malpighiales; family Salicaceae; genus Salix; species Salix viminalis. The sequence goes on from CM055430.1 coordinate 366,044, forward strand.
CTACATCAATGGAAATTTAGTGACTACAGGATAAGGAGACTAGATAATGAATGTGTCAATCTCTTACATAGAAGCTAAAGAAAGTAATGATGGAAATCTCCAAGCATTTGAGGTTGTAAATGCTAAAGGGATACCTGAAAACATAGTATGACAAAAGCAAGAGATTTACGAAACTGCAATGATGAATGTTAAATGCTTTTTGAGACATGGGTTTCCATTCCAATATGACCCAACCACATGAATGCTTGAGAGGATTAACATGATAAATGTAAAATATGTTTATAAGTGGTTTGGTTTAGGCTTTAAGCCAAAAAAAGTAGATTACACAACAATGATTGAGATTAAAAAAGAAAAGAGATCAGCCCGTAGTGAAGGAATAAACTCCAAGGAAGATGGGATAGAGATCCTACCTATTCACATAATATTTCCACAATTTGCACACGTGATAATGGTTGAAGATGAGTTGAAAAGTCATAGAAAAGAAATTGATAGTACTACTATCAATAATCTTAAAGGACTTAAAGAAGAAGGCCATGAAAGACACCTTAAGGCTAGAGAGTATCCTTATGAATTGCTACCTCGGCTGACTATTAGAACCTTTAAAGATGTCCCAGTTCAGTTTGTGAGAAAGCTGGTTCTCGTGAAGGAGTTGAATAATTGTGAGATTCAAGAAGTCCTCATTTGTTTTCAAAAAGGAATATGAAAGTAGATTGTCACTAAATTTACAAATCTACTGCATTGAGAATAATTGGCCTAACTTTGATAATATTATATTTGCAATGGATGAGAAAAGATTTGAGAATAAAGACATAAAAGAATTTACAAAACTAGTAGAGTAGTTTGAGTATACATGGGAGCTTGCAAAAAAAGATTTAAAATTGATAAATGTAGGCACTAAGAAGGATAAAAGAAAATTAAAAGAGAATTAAAGGTTGGTTGTCAAAGAAATTGCCCCTGATGTTGTGTACAAAACTTACAAAAAGGTGAGTATAGATAATAACGGGTCATCCAATATTCCAAATATAACTTGGCGTTTCAATGCGAGTAAGGAAGCTAGGCATCTTGTTCGTGTGCATGTTTGTGACTTGTTCAGTCCGTCATCAGGTACTGTGAGTTTTTATCTGAATATATCTACCAATTTTAGTGAAGTGATTAATCCTAATTCTCATGGGTTTAGTGAAATGAGAATTCTATTATTCTACGATTATGTGGTTTCTTCGGATGATTTTATTACTCTCATTATGTTTGAGATTAAGGCGACTAAAGCCCGTAAAAGCTTTAATTATGAAAAATGAGTTTCTTTGTGGAAGAGGAAGGTCTCCCAGTTCGACAATTGAAAGAACTGAAAATGCCTTCATCATTACTAATTTAAACCTCAAACTGAAGATGTCTTTAGTTGAATGTCTGGTTGCGACTAAAAATTTCAATCCAAAGTTGTTGATTGGTGAGGGAGGGTTTGGCAAAGTTTACAAAGGAACTCTTGAGAGTGGTATAAAGGTGGCTGTGAAACGAAGTGATTCAAGTCATGGCCAGGGTCTTCCAAAATTCCAAACTGAGATCATGGTCCTTTCCAGGATCCAACATAGGCATCTTGTTTACTTGGTCGGCTATTGCGATGAAGTATTGGAGATGATATTGGTTTACGAGTTCATGGAAACGGTGACTTTGAGAGACCACTTGTATGATAGGAAGGAGTGCTTAAAGAATCCATCCGCTGAAACTGAATTTACTTGGAAACAAACATCTTACTTGATGAACATTATGTGGCCAAAGTAGCAGATTTCAGTCTCTCTCAATCAGGAATGCCTGATCCGGACCATATAAGCACGTGTTTGAAAGGTAATTTTGGTTATGTTGACCCTGAAAATTTCAGAACTCTGCAGTTAACCAATAAGTCAGATCTGTACTCTTTTGGTGTGATCCTTCTTGAAGTGCTTTGTGCTCGACCCCCTATTGTAAACTCAAAGCAGAGGGAAGAAATAAAGTTAGTTGAATGGGGAATGTTTTGGAAAAAGGAGGGGCAACTTGAAAAGATTATTGATCCTCAACTGGTGGGTCACATCAAAAGTTTGGTGAAATAACTGAGAAGTGTTTGAAGCCACAAGGAGCTGACAGACCTAACATGCTTGATGTGTGCTGGGATTTAGAGTACGCACTATAGCTTCAGCAGACTCCTGCGTATAGAGAGTCACATGAGGACAACCCCAAAACAGCAGCTTCAACAGATTTGACACTCCCACCTATGCAGAACCTGAGCTGTAATATGTTCCCAGTTGATGATTACTTAGATACAATAGCTTCTGCAATGTTTTCCCAACTAAGAGTTAATGATTCCAGATGATCCCCATAGGTCAAGAGTGAGCTCTCGATGCCTCCTATTATTATTATTATTATTATTATTATTATTATTATTATTATTACTATTATTATTATTATTATTATCAAATTTTATTCAACAACCAATGGATTGTGAGGTCATTTTAGTATATTCTATCGGATGAGAAGTTGTAAATGTCATTTTAGTGGTAATTTTATGCCACAGTAGCTCTCTGGATTGGAAGCATCTGTTTAACAAAGAGAGACTGAGATAGATAGCTTGATAGATGTGTGTCTATACCTTGGATGCGTATCTGTAAAATAAAAAATAATAATAAAGTTTGACTGAATGTACTGAAATTCATGGTAGATTTGTCCATGGCATCCAGGTGATAGATGGGGCAAATCCTAGGCTCAATTCTAGGTACTAAATGCTAGGAATTTGCTTCTCCCTTTAGGAACAAGTAGTGGGAAAGATGCACAACTTTTATGAAACCTCGTCGACTCAACTAACAAGATCTCTAACAATTCTAATTGACCTATCGAATACAATTGACATGATCTTCAAAGTGGTCTATCTAACTCACATGCAAACCACCAATTAAGCTTAAGGTGTGTCTTATATGAACAAATCTTGCACCTGAATAGGGTTGCCCGACGCATCTTTCTATACCCACCCGCTATGTTGTTGGTACCAAGCACTAAATGCTAATGGGACTCTTCTTACCATAGTTAGGTATATAGAAAAATGCTAGGGTATGACTCATTTAAAACCATTCTTTCTCAGTAAACAAAGTAACCATCAACTAGGAGGGTTGATTAACTCAAATAATTACCTCCAAAAGAGGTCAAATAGTGTTTTTCTATAAATGACCTTTTGATCATGTAAATGGGTGTGATTCATGGGTATAAAACGACCATGAAACATTAGGTAAACATTAATTTATTCATTCCTTTAATATGGAGATATTCCCATTCTTTAAAAATTTATGTGGACCGTGTGCGTGCATATCAATCTTACTCCTGTAGCAGGATTGGTAAAATAAAATATAGGTAGAAAGAACAAGGAACTCTTGTTAATTATCAATAAAATCTTTAGAGTACGTTGATGTTAAAGTTATATTAATGGTGATATCAAGATATAAAATATTCAAATAATAACTGGGATGAAATATGAAAATATTGTGAGTCTCATTAAAAGTTGGTCAAATTTGTTGGTCAAATTTTTAGCTTAAACAATTAGAGGACTTAAAACTAAAGTACAATTGAATTGAATTTTTATGGCATTTTTTTAAGGTTATTGTGTGAAGGGAATTATAAATATGATTGAGCTAAACTAAAAAAAGGCAAGCTAGAGAAAGTACATTTTGAGCTATTGATTTTATGAGAATTTGAAAGTTAATATATGGAAAATTATGAAAAATATTGATGAATGGTACAAATTTCCTGAAATGTGTTGTTTGTATATTAATAAGGGTACCTCTTAGAAAACATAAGAGAGACATCTTTCCACATAGGGAGGTTGTGGGACTAGAGAATCAGGTAGAGGCCTGACACCTCATTCGATTAAACTTTTTATGAAATTCATATAATTTTTGAAAACATGTATTTATATGTCTTAAATAAGAAAAAGGAAACAAGAAAATGTTATATAAGATTGAAAGGAAATGTTAAAGCTTATTGTTGTACATGAAACTAATAAAATGTTAAAGTGTCATCTTGGATGGAGACTAATGAAATGTAAATAATTGTCATCTTGGACAAAGACTAATGAAATTATGGAGTCTAGTGATTTCAATGTCATTATAAGAAAGACTAATGAAAATAGTAAAGTCTATCATTTTAGATGAAGACTTATGAAATTTTAAAGTTTGTTATCTTAAATGGAGACTAATAAAATGTACAAGTCTTGAGCTTAAACAAAGACTAATAAGAATAGTAAACTCTATCATCTTGAATGAAGACAAATGAAAGCAATAATGTCTACCTATGAGTGAAAACTAATTAAATGAATTAGTACCATAGTTGGGAGTTTCATCTTGGATGGAGACTAATGAAATGTAAAAATTTGTCATCTTGGACAAAGACTAATGAAATTATGGAGTCTAGTGATTTCAATGTCATTATAAGAAAGACTAATGAAAATAGTAAAGTCTATCATTTTAGATGAAGACTTATGAAATTTTAAAGTTTGTTATCTTAAATGGAGACTAATAAAATGTACAAGTCTTCAGCTTAAACAAAGACTAATAAGAATAGTAAACTCTATCATCTTGAATGAAGACAAATGAAAGCAATAATGTCTACCTATGAGTGAACTAATTAAATGAATTAGTACCATAGTTGGGAGTTTCAATATAACTAAGGATATTAATGATAAACACATGGTGACATAATGTGAAAACATAATACTAAAATTTTGTATTTGTGTTGAAATGGTCATGTTAAAGCATTATTAAATATGTATATTGTCTCTTGTATTGTTAATATGAAATTACATATTCAATAGTCTTATCACTACTTTACTAAATGTGTTACATGTTCTTCACACACAACAACAAGACATGGTTGATCTAATACTACTTTTGCTTTAGTTGATTGCGAGGGGGTGTCTCTAGCTGACTTGTAGAAACATTGGTCTCATCCATTATTATCTCGGTCTTTTTTGGATAATTTTTCTATAATGTAGATTTGTTAAGAAGTTTTATAATAGTATTATCTTGGTGATTAATAGTACATTTATCTTCGTAAACAATTTTATGGTTACTTAAACTCTTGAGCAGCCTCGTACTTCTTATACTTTTTCAAAGCAAATGCCTTTGTAACTCTAAGGACAAAAAGGATATCCTAGATTTGTTTAGTGGTCTCTTATACATGTTGGCCTACATATATGAATCCTAGATAGAAAATGTTCCCCAATACTTATTGAAGATGATTGATTCATGGTTGATCACTAACGATGTCTACTATTTATTTTACCATTGCCAAGATTTTCATTTCAATCAGTAGCATAAAATTTATTTTTCTTATTCTCCCCCTCATATATGCTTCTAGACGGGAGACCTCCCATAAAGTAGTACTAGCAATTAATTCAAAGTGCCCTAAAAAAAGAAATTGTTGTTAGAGATGGCCATTACTAAAATTGAAAAACAATTAAGTAACAAAAAAAAAAGCTTTTCTTTTTACTATAAAAGGTTGATCATGACATGATGTTACTTTAGTGGGGATAACAACTACTAACACTTTCTCCTCTTAGTGAAAAGCTTCTAGAATTTACGATAAATATGTTATTGCTATTGGTTCTTCTTCTCTTAGAAAACCATGGGCATTTAAAGTGTCCTCCATGTAAATTCCATACCATAGCAATAAAAATGGCTCATTATAATCTTAATAATTTAAAATAGTAGTAAAACATTCATGCCAATGTTTTCAACCTCACCCTCAACATCTTTCTCTATATTGTCATCACTTACCGATGACGACACTACTTTGATTATCATATCCATATTGATACGAGTATAATCTATGAGGGGATAATCAAGAAAAGGATAGAAGCAAGTTTTAGTTCAAAAGAGTCACTTAGGGATACAAATGAGAGCATAATTTAATCACTTATGATAGTAGCTAGAGTTATAAATGATGCAACATGAGGGATTGATACCTAAAAACCTAAAAGAACAAAGATGTGTGTGAAAGATAGGAAATATTATAAAAAATAAAAGCTAGATTAATAAAAATATTTACCATGGGTCTTCTCACCAGCATAAAATAAGTGATTTATCATGAAACTCAATAGGCTATTAAGTCTCAACCGGTTGTGTAAACCTAGAAAAATCAAGAATGTGATGATTAAAAAGCTGAAAACAAAATGCATGGTTGAACATAAATTATATAGAAAATAAATAATAAAAAAAATAAGGTTGAAAAGTGTTTATGAGAATATTGTTTTAATTGGTTTTTAGTTAGGTTTTTTTCAAATTTCTCTTAAAGCCCTGTGTAGAAGGCTTCTTGTTATAAAAATAATATTTATTCCATATTTTTATATATATCATTAAGATTATATTAGTTACCTTTATGTAAAAAAAGTAAGAATCTTAATCAAATTTTCATAACTAGTTTGATGTTCCTGGTTATATAACAACCTAAATGGTGCCCAACTATCAATGATACATCTTCTATTTCCTCGTTACATGACTCTCAAGAGTTACCATTTCAAGACTATCTTGATTCAGGACATAGAACATATAAAAAGGTACACATTGTAAAAGAGAGTGAATTTTCCTTATTTGTTTTCACTTTTAAATAGAGTATTATGTTTTATGGTGCCTACTAGTAGGTCTTAAAATTATCGATTGAAAATTTATAAAAAGATGTTAAGTTAACCTATTAAGTATAAGCATCCTATCATGGCTAAATCTACAATGCAATAGTTTGCATCCTAAACTTGACAATGAAAATTTTGTTCTAATTTTTATAGATAATAATGGGAAGTATCCAATATTTTATTGTTTTGCTTATTGGTAACTTTAAATATTTTGATGGCATCAAAAATACTTTAAATTCTCATTCCTTGTTAAGATGTTACTGCATTCTATTTACCAATCAATGTAGTTTGTAGTTTCTACACTAGCCATATTCGAATCAACTTCTTTTATATATTAAGGCTAACTTGGTTATCCTAAAATGGAAGTCTTTCTCTATGAATATTCAAGAGAAAATGGTTATATCCTTTTAGGACTATTATTTTTTCATAAGAATCAAAACACTCCATATTTATACCTTCTCAAGAATTAGTTATAATTGCCTAGTTTATATTAGAGAGGCTATCTATGTAATTTTACAAATAGATAGATTAAGGAAGATTATGGCTGCACATCGCTATCATCCACGTAGACTTCTATATTCATAGCCAACTAGTCCTTAAATACCAAGCATATATGTTATGTATTCAATCAACTCTATACTTTTAAGATAATATAAGATGCAGAATTTTGGATATCTATCAAATTTCAAGTATCCTAAATCGAGGGGTTTCATCAATGACAACATAGAATTTCATCCTAAGTTTGGACATATGTCTTGTTTTCATTAGATTAAATTCTACAATAGGACTATATTTATCGTAAACAGGTATGTTTGCGTTAACTCCTTACAACTTGTTTTGTTTCTATTGTTTACGATTCTTGCAAAATATATTCAATATATATAACATATTTCAGTGTTGTTTTCATTGTTTTTGCACACTTTGTTTTTTATGTTTTCATGAAACTAGATAGTAGAAAAGTTTACATTAAGGCCTTGTTTGTTTCAAGGAAAGTGAATTCCCGGAATTCACTTTCCTTGCTTTCCAGTGTTTGTTTGCTGGAAACAACTTTCCTGGAAAGTTGTTTCCAGCAAACAAACACAGGAAAGTTGTTTCCAGCCAATGAAAACCTAAGGCTTAAAATCCGGAAAGTGTACTCCTCTTTTAAAATCCGGAATACACTTTCCGTGAGCTAGCTAGTTATTGTTTTTTTTTTTAAAAAAAATAGAAACATGTTAAAGTATTATTTTTTATAAAAAAAATAATAATTCTGATATTAACAATTAAAAAACACAAAAACTAATAATTTAAATCTTAAAAATTCTATTTTTTTTAATCACCCTAAATTAAAATTTTGCATTGAGATTTTGATTTAAAATTAAAAAAAACTTATTTTAAGCTTTTAAAATTGGAAAAAATATATATTAATAATAAGTTTTACTTACAAAATATTTCACAAGCTTATTTCTCTATAATATGATATGACATATATTGTTATATTTTATAAAATAAGCTATGTATGAATATAGGATATAATAAAAAAAATTCATCATTATACTTTTTTAGATTTCATTTTTTTTTATTTTAAGTGATTAAATATTTTATATTAAATATTTTATATATATTAGATAATCTTGAAAAAAAATTTAATTTATTAATAAATTATTTTCCAATTCCTTTTCCATAACACAAACAAACACTGGAAAGTGTTTTCCAGTTCATTTTCCATAACACTGCCAAACATCGGAATTCACTTTTCAGGAATTCACTTTCCAGGAAACCACCTTCAGGAATTCACTTTCCAGGAAACCACCTTCCAGGAATTCACTTTTCAGGAAACCACTTTCCAGGAATTCACTTTCCAGGAATTCACTTTCCAGGATTCACTTTCCAGGAAACCACTTTCCAGCAAACAAACGGGGCCTAACGTCCAAATTTGACATCACTTGGATCGTATCACTCTATTTGCATCTCTCTTTTTTCCTTCATGTACTTTTCCTTTCAACAAAGTGTAGGTATATTTTTTTGGTGGCTATTTGGTTTCACCCTTTTGTTAATAGAGAATTTCATATCCAACTATATTGTACTAGTAGCAATGATGATTTTATAGAAAAAGGGTCTACTTTTTTACCTCAAAAGGAAACATGAGCATATTAACGTGGCATTGTATGCCAAATCCATTTCTATCATCATAAAAATTTGATAGAAAATATGATATTTACAAAAGGTGTTAATGGTGATAGGTAATTTAATAGCATCTTTTTTTCACTACTTTTTCCTTTATCCTATTTAATATTGTTCAAACTCGAGCCAATACCAAGGAGTTAATACTTATTAATATCATTACTTGTTAGGAGATAGTTTTCACTGCACTCTTATTATTCACAAGGAACTTGTTCATTTGATGGTTAAAAAGGTCATTCCTTATCCATCCTCGAGTGAGAATATGATAGGCATATATAATGAGTTTGAAATGAGTGGGCAATAAGTATTTTCTTTTCATAAGCTTATCTACCCTAGGTAGAGTTATAATCTACTAAGGGCTCTCCTAAGATCATATTGATCTTGTCCAACACCTTTATGGCTCATTGGCTTCTTCCTCTCTTTATTCAAGTTAAGTTTCTCTCTTACAAACTATTAAAGATAACTTTTATGATCAATTATTGTATTTATTTTCATAAGGCATAATAATTTTTATTGTCATATACCTTATCATTTTAAAATATACAATATTTTTTGGGGTTGCTTATGTACGAGTTGGCCTTCATAAAGGGAAGGTATTGTACAAAGTCTTTTCATTTAATAAAAGCAAACACCTATCTCCAAAAAGTTTTCAAATGTGCAATTTATAGTTTAGAAAGAATAGGTGATTATAGTCGACCCTTTCTAGTTTTTCTTTATTTCTCAAGGACTTCTTATAGACCGATCATTGTTGAAAATCCCTTCCTTATACTTGTATGAATATGGATAAGCTTGTTATACCAAACTTGTTCCCTTTACTTGAATGTAATTTCCCATTACTTACTTAACCTATAAGATATTGTTTTTTTTAGGATATGAGATAAATCTCTCCACAAGGTTGAGTTATGGACCTCATTTATCAAAGCTTTAATAAGTATATGGTCAAATAAGTTATCCATATTAAGCATATCTTTATTAAATCACTTATTATATTCTCAAATACCCTCATCCTCTCAACATGTAAAATAAACAAAACTGTGGGCCTTTTTTAGCTGCAATACTTATGCTAAAGATATTTAAAGATATGAGCTTTACATAAAAGATATTTAAAGCTACTATTAAACTTATACTCTAAATTGTGATGGCATATCTATGCTAGTCTAAAACCTACTTGGGAGAATTTTACACATGATGTTGATGTTATATATGCATACCCGACTACTATGTATATTTTGCATATGCTTTGTTTGGTTTATGAGCCCAACATATTTATCCAAGTTCATCTTTCAAGATGAAATCCATAGAGATATAAATGTTGAACACTTATTTAGTTAATGAAGTACCTCTCACGTAGTGGAGTTTGTACACCTCCTCATAAAGAAACCATATAACCTAGATCAAGTTTCTCTTTAAGGCTTTTCTAGCCATGGATGCATAAGAAAAACCTTGATGATGAGTGATGATGATGAAAAAACAATTTATATTATTACAACTTTATATTGCTATGCATTTGGACTTTTCTAGGTATCCACTTTAAGAACGCTCTTGTGACAGTAAGAGTGAATTTTAAATAGATTTTAAGAACAATGATGCTCCCTCTTACTCTCTTACATAATATTTTGATTAGCATCTTATAGAAGCTATAGTTGTTTAACCTAGAAGGAGCAAATGGTAAAGCTAGTAATAAAGCTATTTATTAAGGAAAAGGCAAATCCCTAAGTTTCTCTTGTGTATCTAAAAGAGTCTTTACAAGCATTCTTACTTATTGAACTAATTATTAGAGATTTGGAAAAGTTGATGGTGATCTTAGAGCAAGGTCTATAACCTTTTTATGTCTTGGATTTTCTAGGTTTTCTATAATGGAAAGAATTTGAAATTTTAAAGAAAAAAATTAAATGGTTTTTATTTATTTTTCATATAGATGGTTCAGATTTAAAAAGCGTTTGATTCAAATCCTACTAGATTTAAACCTTTTTTTAATCAATAACTAGGTTGAGAAGTTGAAGAAGAAACACCATAATGGTAGCCCACGAACACTTGCAAAACAAGTTCTTTATAGAGCTTTAGGAACCCTCTTATGTCTGAGTTTATTAAGTTTTGTCTGGAATATAACCTAAGGTTATGTGTTGTATGTAGTAGAGTGTATTAAAAAAGTACATATAGGTTTTTAAAGAATGAAGAATTCTTATGTATATATATAGAGTGAATTAATTATTTTTTCCTGGAAGTTTTATAGGTTTCTTAATACCCATTAAACACATAATTTGCATGGAGAAGGGAGAACATATGGAATAGCTTTAGATAATAACTCTTATGATTTGTGTTTACATTGTTATTGATAAAATAATATCAAATGGGTTATTTATCTAGCATCGACATGCCTTAATAGCACTTTATAACCTCAATTATGGTATGAGGGTAATGCTAGCATTTAATTCAAAATATCAACAATATAAAGGGTAGGTGAAAAAATAGGTTTAGTAAACCATGTCTAGGTGTGAAAACAATATATGTAGGCTTACCCTTTTGAGGAACAACTAAGCTCAAATGGGGATTTATATATAGTGGTTCAATTGGACAAATTTGAAGATCATGCTATTCAGGTCAACTAGAGATTATGCATCTTTTCTAACACATGTACTAAAAGAGAGAAGTACATTCTATGCAGACATAGAGTGCCTAGATAGGATTGGTGGCCCATCAAACTTTGGATTAATTATCTTAATATGCTTTATCTCAAATTTAGTGTGACAAGTTTGATCATTTTGATGGTCCAATTATAAGCACAATCCTTGGTTCAATTTTGATGCATTATGTTAGGAACCAAAAGAAAAGGTGTCAAGTCACTTGTCATAAATTCATTTTATATAATGAGTTGTTATGAATCCGATAGGGTGTTGTATCAAGGCAGATTATAGCAACACCAAATCAACACAACCAGATGAAGATCAAGACAAATATTCTGCAAATAATGTTAACATATCTCAATCATAAATATAGCATAATCCCAGCATCACAATCATCATACCTTCTGTATTTAGAAATGCTACCGTTACAACAATTAAAGCCATCACACATTCTGTATTTAGAATAGCTTACCGTTACAATTATACTTGTATAAATTGAACACTTTGATAATATTACAAGTGTGGGAAAACACTTATTCATCACCCTCTGTGTCATTAGTTCCTATATGGTATTAGAGCAAGAAATCTCCACCGAGAACACGATCCTAAACACAGACATGGCCACTGTTAGTACCCAAACCCAAAACAATCAACCACCATCACCCATAGAAACTCCACTCATAGCACTCAACATTGTAGCTCAGATAAATGGGAAACTGACCTCATCTACCTTCTCTCAGTGGCGTGAACAATTTGAAGCTCTTCTAATCGGTTATGACCTTTTAGACTATGTCACAGGCAAGACAACATGCCCAGTCTCCGATGAAACCCTCACATCTGCCTCAACTGTGAACCACTAGATTCGACAGGATAAATTGATCCTCAGTGCAATTTTTGCATCTACCTCCACAGCCATTACTCCACTGATTTCAGCCTCTAAAACATCTCATGAGGCTTAGAAGAAATTACATCATATGTATGCTAGAAAATCTCGAATGAGAGCTATGCAATTGAAGGAAAATATTACCTTGATTAAGAAGGGAAATTGGTCAATTTTTGAATACCTTCATGTTGTCAAAATTCTGGCTGATGAAATCGCCATAATCGACCATCCCATCTCAGACGATGACCTAACCCTTTACCTCTTAAATGGGTTAGGCTCTGATTTTCGTGAAATCACCGGACTGATCTGAGTTCGAGAGAAATCCATTACCTTTGAAGAACTGCATGACATGTTAGTTGGTCATGACAATTATCTTTGTCGGCTGGAAACAGCCTCATCGCAACTGTTGGTGTCGGCGAACAACACCAATCGGAACAGTACCTCTCATCGCTACCCATAGCGTGTGCCCAGTAAGCCGTTTGGCTCTCCATGGCATCAAGCTCACAACCGAGACACTCGGGACAATCGCCAATATCAAAGGCATAATGACAGGAATATGGGTCGGCCCATGTCTAACCAACGACATTACCAGCCCAATTATTTGTCCAATTATCAGCCCAAATGTCAGTTTTGTGACAATGTTGGGCACACTGCTAAATCTTGTCCACAATTACAGTCTGCTACAGCCACTGCTAATTCCACTTCCGTTGCACACAGTTCAGACCCCAAATAGCTCATGGATTCCGCTGCCTCCCATAACATCACGGGAGATCTCAATAACCTCACCATTCATTCAGAATATGATGGTTTTGATGAAGTTGTTCTCGGTGATGGTTCAGGTTTGCCTGTCTCACGTATAGGATCTCTTATCCTAAAGTCAAATAAAAAACTATTTTTTCTTAAAAATACTCTTTGTGTGCCTAATATTTCAAAAAATCTTATATCCGTACATCATTTTACATTGCAAAATAATGTCTTTATTGAATTTCACCCTTATTATTTCCTTGTGAAGGACAGGTACTCGAGGATAATTCTAGCACGGGGTTCGTATGAAGATGGTGTTTACATTTTTCCGGATAAACTGATGGCTCCCTCATATCCGATGGTTGCAAATGTGCATGAGCGCATTTCAATTGATGGTTGGCATAAAAGACTCGGTCACCCATCTCTAAAACTTGTTCAACAAATTGTCAATGGTTTTTCACTTCCAGTTATTCCCAATAAAAAATTTTATATGTGTTCATCATGTTCCATCAATAAAGCTCATAAACAACCTTTTCAATCCACCAGTTTATCTAGCACTACACCACTTGACCTTATATACACTGATCTGTGGGGCCCAGCTCACTCTACCGGTTTTGATGGCTCTTAGTACTATGTTATTTTTGTTGACCATTATACTAAATATATATGGTTCTATGCTTTGAAAAAAAATCTGATGTTCAAACTATTTTTCCCCAATTTAAAACGTTTGTTGAAAATCGTTTTCAAAGTAAAATTAAAACCTTATACTCAGATAATGGGGGTGAGTATGTGGACCTCAAAAACTTCCTTGATCAACATGGCATAAGTCATTTGACTACTGCCCCCCATACACCACAACAAAATGGTGTTTCTGAGAGGCGTCATCGCCATCTTGTAGAAACTGGTCTTACATTACTTCATGACTCAAAGTTACCTCTTACATATTAGCCTTATGCTTTCAATACAACAACATATCTTATAAATCGTCAACCCACACCGCTACTTCATAATCTGTCTCCTTATCAAAAACTTTTTGGTCAAAAACCTAATTATCTCAAATTATGAAAATTTGGTTGTCTGTGTTATCCCCTCACCAAACCTTATAACAAACATAAACTAGAACCTAAATCCATAACTTGCATCTTTTTGGATTATTCTCTAACTCAAAATGCTTACATCTGTCTTGACCCACAGTCAAACCGAACATATATTTCTCGCCATGTCATTTTTGATGAAAACCAATACCCTTCCCTGCCAACTATTCCAAATTCTGATCAAAACCCTAGCCCATCAACCCATTCAACACTATGTCCAGCCCATTCTTTATTTCCCACATTAAGCCCGTCTCCAAACACGGGCCCGTTCTCACAAACAATCCCCTCTTCACCATCAAGCCCATCAACAATGCCAGTTCACTCTCATCCTCGGTCCTCATCAGCACCCATCATCCTCGATGTCGTTCTGCCATCAGTTCCTCTGGGCAATGTTTCACCGTCGATCACCAACCCTCCAGGTATGCCTTCTCTCCCTTCTTCTTTACATCATCATTATGTCATATCATTGCCAACAAATGCATCAATTCCTGTTCCGATAACAAACCCCACCATCACTAATTCCTCGCCCTTAGGACCCATCCTTGAACCCGGACCGATTCAATTACACGATCCACACCCAGTCATCACAAATAACTCATCTTCACCATTATTATCCCGATCCCATCCCATGATTACACGATCCCAAAACAACATTTTTAAACCCAAACAATTAAACACCATCACTAAACACCCACCGGCTGCCTTCATTGAACCCACTTGTGTAAGTCAAGCTTTATCTGAACCCCACTGGCGTGATGCAATGTCACAAGAAATCATTGCCCTTATGAGTCATGGAACTTGGGATTTAGTCCCTTCTCCCACCTCTTGCAACCTTGTTGGATGTCGCTGAGTTTTTCGTGTAAAACGTAAACCCGATGGGTCAATTGACCGATTCAAGGCCAAGCTTGTAGCCAAAGGCTTTCACCAACGGCAAGGGGTGGACTACACAGATACCTTTAGTCCTGTGGTCAAACTGACCACTATTCAGACAATGTTGTCCATTGCCGTGGTGAATGGGTGGGGGTTGAGGCAAATGGACATTAATAATGCATTCTTGCATGGTAAACTAGATGAAATTGTATACATGCAGCAACCTCCTGGATTCAAAGATGACAGTAAGCCTAATCATGTTTGTCGTCTATGAAAAGCAATTTATGGCCTTAAACAGGCTCCCAGAGCATGGTATTTAGCTCTGAAAAATGCCTTGCTTAAAACTGGATTTTTGAACTCATTGGCAGATTCTTCTTTATTTATCTATATTCATGGCTCAATTACCTGTTATTTGCTTGTCTATGTTGATGATTTAGTGCTTACTGGAAATGATGTGAACTTTGTGAATTATATTGTTAATTATCTTGGTCGTCAATTTTCCCTCAAAGACATGGGACAAGTACATTTTTTCCTGGGAATGGAAGTGTTACCCACTAAGCATGGTATATTTCTATCTCAACACCAATATATCAATTATCTCTTAACTACTACTAATATGCTTGGGGCCAAGCCTGTTTCCACCTCACTGTCTACTAGTACTCCTCTCAAACTCATGGATGGCACAGCCTCATTTGATAGCACCACATATCGTCAAGTACTTGGCAGCCTCCAGTATTTGTCACTCACTCGGCCCCACATTTCTTTTGTTGTGAACAAGCTTTCCCAGTTCATGTACAAACCGACTCAAACTCATTGGACAGCAGCCAAGCATCTTCTTCGCTATCTCAAACATACTATTTTTTATGGCATTCATCTCACATCTGCATCACATTCCACTCTCACTACTTTTTCTGATGCTGATTGGGTAGGTAATCTTGATGATCGCACATCTACTTCTGCCTATATTAGTTTCCTCGGCTCAAATCCAATTTCATGGAGCTCCAAGAAACAACGCGCTGTTGCAAGATCCTCCACAGAAACAGAATACAGGGCCCTTGCTAATGCTGCATCCGAAACCATGTGGATATCCTCACTTCTGCAAGAACTTGGGTTTCAGCGTCTCCGTCTCTACGATGTGACAATCTTGGGGCCACTCACTTAAGCCACAATCCAATTCATCACTCCAGAATGAAGCGCATTCAGATTGACTTGCACTTTGTCCGAGACCTGGTTAACAAAGGCATTCTTCGTGTGAGTCATGTTCATACCAATGATCAACTTGCCGATCTTCTCACTAAATCTTTATCTCTGCAACGCACTGACCTCTTCAAGAGCAAAATCTCACTAGCCGACAGCAGTTCAATTTTGAGGGGGTGCATCAAGGCAGATTATAGCAACACCAAATCAGCACAACCAAATGAAGATCAAGACAAATATTCTGCAAATAATGTTAACATATCTCAATCATAAATATAGCATAATCCCAGCATCACAATCATCATACCTTCTGTATTTAGAAATGCTACTGTTACAACAATTAAAGCCATCACACATTCTATATTTAGAATAACTTACCGTTACAATTAGACTTGTATAAATTGAACACTGTGATAATATTACAAGTGTGGGAAAACACTTATTCATCACCCTCTGTGTCATTAGTTCCTATATGTAGAACTCGAAATTATCCCACATTAATAAAATTTCTCATCTATTTGAGGACAGCAATAATAAAAAAAAAAGGTAATGATACTGAACTCATATTTTTCCTCTCAAATTAAAAATTGTAGACTTAATGGAATGAAATCTAATGTTTTTCTTTGCTTAGCAAGACATCAAAATATTAGCTGACATACGATGAGATAAAATATACTTATCAATTATACAAATACCAGAATGAAACCAATTTCCACTGTAGAAATGTCAATTTTAAAATTATATGGGTGATTTTGAGTGGTTTCTATGATAGCGTGTTACGGTAGCAATGACTAAATTACAATTTTCTTTTTTATTGTGTAGTGCTATAGCTATGGCAAAAAATAAATTTAGTAAACATTTTTTTCTTAGATTTTTTTTTTATCTTTATACTGGACCCTTTTTTATATCATCTTATCTTAGGCTTTTGACAACATTGTTTTCCTTATCTTTATTTTTTTAGTTTTTCTTTTTAATTTTTTTTTATATAAAAAAATATTATCTGTTATTGTTTGCAATATGAATATTTATTACTCTACACTTCGTCTATTTATACCATTTTTTTTTTGTTTTTATGTGTATTCTTATTCTATGACTTGTTTTTTAATTTTTTTTCTTTACACTTTTTTCTTTGGAAAAATTATTCTACAAAAAAGAGTGTTTTACTATAACAATTTTAGTATTGTTCTATTTTTCTGCAATATTAAAAATTAATTTGAGATCTTATATTTTTTTTATCAGCACATATGATTTTTAATAAATTTTATTATATATAAGTATTAACTTTTTTATTTTAACTTACATATTAATATAATTTTATTAGAAAAAAATTATATATTAACATGCAGTTAGGCGAGTTGAATAGACACGTTAATACTTTATTTTTATTTCTATTGGTACTGATAGCTCTCGATGTATTTATATATATATATTACAAAACAAATAAAGGGCGTGGTGTTTTTACTGTGGAGCCTCTCACGAATCATCGTGGATTCGAAGCAGTGTGCGGTGAAAATGGCCCTCGACCGCATGCAAAGCGGGTCGGCAAGCGGGCTATTTTCGGTTTTTTCTTTTCCCGTCTTTTTAAAAAAAAAATATTCGGTTAGAATAAGCAGTAATCGACAATTTCGTCCCCCGGTAATAAGACAAAATAAGGGTTCGCTGAGGGGCACCGGCGTAATTAGTGCAGCGGACCGGTCCCGGTCCCGGTCCGCCGCAACTTTTGATTTTTTAATTATTTTCTGAAATGGCTAAAGACGGTTTTAGCCCCTAATAAGACAAAAACACTGAATTGGGTCCAGTGACAGGATGGTAATTGACCTTATTTTTTCAATTTAATATTCGGTGTCTGGCAGGGTGTCAACCGCACGCGCCAGGCGGTTTTCCTCACGCCCTCTTCAGGCGGCGCAAGCGGCGTGATACGGTGGCCGGAAATTGGCTACCGGCGTCCAACCCGATGCGCCGCCGCGTGGTCTTCCTCCCGCGGCGGCGCGTGTCACCTCAAAAAGTCCGTAGACGCAGAGGAGGCCGGTTCAAGCCGCCGACCACGTTTCTCTCTCTCCTGCACGTCAATGTGCAGGAGAGTCCCCCATATTTGTTTACTTTGCACTTCGGTCCCTCGACTTTTAATTTGGTTTTTGGTCCTCATTTCTGTTATATAAGTTTTGATTTAGTTCGATTGGGTCCTCCGATTTTAATTAATTGAATGTCAAAGTTTCACTTCGGTCCTTCTACTTTCAATTTCCGGATTGGTTGTATATCACTCAATAAATTCGGTACACAAGTTCTGATTTTTGCAATTTTGTCCTCTGATTTCAATTAAGAATAAATGTAATTTGCATTTCAGCACTTTGACTTTTAATTTTTTAATTTAAGCCCTTGATATTTGATTTTCATTTAAGTCCTTATACTTTTATTTTTTAATATGTCTAGAATAATCCCTACTTTTGTCCATATATATATAAGTGTATTTAACACAATAATAATAATAATAATAATAATAATAATAATAATAATAATAATAATAATAATAATAATAATAATAGTAATAGTAATAGTAATAATAATAATAATAACATAATTATTTTTTGTTCTTACTCTTCTGTGTTTTTTTTCTTTCTCCCGATAATTTGATAATTTTTTTTTTGCCGGTAATAGCAATAATAATTGTTTTTGTTTTTTTATCTTTTGTGAAAGTTTCTTGCATGTTTTTAGTCTTTCATTTTTTTGTTCTTTCATTATTACTTAATAATAATAATAATTAAATTGTTTTTCGTGCTTGCTCTTTCTTTAATGTTCTTTTTCCCTCCGGATAATTTGATAATTTTTTTTGTTTTGACAGTAATAGCAATAATAGTTTTTTTTTAATCTTTTGTTAAAGTTTCTAGGATATTTTTAGTCTTTCATTTATTTATTTTTCTTTCATTATTAACATAATAATAATAATAATAATAATAATAATAATAATAATAATAATAATAATAATAATAATAATAATAATAATAATAATAATAATAATTTAATTATTTCTCTTACTTATTGTTTTGTTAATGTTTTTGAGTTTTTTTTTTCCAGGATAATTTAATAATTATTTTGTCGTTTTCAAGGGGTTGATTCATGATTATACTGTGCACATTGCGGCTAATTTAAAAAAAAAAGTCAAAAACCGAAAATACCCCCAGAAAAAAACACAACACGCCTGATCACCAAGCCCATTTTCTTTTGTGATCTTTTATAACGCAGTTTTTTTATTCTAAAAAATGTTATTTATGTTTGCGCAACAAACTTTACTTAAAAATTGATACATGTTATCTCATAATCTATAATTTCTCTTAATTATATCATATAAATTTATTGTTTTTGATTTAATTCTGTTAAATTATATACACAAAAATACCCGCGGCAACGCGCGGGCAATATAGCTAGTATATATATATAAGCTGTGGCGAAACAAAGGTAAAATAACTATTTCATAAAGGCATATAAAATTGACCTTAGAGTAATTGTGATCCTCCCAGTCTATAGTATTCACTTTTCTCTGTTTATTTTCAAGAATTATCATTTCGTCTTGATTTTTCTTAGAATTCACTTCTTACTAGTGTCTGCCACGATTGCTTAAGATCACGCAAGGCAGCTTCTGGCAGAGATAATGAAACGCAGCTTCCTGGAAGATTCCATGCCTTGTAGGTTAGAAAAGATTATAAAGATACAGGACTTGCCTGCCTTCTTCCGAGTTGGTTTTTAAATTATAATAATAATTACTATTATTTTCATTAAATTATTTTAAAAATATTTTTTAACTGATTCTTTCCAGGCACATAAGGACCACCAATACTTTTGGCAGATTATGAATTTTATGCAGGACCTCTTTAATTAGACCTACCTATAGCCTTGTTATCGAGTGGCTGATAATTGGATTCTCTGGTCCACGAGTTGACCTGTCTCAGCCCTTCTGAAGTCTTTTTTTTTTGCCCCCCCTATTTCAATGAACTGCTGCTGAATTATCAACATGGCGTTAATAATCCTAGAATCGAGAAAAGAAAAATCAGGCCAAAGCACCTTTTCCATGGAAATGATCCAGAGCCATAAAATTCGATATCCTCTGCCTTCCATTTTGTTTCTCCTTCACTTGCTATCACTTCATCTTCCCTCCTTAGCTTACACTGTTCCAGACAAGTATTTCATCAGTTGTGGTTCAGACACCAACAGTACTGCTTCTGGCCGGAGCTTCATCGGGGACTTGACTTCTGGGAATTCTGGTTCCTTCACCTTTACAGGGCAGAGTAGTCCTGTTAGAGATAGCAACAAGTCGACAGCCACACCACCTCTCTACCAAACAGCAAGAATTTTCAGAGAAGAATCTTCGTATGAGTTTGTGATCAGCAGTGCCGGTACTTATTTGGTACGACTCCATTTCTTTTCTTTCTCAGCTAACCTCTCTGCAGCCCTTTTCGATGTTTTGGCATCTGAAGTTTATCTTGTAGATAACTTTAGTGTGCCAAATAGGAGCGACTCTCCCCTAATTAAGGAATTCATTATCAGCATCAGTGTTGGCAAATTTCCGATATATTTTATGCCTCAAGGATCATCTTTCGCATTTGTTAACGCCATAGAACTGTTCCTTGCCCCTGAGAATTTCACTCCTAGTTCCGCTCCACTCGTAGGCCCTGCTGGAAGCATGGGTAGTTACAAGGACATACTCTCCAAGTCCAAGGCTCTACTGACAATCCACAGGATAAATGTTGGAGGCCCCGCACTCTCACCCGAAAATGACACTCTATGGAGAGATTGGGTTCCAGATGATAGCTATCTCTATAGCCCAGACACTGCCAAGAACAGCAGCTCTCTTTCAAGCAGGCCTAATTACGATGGATTTAGCGAATACATTGCCCCTGATTTGGTCTATCAGACTGCCAAGGAGATGAATATAAATATCAATAGGACTTCAAATATCTTCAACATAACCTGGGTTTTTAATGTGAGCAAGAATGCTGTGCACTTTGTTCGCGTTCACTTCTGCGATATTGTAAGTCCATCACCTGGAGCTCTGTTGCGTTTCAATCTCTATATTTACAGCAACTTCAGTCTTGAAATCAATCCATATGAAAAAATTAGCCGGTTAGCGGCTCCTTTCTATTTTGATTTTGTTGTAGATTCTGATGATTCTGGAATTATGAGAATCAGTATCGGCCCCCGTCAAGATTCTGGAAATAAAACTGCCTTTCTAAATGGGCTAGAAATTATGGAGATAATGGGAGAACTCAGTAAGGGAGCAAGGGCCAGTGATCCCAAGAGCACTGGTGTCTTTGTCATTGTTGGCTCAGTTCTTGGAGGTTTGGTTCTCATCTGCATTTTGGGAGTTGTTTTATGTTTGGGTCGAAGACGCAGGAAACCAAAAGCAGCGGAAAGTTTGGGTTGGTCACCTGTTCCAGTACATAGAGGAGGGAGCACCGACAGTAGAATGCAGGCACCTGAAGGTGCCATCTTTGGCCCCTCGACGCCTATTTTAAACCTTGGATTGAAGATCTCTTTTTCTGAAATACAGTTCGCAACGAACAACTTTGATATGGAAAAGAAAATTGGCAAGGGTGGATTCGGGACTGTCTTCCGAGGAACTCTGAGGAATGGCACTGAAGTCGCTGTGAAACGAAGTGAGCCAGGGTCACACCAAGGCCTTCCAGAATTTCACACAGAGATAATCGTTTTATCTAAGATTCGCCATCGCCATCTTGTTTCTTTGATTGGGTATTGTGATGAAAATTCTGAAATGATACTGGTTTATGAATTCATGGAGAATGGAACGTTAAGGGATCACTTGTATGATTCATCTTTGCCTTCCTTGTCCTGGAAGCGGAGACTTGAAATCTGCATCGGTGCTGCAAAGGGTCTTCAGTATCTCCACAGAGGATCCTCCGGGGGGTTTATTCATCGAGATGTCAAGTCCACTAACATCTTGCTGGATGAGAACTACGAGGGCAAAGTTGCTGACTTTGGCCTTTCAAGATTATCAGGCTCTCCCGATCAAACTCATGTCAGCACAGTTGTTAAAGGCACCTTCGGTTATCTTGATCCTGATTACTTCAAGACCCAACAGCTAACAGAAAAATCTGATGTCTACTCATTTGGGGTAGTTCTTCTTGAGGTTCTGTGTGCGAGGCCTGCTATCAACACCTTGCTTCCACTACAGCAAGTAAATCTAGCTGATTGGGTAATGCTCTGCATGAAAAAAGGAATGCTGGAACAGGTGGTGGATGCTTCCATAAGAAGCGAGATCAACGTCAATTGTCAGAGGAAGTTTGTTGACACAGCAGTGCGATGCTTGGAAGAATATGGTGTGGATAGGCCTAATATGGGCGACGTGGTGTGGGATTTGGAGTATGCATTGCAGCTACAGCAAACTCCTAGGCCAAGGGAGCCACATGAGGACAGCACAGCCGATACTTCAGCCATGCTAGCACTGCCTGATATCCAACTTCTTCCTTCTCTTAGCATGTCAGAGGAGATGGATCATATGCCCATCTTGAGGGTCACTGGCAGCTCAAGTTTCTCCCAGTTAGAAATTCAAGATGCCAGATGAATGCTTCAGGTATATAGAGATAAGTGCAGCAAAGTTTCAAAGATATGCTTACTCTGTTTGCAATTTCATTTTTCGTTTTCGTTTTCGTTACAGCAAACTTAAGTAGAAAATATTCCAAGGTGTTTTGAGTGTGTTACAGAAATTATAACAAAATATCTACTTATTGTAGATGGTAGACTTGAATCTAATCATTTTCTCGGGCTTATTCTGTGTGTGTGCGTTGTTTTCACCAACGCTATATAATGGAAGAAGCAATGTAAGATGAATGAACTCCAGCCAGCTGGCCCAGAAGACAAGCTGTTGCCAATACCGGTGGAAACAATGCCACCGAAATTCGAAGCCGAAAACGTTGTCGATTTCTATCAACCTGCCTTTCGCTGACCGGCCAAGAAACAGAAAAAAGTAGCTAAATATAACGGTGAAATTTCTGTATTACGAATGGAACACGAGTTCCTTGCTCTGTATCTTCGGTGATTCTTATAAACATGAAATTTATTTGTTCATCTAATAACATTCACATCTGCTATGCGCTCCATCTAGCACCATCAAAGAATTTCCATGAAACATGCACTTATAACCTAATATGCTTTGGCTTCTACTTCTTACATGAAACTAAAAATGTGCAAAACATCATAAAAACCAATAACAAACAAGTGTTACACAGATGATGATTAGTGTCCGGCGCCTTTCCCGCTAGGTCCAGAGGAAGCCACCTTATAAACCGGCCGCTCTGCTCCAGAAACGTGGCCGCCACCAGCGTCCGAGTTAAGTAGTGAAGCTTTCATGCTGGCCGGCACAGAACCAAACCCGTGGTCACCAATATGATCAGTAGCATCATGGTGATCATTGCTCTCGTTCTGTGTTTCTGAGGCGAGAGCTCTACAATGAATGAGAGATGGGCTTGTAGCAAGTAGGATCATGAGAAGGATAAAACAGAAGTGTCTCATTGTTTGATATGTTGCAGCTGTTAGGTTATGGTTTTTTAAACTCTGATAATAACTCCACCGATGACAACCCTTGAAATATTCTCTTGAGACCCAAAAAGAGTGGAGCTCTTTTTTCGTCTTTTGGTAGGGGCAAAGAACGGAGCTGAAGGAGTTGATTTGGATTTTCGAATCTCCATTCAATAGGCTACCAACCTTAAATTATACACACAAGTCGCATTAAGGGATGGTTTGGGTGGCACAGGACGGAAAGGGCTTTTTCCGAAATGGGACCCTTCAACCAACAGAATATTTGACTCCAGCATTTGCCCTTCATAATTCACTTTCACACCGGTGTTTTCCATTCCTTTTGTCTCTGAAATTGATTTTCCAAATTTGGAAACACGGGTGCTGGAAGAAGATGATTTCCATTCAAGTTATGCATTTTTTTTATATTTTATATTTATGATAATATATAACTTTTGGGTCATTCTAGTTATTTATCCAAACTCAAATTATTTTTTTATATTTTAGATTTATGATAATATATAACAGAAGTGATTTGGGATTATGGCTTAGGGGGTGTTTGGAGTCTGGAAAATGTTTTTGAAAAAAATTTAAAAGTTTTTATCATTATTTTTTATTTTAAATTAAAAAAAATGTGTTTTTATATTATTTTTATGTGCTGATGTTAAAAATAATTTTTAAAAAATAAAAAATATTATTTTAATGTACTTCTAAACAAAAAAAAACACTTTAAAAAACAAACACAACCTCATTGTCAAACAGTGATTTTAAAGCCTAATCCTTATTTCTAAAATGCAGGTGTTGTATGCGAGAGGATAATTAAAGAGAAAACTAAACCATATGGTGTTTTCACTGTAGCAATACTGACAATTCACTGTAGATTGGAATAGTAAAATTAATATTTTACCCCTCGGTTCGCCTTCCATTAAGCCCTAGAATCAGGGGTATTTTTTGTTTTTTTCATTAATGTGTATAGTGCAATAACCGACATTCCCCTTAATAAGACAAAACACAAGATAAACCGGTGGGCGTGTCCCGGTCATTGCACAATGCAATAACGATTTTAGCCTCTAATGAGACAAAACCGAGGGTTTGCCTGGAGGGTCATTTCTGGTCTTTCACAGTTTTAAAAAATATGCAACTACACATATAACCCCGATAAGGAAAAAATAACAAAAATAGAGGCAGGGCTGGTTTGGTAATTGGCTTTTTATTTTAATATTTATTCTTGGGATTATTGTTGGCGCGCCCCCTAGCGCTTTCAACGGACACTCCTGTTCGACAGCGCGTATGGTGTCCCTAGATCATAGAAAATGTCCAACCGGCGTCTCTCTAGATGCGCCTCCATGTCATCTGTCTCACGGCGGTGCACGTGTCTTGCCCTAGTGACCCGATAAGTGACGGTGGACGATTGAAAGTGGTGGTGTCCATTTCTCTCTCCTACATAGTAAATTGCATGTAAGTCCCCTTTATTTATGATTATTTCCCATTAGTCCCTGTTCTTTGAATCATGCGTTCTGGTCCTTATTGCTGTGAGATAAATTTTGATTTGTTTCAATTGTGTTCTTTAGGTAAAATTAATTATATAATTTGTTTACATTTGAGTCCTTATTCTTTTAATTTTTTTGATTGGTTTGAAATCTCATAATATTTTCGGTACACATGTTTTTATTTATTCAATTTTATCCTTTTATTAAAATTGGTTATATATTTTGTTTTAATTTCAACCCTTATACTTTAAATTTTTTATTTAAGTCCTCTATTGTTTTTAAAAGTTCTAGAATAGTCTCTATTTTTAGTTTTGGTTTTTAGTTTTTGTTATTTCCTCTTGTTTTTAGGTTATATTTTTTTAAAAAAAATGTTCTTGAATTTATTTATTTATTTTATCATTGGAAAATTAATATTTCTTTTTTTTCCTTTGTCTTTTCAATTGGTTTTTTTAATTATTTTTATTCAAGGAAAACTAAAGTTATTTTTTTAAACTAATAATATGAATTTATTTTTATCATTTATTTTATTTTATTTTATTTTATTTTTCTTTGTTAGAGGTTGAGGCCTTTTTATTCTTTGATATAATTTTGTTTTTTCCATTATTTACACTATAATAGTAATAATTTTATATTTATTTTCTTACATCATTTTTTATAAAGTTTTGGGTTTTTTTATTCCTTGAGGTAATTTAATAATTTTAATTGTTTTAATAATGATAGTTATAATAATTTTTTGTGCTATAATCATGATAATAATAGTGGCATTATTGATCATAATGATAATAATAATAATTGTAATTCATTGTGATAGTTATAGTGCTTATATTGTTAGTAATTCTTTTTTTTATTTTTTATCTTCAAGTGAAATAGTTTCTTTCAACTAATAATTCTTATTTTTGTTTGATATTTTAGTTTAATTTTTTTATTTGCTTTTTTGTTAAAGTTCATATGGGTTTTTTATGTAATTTTGTTTTTTTCCATTATTTACGCAATGATGATAATGATTTTAGTTTTATTTTTATTTATCTTGCTTCCGTAGAGTTTTTAAGTTATTTTTATTCCCATGATGTTTATGTTTTTTAACACATATTACATTTAATACAAATAAAAATAACAATAAAAATTAAAAGTCTAAACTAAAAACAAAGGTATATAAATACATATAAAAAAAATAAAAAAACTATCTAAAAATACTGAAAAATAAAGGGACCAAAACTTAAAAATATCAACAAAAATATAAAATAACAAATTATATATATTAAAACAAGTCAAAAGAAAATTATTCCAGCAGCGAAACGCGGGGTAATGACATGTAAATGCTAAACTAAGTTTTTAAGCCTACAAAATTTAGACAGTGGCCCATCATTCACTTTCAATGGATTCTCGGAGAGTCACTTTGACCCAGCCTAAATCAACTCACAATCTGATATAGACGAATTTATTCTAATAAAAAATCATAAACATGCAATTTTAATTAAAATATATATATATATATATATATATATATTCCTAAAATACAAGTAACAAAAGATAAATTAAAAACTAAAATTAAATTTTTATTTTTATTTTCTAAAATCATTATAGTGACCTCTGATGACCTCATTGATAAGTACATTTAATTATACCATGAAAAATAACGTGAAAGGCATTATCCTAAGACACTCTTAACTTACCAATCTAATTTATTGAAAATTATTTTTTATTTTTTATAATTTAAAAAAAAAAAACATGAAAATCTCTTTTTTTTAAGGAAAAAAAAATATACATAGAATCGAAAAAATCTTAAGAAATTGAATTCCTTTAGTTTTTAATCCCAATAAAAGGGATTGAAATTTCCTTATCACTCCGTGCACATGAAATCCCACGTGCATCAGGCAGGAATTTATCCTCCACATGGTCATTCATATTTTTAATTATTACAAGATTACAATAAAAACAAATAAGTAAAACAGGACCAAAATTGATAGTGAAACAAAAATGGCTGTAACGGAAGCCTCGGAGAACTGCTAGCTAAGAGCAACTCTAATGGCAAGAATTATTATGGAGAGTCAAATATTTAAAATGATTTTTTAAATAGTATATATATGGTTTTTTTGGTAATGTATGCTCCAATGGTAAAACTCATTTTGGAGAGCTATTTTTTATATTATTTTAAATATAATTCAATTATTTTTTATGTAGTTTAATTATGTAATGAATTATACAATTAATAAGAGCAAGTTATATAATTAAATAATTGCTTTTAAAAAAACCCTTAAACATTATAATTATTAATTTTTTAATTATATTTAAAAAAAATCAAATTTTATTATATTTAATTAATTTAATTTTTAATTAAATGGTTCGTTCCCATTTAACAATTGCAAGTACACTGAGCTGGTACTGCTGTAAGATAACTTGCTGCTAAATTGATTATTTTATTATTTTTTCCATGGAAACAGTATTATAGCTCTACCAAATGAAGTGGTAAAAATAGCATTGCGATGATGAAATTTTACATGTTAGTATAGTAGCCCCGTTGGAGCTACTAAATAGGAGAAGAAAAGCTAAAATAAAAATTTTTAAATTATGGTTTCCTTTTTAGCAGCCGCCGGTGGAGTTGCTCTATTTATGGTCTGTTTTACAATGATATTAAAAAATTAATTAATTTTTTTTATTAGAAATATTTAAATAATTTTTTAAAAAATATCTGTAATATTAGCTCATCAAAATAATTAAAAATATAAAAAACTAATTTAAATTGAAAATTAAAAAGATTAATTAATTGTTTTCAAACGTATTTTAAAAAACACAAAGGCAACAATTAATTAGAAATTTTGAATTGGAAGGTGCGTGCTTGTGTTTTTTATTAACTAAAATATAAAAGGCATCGGCCTTTTTCTATTCCTTTTTTTACTATTTACACAGACTCAATTCACTGTGGATTGCTATTATCATTTTACTTCTAGGACCGAAAATTTTTAGCCCCTGGGACCGAGGGTATTTCCGAATTTTCCAGGAAACATGGATGGTATTTCTGGATTTGTTGCACAGTAAAACTATGAAAATAACCCCTAAAAAGATAAAATAAGGTAAAATGGACCGGGGGTAGTTTAGAATTTTCCACGCACATGGATGATATTTCTGAATTTGTTGCATAGTAAAACGACGAGATTAGCCCCCCTAAACGACAAAAATTGTCATATGGAGCTAGGGGTAGTGTAGTACTTTCACCCCCCGGTTTTTTCATAAAAATCACTAGGTCTAGGGGTGTATGGGTAATTGATCAATGTTTTATTATTTCTTTTTTCGGAACACTGCAGTCGCGTCGT
Organism: Salix viminalis; assembly: GCA_029228465.1. Lineage (NCBI taxonomy): Eukaryota > Viridiplantae > Streptophyta > Magnoliopsida > Malpighiales > Salicaceae > Salix > Salix viminalis. The sequence goes on from CM055430.1 coordinate 394,584, forward strand.
CCGAACACGCCGCAGTGTTCCGCCAGCACGCGGCTTTCAAGCAGCGCGTGTAGTGTCCCCGTCGGTGAAAACTAGGCATATGCCATGTGATATGGTTTGTCATCATGTTCTCTAACTCCTCATACGACACATGCGCTTCAAATGTGACCATGTAATCTCCAATGGATGGTTTTTCTTTCCCTCCCCTTTTCTCTCTCCTGCTGCCGAAAAGTACGATATAATCCCTCATATTTGTATAAATTTAATTTTAGTCCTTGATATTTTAATTTCATTTTTATTACTGATTTTTTAATAGAAATCTCAATTATGCCCTTCAATTGAAATTGATTATATACGGTAAGTTTCATTTCAGTCTTTCAACTTTTGATTTTTGGTTTGTTGTTGTTCCTTTAATAATTTTGGTATGCAAGTTTGAATTTGTTATAATTTTATCCCCAAATTGAAACTGGTCATATATGCTACTTTTCATTTCGGTCCTTATTCTTTTAATTTGTTCAACATTGTATTTGTCTTATATATGGTTCTAATCATACGTAGTATACCGCATGGTTAGTATCATATACAACCCTACATCTATATATATTACATAAGGGGACTGCTGCAATATACAGCAACAACCCCATAATATTTTCTAAACTTTCCTTCTCCCTTTAAACTTTAACTTGGTATCATAGTAGCCTCTCTTCTCTCGTTCACTCTTCAGCACGGGCGCCACTCTTGATTGATAAAATCACACACCCTCTTTTGCTTCCTTTAGCGCCTCCGTCAGTTTAGTGACTAAACTCTCCATTGGTGCCTTTAACAGTCTATCTCAGTTCAATAAAGCATCCATTGGTGCCTCTCTCTTCTCCTCATGGATTGTACCACAACTCAATATTCCTCTCTCCTTACAATAAACATGTTAGTTGCAACATTCTCTGCTCTACTTGCGTCAGGTGTTTCAATGGCAGTTGCATCGCTTGTTGGACTCCCTTCTACAATGTCACTTATTCCCAACCCATATCTTTATGGTTTTGTGGTAGTCCCTCTCTTAAATACTCATCAGCTTATCTCTTTAAAATTGACCAACAATAATTATTTATATTACAAAATGCAAATGAAACCATATTTGTTGGGTCAAGGTGTGTATATTTTTGTTGATGGATCTTATCCTTGTCCTGCATTTTATATATTTGTCATCGATACAGTAGCCCCTAGTATAAATCCATTCTTTCTCTCATGGAAGCAACAAGAACAATTAATTATGAGTGCACTCCTCTCCTCTTTATCTAATAAAATTCTATATATTGTGGTTGACTATGACATATATCATAGCATTTGGCAGACACTTGAAAAATCCTTTGCTTTAGCGTCACATTCAAGGATTATGCAGTTACATGGTTCCTTTCAGGATTTGTGTCAGAGAGATGATTTTGTTAACACTTATATGTAGCAATCTAAGGTCGTATTTGATGAGTTGGTTGTTGTTGTCCGACCTCTCTCCTTGGAGGATTTTAATCTTTATGTATTTTGGGGCTTACGCAGTAATTTCAAAAACTTAGTGACCATTTTGTCTACCCAAGTAGAGCCCTTGTCATACTATGATCTTTAGAGTTACTTGCTCACTCATGAATACCTAAATAAGAGATCCCTTCAATCCACTCTTGGCTTTTCTAGAACAGCGCCTCTACTCCCCACTCCTTCACATCCCACGGTGTCAGCATTCTCAATACAACATGGTAGTTTTGGTGTTTCTTTTGGTCATTCCTAACTTGGGCATGGGCGACATTAAGGTGGATGGAGAGGCTATCATGGTGGTAACCATGACACTTCTGGATCGGCTTGCCAGTCAATGACTAGGTCTTGTTTTCAGCAGGGTTCCTATGATTCTAGGATTGCTTGGTAGCAACATTCTCGTGGAGTTCTAACTCCAACCACAATTTTTGAAATGTTAAATGTCAATTGTGTTATGTTTTTTGGCATTCAATAAAATATTGTTCTCAATTTACTTCAGAGCATTTGCAGGTTACTTCTAACTTGGTATTATGGAATCCTCAGCTCTCCTCTTTAGGTTGGATTTCTGATACAGGTGCTAATCAGTATGTGACACCAGACCTTGCTAGTATGATGAGTTCAGAGTCTTATCTTGGTAGTGATCAATTACATATGTGTGATGATAAGGGACTTGTTATATCAGATATTGCTCAATCTAAACTCTAAACTCCTACGCACTTTTATCCTATCAAATGTTTTGCATGTACCACATATTAAAACACCATTATTGTCTGTTCAAAAATTTTGCATTGAGAATAGTGTATTTTTTTAATTTCATTTGTGTTTTCTGTTAAGGATCTCATAACCAAGGAGGTACTCCTTTTTAGTTAGAGTAGCGATGGTCTATATGTCTCATATGAGTCTTCTACCATGCCCATACAACAAGCTTTCCTGTCAACATCTATGTCTTCCACAATTGATGTTTGGCATCGTCACCTTGGACATCCTAGCTCTCGTATTTTCAAGTCCTTATTATCCAACATTCAGTATGGCAGCAAGCTATGAAAGATGAGATTCGGGCTTTGTAATCAAATGATACATGGACTTTAGTTTCTTATTGTCCCTCTATGAATGTTATTGGCACTCGTTAGGTCTATAAAATCATGTGGCAAGCAGATGACAACATTGATAGGTATAAACCTCTTCTTATTGCCTGTGGGTTCACATAACAAGAAGGAATAAACTACCTCGAGACTTTTAGTCCTATTGTTAAGCCTACAACTGTGAGGTTAGTACTTACTATTATTGTGACCCGTGGATAGTTTATTCATCAACTTGATGTTCACAATGTTTTCTTGAATTGGATTCTTCAAGAAGAGGTGTATATGGAACAACCACCTGGTTTTTCTCACCATATTCTATCATCTCATGTATGTCATCTGCAAAAATCTATATATGGTTTAAAATAGGCTCATCGGTCATGGTATACCAGCCTTAGTGATTATCTCATTTCTCTTGGTTTTCATGCCTCTACTGCTGACACCTCTGTGTTTATTTGCTTTAATAGTCATGATCTCATTTACTTGCTTGTGTATGTGGATGACTTATGTTTATTGGGACAAATTTAACTCTATTTTGCCACTTAATTACTTTATAAAATTCATAATTCAAAATTAGGGATTTAGGCTTTGTGCATTATTTCTTAGGGATTGAGGTCACCAAAACTGTTATGGGACTTATGCTCTTGATATTATTCAGCAAGCAAGTATGTCTTTGTGTAAAGTTCACAACATGCCTGCTTATCCTACCCGTTACCAACAGATTATTGGTGCTTTGTAGTATCTCAGTTTTATTCACCCGGATATTTGTTATGTTGTAAATAAAGTTTGTCAGTTTATGCACTCACCTACCGATGACCATTGGTCTCTTGTTAAAAGAATTGTCTTGTACCTACAAGGAACGACATCTTATGGTCTACACTTCTCGGGGGTCCTCTCTTTCCTTAAATGGTTTCATAGATGCTGATTGGGATGGTAATCTTGATGACATAAAATCCACCGGTTGTTACTTGGTATATCTCGGCAACACACCTATTTTCTAGAAGTCTGGAAAACAACGCATAGTAGATCGTTCATCTGCTGAAGCAGAATATAAGGCTCTTGCGGATGGTATTAATGAGATCTTATGGATTCGGGCTTTGTTGTTTGATCTTCATTTTTCCTCTGATCCAATGACTAAACTTTAGTGTGCTAATTTGGGTGCTACATACTTGTCTGTCAATCCTATTTTTCATTATCGCACTAAGCATGTTGAGGTCAACCATCAATTTGTTCGTGATTGCGTTGCTAAAAAGGAAATTAAGGTTTGGTTCATCTCCTCTCAGGATTAACTTATTGATGTTCTTACCAAACCTCTTCCTCATGCATCCTTCACTTATTTTCAGTCCAAGCTTCACGTGGATTCTCCTCCTTCAGCTGGAGGTGGCATATTATGGAATGTTATATATATATATCTTGTATTTACCTTATATAGGATTCTAATCATGTGTGGTACCCCTACATCGATATATATATATTACATAAGAGGGTTGCTGCAATATACAACAACTCCCAGAATATTTTCTAAACTTTCATCCTCCCTTTAAACTTTAACCAGAAGGAAAATGTTGAAAAATAAAAAAAAATAAGATACTCAGAAATAAGAATGTATAAAAAATCTAAGAAATTGAAATCCTTTAGTTTTTAATCCCAACAAAGAGGATTGAAATTTTGTTATAACTAATTACATATAGATTATAAATTATTAAAAACTGATAGGTGGTGATGGGTATTTGATTTTGGTGGTTTGTGGTGGGGAAACAATGGTGTTCAGCGAAGACAGGTTAATGCTGGCCTTATATTTGATTTTGCTGGAGTGAGGTGGCGTTGGTTCGGTGACAAGAAGATGGACCAAGAGAGAGGGTTGCTATTTTGGCTCTGTGGTGGCTTGGATTTGGATTGTTGGTGAGGACGAGAATAGGGGCTGCCGGTGTGGTGTTGTTGGAGGTTCGGTCGGTTTTGTGATGAAGACTCTGCTGGGGACCGAAGGTGGAACATGCATTCATGGAATAATTTAGAAACAAAATTCGTAATCAAGATCTAAAAAAAGGAAAAATATATAATTTAATGTTAACAAAAATAAAATAATTTAATCTATTCAAATTGTTTTTTCAGAAAATCTACATGCAAAGATTAAAAACAAAACAAATCTGGTCAACTTTTCTTAACTATTGAAAAATACCTTAGAATTAGAAAATGAGAAAAATATGGAGTACAAAAAAAAAAGATTTTATAAACAAACCAACTTAAGACATCATTCTTTGATTTCTTGCAAAAGTTTTCACCTGCAAACTATATAGTATAACGTATAATAATTTGTATAATATATAGTTGTTCATAAGAAAAGAGTGAAGGGAAAAGATGGATGTGGTATTGTATCCAAGTATATATCCAAACTAAATATAAAAAATCCATGGGGATTAAAAAAAAAAAAATTAGTCTTTTAAGTTATTCAAAATAAAATAAATATTAATAAAAAAATAGAGTATAAATCTAAATTTTAAAATTAATTCAAAGTTGCAATGGTTTTCTTAGGGTCAGCGTATTTTTTATAGGATGAGAGTAAAAAGGAAAACGAAAAAAAAGAAATGTCCATAGACAGCAAATCGGAGATGTTGAAGTTACAGGCAGGCAGGGACCTTTGTGGGGATTATATTGCATCCTTGAAAGCCACTCCTCGCACATCCTCCATATACACTCCTACATCATTCATCAACCTCCCATGGGCCTCCTAATTAATTTCTTATTTTTGGCTTCTAGAAGTAATATCAATAATTTACTGTGCAATTTCACTTGAAAAGTAAAAAAATAAAATAAAAAAAGCACCCCAAAATAAAAATATTTAATTTCACCCGCATTAAAATGAAGGAATATAGGGAAAAATGGTATTTCCTAGATGTAGGCAACCCGACTAGTATATATAAATTCAAAAAGGGATATTAAATTAAACACTTTTAGTTTTAATTTGGGAATGGGAGGTGAAATATTGTCGTTTTTTATACCACTTCCATAAGAGTGGTTAAGGAAGAAAGTGTCATCAACGGTCATAGGAGGATACTAGAATTATGGAACACCCAAGACCGTTCAAACCTCCTCCAAATTGTTGGTGTGCACGACCGTGAAATTTGAGAAGAACAATCATGAATTATTCCGTTTTAGTTCTTCACCACTCAATGCCAAAAAGGAATGGGAATTAAATCGTGGGTACGAGCTTTTTCTTGAAAGAAAATAGGAATCTTTGAATGGAAAGGAGATGCAAAAAGATAGACAAAGTTAAAATTATTGTGTATTTCAAGTTTCTTTTTTCGTTCTCAAAGGATATGGCATGGTGTTAAAGAGCTTGAGATTTGAACAACAGGTCTCGAGTTCAAGTTAGAGCGTGCACTTTTTGTATGATCCTGAAATAGCCGGGGTTTTATTCACTCACCTGAGCTCACAAAGTGCACTTTCTAGGGGGTATGATTTCTTCGAATCCAAAAAAAAAAGTTTATTTTTTCTATATATTTTTTCACCTTTTCTATGGTTATAATACATTGTTTATATATTCTTTCTCACTAAAAATGTTATTATCATACATGTTTAGTAATTCTATGAAAAATTACTTAGTTTAATACACATTAAATTAAAAAAATTAAAACAAACAATAACAAGAGAAAATAAGAAATAATATGTGATCTTCGTAGATAATTTTTCAAGATTTAATGTTGATTGGTTGGTAATGTTCTCCTATACAAAACAAGTTTTTCAAGAAACTTTAGTTATGTATGAATATACATGTAAAATAGTTGCTTCAAAGACTTTTTATTTTCTTTGAATATCTTAAAGTTAAAACTTCAATTCTTCTAAAAAATTAGACCTAAAACAATGCATTCTACAGGTCTGCGAGAGTTTAAATAAAAAAACTTGTTGTGCAAGAAGAAGACACATTATTCCTAGTGCATCCTACCTGAGTTAAGTTGCATTGTTGTTTGATTGTTTTTCTAGGTCAGATTTTCATTTGTCTATCTTTCCTAAGATTCAAAATATATCTCTCTTCATGGGAGAGTCTTACCTCATTAGGTCAAAAACCTAATCGTTTCAAGGTTTGAATTTTTAATATATAAGGGTATATTTTACAATATAATTTTACACCCCAAATATTAAAGTCTAAAGCTAAATATAATGAACAAATGGTTGGTGAAAGATTTTGATATTTTAACTGAACTCTGACGAATAATCATAAATTGGTTACAATAGCTTATTTTGCATTTTAAAACATGAGAAAAGATACAATTTTTTTTGTTTTTGTAAAATATGTTCATAAAGATTTTAGGATTTGACCGTAAACACGAAAACAAAAAAATTGTTTTTTAAATGTGGATTTTTTATATTCTTTACCTTTTGTCTTTTTAATCTATATATATATATATATATATATATATATATATATATATATATATATATATATATATATATGGGCTCGGTTGGGTTGAGTCAGCCCAACATGTTGGTTTGGGCTAGACTCGATTGAGCCCCTCGAAGAAAGAAGAAAAATAATAATAAGTGTTCATGTATTACATGAACAACGCCCGGAGGTAAAGAAAATAAGATGGTTTTTACTTGTCATGGAGTAGTTCGATGGTGGCAAAAAAAGCCAAGAAACTGTTATAGTTGCAGCCACAAGGAGGAAGAGAAGGGAGAAAAGAAAGAAAATGGCGGGCCTTAGGTTGCTCCGAGACTTTTCTAATGGCTTTGGGAGCTGTTGGTGAAGGAGATGGTGACAACGATGGTCGGAATAAGTAAAGGAAACATTGATGAAACAAAGAAAACTAGGGAAAAGGTTGGCTTATTTTGAACTTTGGCTTCAAATGTTTCTCTCCTCAGGCCATGGATTTCACCTCTATGTATAGCTGGTTGAAAAGGGTAATCTCATCTTTTCTTTGATAAAATTTCAATTATTAATTCAATTCTTATGCATCTAAACCATTAGCCTAAACTAAGTATTGTGAGCTATCAGATTTGATAACTTAGTGGTGCCTGAGTTGTCATCTTTGGGGTATCATTAAGGTGACTGTGATTTCAATTAGTCAGCATTGACAATACCATAGTGTGTGAGAATGTTAGGTCATCATTTAGATATTTGACTTATCAAATTTGGTATAGAGACATCAAATGAATCTACAAAGTAGACCCCCGAGCTATTTGTTTGGGTGGATAGTAAAGAAGATAATAAGTAATAATCAAACGACATGTAGTCTTGTTACCAAAGCATACCAAATGATTTTTTCTTTCTTCCTATCCAAAACGACATCATTTTGTACTAGGATTTCAACCAAAGTTAAGTTTGGTCGTTCAATATTTAATTGCTTTAATTACACCCCATATTGACCAAAACCTTCAATTTCTTTTGATTTTGCCCATGACAAAAATTCAATGACGGCCCTAAATTTTCGTGTTTTTTCACTTTGGTTTTTTGTCTCAAATATGCAATTTCACTCCCAATTATCTTTTTAAATTTTGAGTTTCTTTCAATTTCACCCCTAATTTCGGCCAATTGAATCTATATAGCTCGGCGCCTTTACAAAATGATCCTAGCTGTGAATTTTCTTGCAATTTTTCCCTAATAATGATAAATACTAACTAGAAAAGAACAATTAAAGAAAAGTAAGCAATAATAGAAAACATTTAAGAGAAAACTATAAATTGCGAAAGTAAAAGGTAATGTAGAATGTTATGAATAACTTGCGAAATAAATTATGAATGGGTTGCCCATCATTGCAAGCTATTGGATGACTTATTTATATGATTACAAAGATGGGATTCATGTAAACATAAAATCTTATTCTATAAAAACTATCTATGTTAGATCTTATCCTATAAAAACTATCTATGTTAGATAAGGAATATATAATCTTAATCATATTATTATCTGAACTTTTTTTTTAATTTCATACATCACTCTTACAGCCACTCTTTATTAATAGATGGTCGATTTTATCTTTCTTTATTGGTTAACAAAGTGTTTTTAATTGCATGATAAATGAATGATTTAGTTTTTGTGTAAACACTATCCTAACTATTAATTATTAAACCTTATCATGTAAGTGTTATATAATATATTCCAACAATTAAATATTAAAATTTCAAAGAGAATTAGATTGATTTCCTTAATTTTGTTTAATTCCATTTACAAGTTAATGAATTCAAAAATACTGATTAAATCACTTAGAATATTTTTAAAATATTTTTAAAAATTTAAAATCCTGTTCAGTTTAGATTTTCTTGAGGCTAAAACTAGTAGCCATAACCAAACTAAAATCGATAGTTTAAACCAGTTTGGTTTAATTTTGATTTTTTTTTATTAATTTTAATTTAATTGTTTTTTATAAATAAAACTAAACAAACAAAAAATATAACCCCTACTCTTAATCATCTGTGATATAATATGATGTGATGTGATATAATAAAATATATCATATAATGAATAAATATATTTCATTCGTTTATTTGGTTTTAGAAAATTTAGCAATGTAAATGAGATGCTGACAAAGTTTCATTTCAGACCTCTAATTGCCTTAAGAAATTATTTTGGTCCAAATATTTTATTTTTATTTACATATCAATCCTCATTTAAAAGTTAATTTCTGATCCTTAAATTTTATAAAATTATAAAACAGAAATGCGATAAGGTTCATGTATGTTTCTTTTTAAGTAGTTAATTTTATCGTGTTTTATGTAATGTTTGTGCTGTAATAAGCCATTATGATTATCCATTATATTTCAATATTAAAATTAACACAGCAAACCCATAGAAATGCATTACATCTCCTACTATATGCAACAAAACATGTAATTGATTTTGATAATTTATTATATTTCTTTCGTTTTCTTAAACTCTGAACATTGATTTAGAACAGCTGCCACCGTGTGAGACTGCAGCCACGAGACGCCAACTAGGCTTTTCCCCATAAGCAAACCTGTGATTTTAATAATCTTAAATTCATATCTTATCTAATTTCTTCAATTTAAATGAAATAACTATTCATGTTATTAAATGATGTTGCTAATATGCTCATGTGGAACAAACTTTTTTGACTATTGCTAAAAAAATCTAAAAGAGATCCGGAAGTTAAATAGTAATGAAAAGTGATTTTCATTATTCATCTAGATTTAGAGGCATTGAGGATTAGAATAGTAAAATTATTATTTGCCCCTCCGCTTACGGCGATATTAGCCTGCATCCAGAGGTATTTTTGAGTTTTTGTCTTCTTATGCATAGTAAAATAACCATAATATCCCTGAATAAGACAAAAATACACAGGAACTGCCGAGGGCATTAAGGTTATTCCACATATTTTTTAAATACAAATTTACCCCATATAAGACAAAATGGGACAGTAAACTACAGGGTTAGTATGGTCATTGCATTTTTTTTAAATGGCCACATACATAAATTCCCCCATATAAGACAAAATCCAAGAGTTGGGTGTAGGGGTATGGCGGTAATTTACCATTTTATTATTATCTTTTCTAGCGTGTTATTGTTGGTGGGTCGTCGGTCGCGTTGTCAGTTTCCACGCTCATGTGGATTTCTTACAGCGCGTGCGGCGTATTCCGTCATCCAAAAATATTCAACCAGTGTCTAGAATGATTTTCAGTCATGTTCTTTTCCTCCTAGTGCGGGGTGTGTGGTTCCAAGCTGGTCGTAGACGTGTCAGAGGTCGGTTGATTTTTTTTCTCCTTTTCTCTCTCCTGCCTGCGTAAGTACACGTTAGCCCCATTGTTTGTTGTGATTTCATTTTAGTCTCTAATCTTTCGATTGTTTTGTATAGTCCTTATTTATGTTATATATGTTTTGATTTGTTTCAATTTGGTCATTCAATTGAAATTGATTATATATTGTAGTTTCATTTTTGTCCTCGGTCTTTTAATTTCCGGATCGGTTTGAAATCCTTAAGATTTTCGGTATCAAAGTTTTGATTTGTTTCAATTTTATCCTTCCATGCAAATAGATTATATATTTCAGTTTCATTTCGGTCCTCATTTATTTAATTTCTGGTTTTGCTTTAAATTCTTAAATTTTTTTCAGTATCGATGTTTATATTTGTTTCAATTTTATCCTTTTAAATGAAATTTATTATGTATGAGTTTTTCATTTCGACCCTTATACTTTTAATATTTGGTTTTATTTTAATTCCTTTATTTGTTTATATATATTTCTTACATAGTTTCTAGTTTTGTCCATGTTTATATGTACATGCTCTAAGTTTTTATTTTCAATTTTTATTATTTCCACTGTTATTAAAGTTTTTTTATTTAATGTTTAAATTTTAATTTGTGTTGTTGATCATTCGAAAATTGATATTTATTATTTTTTCTCTTTTTTTATTTTTATTTATTCTTGAAGTCAAATAAATTTTTTAAATCTAATAATATTTATTTTTGTTTTGTCATTTATTTTGTTTTTTGATTGTTTTTTTGTTAATATTGTTAATTATTATACATAAGACATTCAAAATAATGATAATGATTATTTGTAAGTTTTTTTTCTTTTAAATATGTGAGACTAATTATATATTTTGATATTTATTCAATATTAGTGTCCTAATATATATATATATATATATATATATATATATATATATATATATATATATATATATATATAAATGACCTATTTGTTTTTTTTTAAATAATTTACTATCAGTGTTCTAAAATATATTTAATATAATAATATGAGGAATAAATCTTAAAAAATCAAAAACAAATTAATTTCATTTTTTAAAAATAATTATGGTGTCATTGATAGTAGACCAATAATAATTAGAATATTAATTATGGATAATAATATTTATAATGACAGCTATAATAATTGTGGCAAAAATTCATTAGTCAATTTTATTTTTGTGAAATATAACTTTTGCATCTTTTTTATATATGATATTTCAGATCTCATATCAAGAAAAAAAATATATATACAAAATCACACATAGAAAGGACAGTAGAAAACTTGTGCCAAATTATTTACAATAATAAAATAAAAAATTGTCCTGCGATTCGTCACAGCTAGCACTAATTTTTTTAACATGTAGCACCAAATTTTTTAACATGTAAAAAATTGTTAATGGTCCTAATTTTTTTTTAAAATGTTATGCATCTGAGCTAAATAATCAACTTAAAAATTTTAAGATTATGTTATTTTTATATGTATTTATTTTACTATAGATAAGACGTTTAGAATAATGATAATAATTATTTTTTAGACTTTTCCTTAAAACATAAGAGAGGCTAATTATATATTGTGATATTTTTTTATATTAACGTCTTAAAATGTATAAAAAAATGAAATGACTTTTCTTTATAAATTTCACATCAATTTAATCTAGGTGTTCTAAAAAACTTTTAATATAATAATATGAAGAAAACAATTCTGAAAAAAAAATCTATGATAAATTTTAGTAGTTTTATTTTTGCTATATGTCAAATAAATTATTCGTCAAATAGTTAAAACATGTCCAACAAACAATTAGTATGTTGCAGACAACAAATAATATATTTTTAGTCAATTTCATCAATGACGGTTTCGGTATCTATCAATTAAATTATTACCAAAGTAATTAAAATAAAACTACCAATTAAATTTTTTGTTGCATTAAACAAATCACTCATTTGTACTAAAATTCAACGATTGTAATTTTACTATTTGCTAGTGAAATAATTCATAAAACAAATAACACATATACAATAATCAATTAGTATGTTACACGGGGCACGTGACTCATTTTAACATAATTTGTTTGATTCCAATTGTACAATCTACTAATTAAATAATTATCATAACAATTTTAACAGTAACAATATTCAATCACTTTTAGGAAAAAAAACTCATTTCTAATAGATTTTATCAATTATAATTTTACTAATTAAATATTAAAATAATCAATTACAATATGCACAAAATTAATTAGTTTTTTATATAGAAAAAAAAGTTAGTGCAGCACGTGGGCAAGTTATCTCGTCCAAACTATAATCAGGATTAATTTTTATTTTATATCAAAGTCGGTCAGATTGAAAGAAAAACAAATGAATAGGGTCAAGCATTATAGTATACGCTATTATGAATTGAATAGTCTGTTTTTCTGAAACAAGATTCAATCTTTATTATTTTAATAGTTTTTTTTTTTTGGATGATTAGGGATTTTACTTTATATATTTTTTTTCATGTGTTTTTGTTTTTTTGGGTAATGACAAACTCATAACATGGATGAAGGGTTAACTTATTTTAGCTTTGTTTTTTTTAGTTTTTGTTTTTGAATTTTATCATTTAATATTAAATTACTAGACATTGAGCTTTATGTTTTTTCCTATTTCTTCTTTGTGAGACTATCTCAATATTATATATCGAGTTAACTGCAATTTATTTATTTTTCTATTTTTTTTGTTTGCTTAAGAGTTTACCTCTGTTGTTTTATTCATTTGTTTTTTGTGCAGGTTTATTCTGGTCTCATGACTAGGTTGCAGGTTTAATATGTTAACTTAAATTTGGTTGTTTTTCCTTTTTTTTAATATTAGTTTTTTTTAGTTCATCCTTAACATATGTTTTGTTGATATTCTTTTATTTTTATCTTTATCAGGTTATCCAATTCTCATTCAACTTTTTTTTGTTATTAACTAAAATCCATGACACCTTCTAAGAGTATTTAGAAGGTATATTTTTATAATGTTAGCAAATATTTATTTTGTATTAATCATTAGATTTTTTTTTATAATCATTGGATTTTTTTTAATAATATTATTATATTAACCAAAATTATTGAACTAATTCAATTTAATGGTTTGGGTCCCAATTTTGTCTTTCTTCTTTAAAAACAATACCATTATTTGGGCATCCTTTTACTACTTTAGAAAAACTGACTTAACTCGCGACTCAACGCAAGTCACCTACCTAATAGATATATATATATTCTAATTAACCTTATAAAGATATCCTCTTTATTAGGTTATCTTATTTTCATTCAATTTTTTTTATTATTATTATCAAATAAGATCATTGACAACTTTTAAAAATATTTAGAGAGTATTTTTTTTAATATTGACAATTGTTTGTTTTTTATTTATTAATCATTGGCTTTGTTTTTTGTTTTTTTATTTCCATTGATATTTTCTAAATCATAGTATTAAATATTAACCAATGTTATTTAACCCATTAGAACCAATGGCTTGGGTCCTAGATTTTTCTTTCTCCTTTAAAAATATTATCATCATCTGAGCATCCTCTTATAACTTCATGAAAAGTTTGACTTGGCTTGCTTTGTAATGCGGGTTACCTATCTAATAGATAGATGATAAAAAAAAAAATCCAGACGCACGAGTCTTTTCCATACGCATGCGCATGAGTCTCCCTTATACCACATGCTCGGGCTATTCTCAACAAGCCTATAATAATAATAAATAAATAAAAATATCTTTGAGTTTTTGGGCTTTTTTTGTCTTTTATATAGGATTTTTATTTAATTTTATACTATAATATTTGGTCTATGATAAATCGGATTTTTATATCTCTTATTATATAATAGTTGTTTTTTGTTTTTTTTCAGTTCCAGCATGTGATATAGGGTTTTTAATTGCAATTTAATTAAAAATCAAGCTAAGCAAATAATTGAGTGAAGACTCTTTAATTTTGAAATCGTTATACCCAGTTTCATTGTAACACTGATCAAGAAATTCCAACGATCTCAATATTATTTTATTATTTTTAATCCAAAACTAGTTCTATTATTATAAGGTGCAAGGTGGTAGGTAGGAGAAAAGCAGCATTCTTTATGAAGTTATTACATTCTTGTAATCCAATCCCAGGTGGCACGTAGGTAGCTCAGGAGAGAATGTTGTTCAGGTTCGGACGAGCCTTACACATGACCTCCAGTGGCTCGGCTCTGCCCATGAGATTGATCATCTTCTCAGTCATGTCGATTTTCTTGCCACCAACTGTCTCCCACTCGAAGCATTGAATCAGCGAGCCTAAGGTCAGGGCCATTATTTTGTGCGCCAAGACCTCCCCGGGGCAAGCTCTCCTTCCCAACCCAAACGGCAAGTGCTCGTATGCTTCGGATTTCCGGCTCGCAAATCTCTCCGGTTTAAAACTTCCAGGGTCGTCCCATATCTGGGGATCTCTGTGAATGGCCCAGGCATTCACAAGTAAGATCGTGCCAGCTGGCACATCATACCCTCCGACCTCACAATCTGCAGACGATATGTGCGGTGCTAGGAGCGGCACAACCGGGTACAGTCGCAAGTTCTCGAGGATGATGCTTTGAAGGTAGGGCAGTTTTGAAAAATCTGATTCGTCAACTAAACGCTCGAGGCCAGTTTGAGAATCCAGTTCTTCTCTGGCTTTCCTTACCACGTCGGGATGGTTGAACAGATTGCAGACTCCCCATTCTATCGACGTAACGAGTGTTTTTGTCCCTGCAAGCATCATTATCTGCGAGAATGAAAAAGAAAAAACCACGGGCAGGACCGATTAATAACAGCTAGCTTGATGCGGCAGTGCTACAACAATTACATTCATCTACGCACAGCTACCAGCAGAATAAAACATGGAACTGACCAGAACAAGTCCTTTTATTATTTCATCTGTATAGTATTCGGGTTCAGATTCCTGCAGAGTAAGCAAATGATTTATCATTGTGTTTCCATTCTTTCCACGTCGAAGCTCATCAATCAGTCCTTGCAAGATCAGATCCATCCTGCCACTCAGCGCAGTACACCTCTTGATAAATCCATTAAAATCAACAGATTTGAAAATGGGGAACATGTCCCCAAGATTTGTCAGCTCACTAAGGGCACTATACCCTTGTAAAGTCTCCTTAAACTTGGTTGCCTCCTCCACTAATTTCACGTCTTCACCATAATATCGCTTCCCTGCAATCATTCTCATTACTATATTAAACGTCAAGTCCATAAACATGGACCTTAGTTCTACCTTAGCAAAACCACCGCTAGAATCTCGTTGGAGTCTGCACGCCAATCGCTTGATTTCGTCCTTTCTGATGGCCAAAAATGCGTTGAGGCGAGAAGAAGAGAAGATCTCAATTGCACAAATGCGGCGAAGGTTGCGCCAGTGATCGCCATAGCTGGCTGAAGCAAGGGTGGTGTTGTTGTAGTGCAAAAACTTGCCAGCTAAAAACTGAGGACGATTTGCAAAAACTATGTCATTCTTGGTGAAGCATTCTTCAACAGCTGATGGGGATGATACAACCAGCACAGGTCGAGGGCCCAGTCGAAGAGACATGATTGGGCCATATTTTTTTGAGAGGTTTTCTAGAGTTCGATGGATTGGTTGTCTGAGGAGATGGAGATGACCGATAAATGGAATTGCTGGTGGGCTTGGAGGGAGATTCTTACGTTTTTTTCTAGTTTGTAGCGACAACTTAACTGCAAGAACAACCAGTAAAAGACATAGAAACCAGTAAACATGGGTGTCTTCCATAATTGGATGAGCTGATCAGTATAATCAGTTCTTGTCTGATTTCAACACAACCTCACATACACAAAAGAGTTTTGCGCTTCTGCTGCTATTAAATAGTTGCTTGGCCAGTCGCCTTTCTCTTTTGTTTTTCCATAAAACACGTAAGCAAAATCAACTTGCTTTCATTATATAATAATTAACATGATCGTTTCATCATTGTTCTTTGGCACGTGTGGGAATTTCTACGATCGAGGAATCAACGCTTAAATCATATGCGTACATCTATAATTGCAGGCTTAGAATTTAACGTTCAACTTTTCGATTCCCAGCATCCTCTTCTACTGAAAACCCCATATAATTAATGGACTTTCTAGAGGAAATAATTTTTATAGGAACCTGGAATGACAGGTGTTTTGGCGTAAAGGGAGGTCTAGAAAATGTTGGAAAAAGATTCGTTTGGCCGCCTTTTTCAATTGGTCTCGCCGTCTCGGTTGAAGTCAGACTTTCTAGCTATATTTACGACTGCTCGAGCCACCCTATGTGCGGAATGTCTGCTGGGTTACAGGTATGATGTTTGGTTTTTGACTCTATTAAAAAAATATTTTTTAAAAACAAATTATTTTTTAGTTTAGATTAAAAAGAATTATGTTTTTAAATTACTTTACGTGATGATATCAAATATAGTATTTAAAAAAAAAAACAAATATTATATTGATATACTTTAAAATAAAAAACACTTTAAAAAACTTAATTATACTCCCAAACATTCAAGAGTAAATAACACCAAATTCATAAGAGGATGATGATGAAATAGTTGTAAACAATGACCAAATTGGATAAAATAATAGGTGTGAAAAAATAGTCTTAATTCAACACTAGTAAATTTGATGGTGATAAAAATATTCAAATGCTTTTCCAATAAAAAGTTAATTATGAATTCAAAATAAAGTTCAAATGAAATAACATCTTATATGAAAATACATTTAATGGTTTTTTAAACAAAAAATTGGACAACAATATATTGAATAAACTAATGTTAAATAGTCAAACCTGCAACCTAGTTTAAAAATAATCAAAATACAAATATTTTTAATTAATCCATTATTGAAGGACTAAATTTAAAAATATAATTAAAAAAACAAAGTTTGAGTTAATTTACTAAATTCACAATTCAGATCATATTATTAAGAAAATCCCATAGAAAGTAAATATAAAAGTTACAAACCCCGATTTGTAACCATTAATGTCGAAAGATGAAATAAAAAGAATAATTAAAAAAAAAACCGAAGTCAACTCGAGATAACTCATTAAATCAAACAAATCCTTGAGATCAAGATAACTTCACCAAAAGCAAATTGAAAAAAAAAATACAAAACTCAATTCCCAAACAACTTAATATTAAATACATAAACAAACAAATAAAGAATTACCTAATTCTTTATTTGCTACCGATCATTTGCTATTGATCACTCTCCAAGTATAGTCTCTATTTCTCTAGGTTCGGTGATCCCATTGTCAATGGACTTCTCCCCTATTGTGGCTTCCTCTAGGCCTCTTGACCATCCTACCTCGAGTTCATCCCTTGGCTCTTTTTCTTCCTTGCGTTCGATAGTTGATTTATCTAATTTTGACCTTCAGTAGGTTTCTCATGGTTCATCAACTCTGCTAGTTGCCTCCTCTCACGGCCATCACATGACACTTCATCCTCTCTACCCCAATCAGGCGCATCTTAGTGTGTCTCAGTCCTCTGCTATTGTATGTCCTGCTCAGTCCACTACAACCAAGTGTTTTGCTTCTCCTTAATATGAACCTCACAGGTTCAAAGACACTTCTCAACATTCGACATGGCAGCAAGCTATGCAAGATGAGATTTGGGATTTGCAATCAAATGGTACGTGGACTCTAGTTTCTTAATGTCCCTCTACGAATGTTGTCAGCAGTCGCTGTGTCTATAAAATCAAGCGGCGAGCAGATGGCAACATTGACAGGTATAAAGCTTGTCTTGTTGCCCATGGATTCACTCAACAAGAAGAAATAAATTACCTCGAGACTTTCAGTTTGGTTGTTAAGCCTGCCACTATGAGGCTAATACTTATTATTGTTGTGACCCGTTGATCATTTATTCATCAACTTGATGTTCACAATATAATCTTGAATGGGATTCTTCAAGAAGAGGTGTATATGGAGCAACCATCTAGTTTTCCTCACCCCACTCTATTATCTCATGTTTGTCACTTGCATAAATCTATCAATGTTTTAAAATAGGCTCCTCGGGTATGGTATACCAGGCTTAGTGATTATCTTATTTCTCTTGGTTTTTATGCCTTTACTACTGACACCCCTCAATTTATTTACTTTAATGGTTATGATCTCATTTATCTTTTGTGAATGTGAATGACCTTCTGCTTACTAAGATAAATTCAACTCTATTTTTCCACTTGATTACTTTACTGAATTTAGAATTCAAAATAACCTATTGATGACCATTGGTTTCTTGTTAAAAGAATTGTTTTGTACCTGTAAGGAGCGACATCTTATGGTCTACACATAACTCGTGGGTCCTCTCTTTCCTTACATGGTTTCATAGATGCTGATTGGGCTAATAGTCTTGATGACAGAAAATCCACATGTGGTTACTTGGTATATCTCGGCAACACACCTATTTCCTGGAAGTCTGAAAAACAACACACATTGTTTCATTCATCAACTGAAGCAGAATATAAGGCTCTGGCAGATGATAATGCTAAGATCTTATGGATTCAGGCTTTGTTGTGTGATCTTCATTTTTCCTTTGATCTTTCTCGTCTGTCAATCCTATATTCCATGTTTGCATTAAGTATGTTGAAGTCAACTATCATTTTGTTTGTGATAGTGTTGCTAAAAAAGATATTGAGGTTCAGTTCATCTCCTCTCAGGATCAGGATCAACTTGTTGATGTTCCTACCAAACCTCTTTCTCATGTGTCCTTCACGTATTTTCGGTCCAAGTTTCATTGGAATTCTCCTCCTTCAGCTTGAGGGAGCATATTATGCAATGTTATTATATATATATATATATTGTATTTACCTTATATAGGATTTTAAACATGTGTAGTATACCACTTGGTTAGTATCATGCACAACCTTACATCTATATATATATATATATATATATATATATATATATATATATTACATAAGGGGACTGCTACAATATAAAACAACAACCCCTAGAATATTTTCTAAACTTTCTTTCTCTCTTTAAACTTTAACTAGAAGGAAAATATCAAAAAGAAAATTAATCCCAACGAGGATGATTGAAATTTTCTTATAACTAATTACATATAGATTATAAAAATTGATAGGTGGTGATTGGGTATTTGATTTTGGTGCTTTGTAGTAGGGAAACAATGGTGTTCAGCGAAGACAAATTGGCATTTAACGAAGACAGATTGATGTTGGCCTTTTGTTTGATTTTGCTGGACCTAGGTGGCGTGGGTTCGGTGATGAGAAGAGGAATCAAGAGAGAGGGTTGCTATTTTGCCTCTGTGGTAGCTTGGATTTGGTTTGTTGGTGAGGACAAGAATAGCTACATACAAAGATTAAAAACAAAAAAAATCAGGTCAACCTTTCTTATTCTCAAAACTATTAAGAAATACCTTAGAATTAGAAAAGGAGAAAAATATGGAGTACAAAAATAAACAAACAAAAGATTTTATAAACAAACCAACTTAAAACATCATTCTTTGATTTCTTGCAAAAGTTTTCACCTGCAAACTATATAGTATAACGTATAATAATTAGTATAATATATAGTTGTTCAGAAGAAAAGAGTGAAGGGAAAAGATGGATGTGGTATCGTATCCAAGTATATATCCAAACTAAGTATAAAAAAATCCATGGGAATGAAATAAAAAATAAATTTTAGTCTTATAAGTTATTTCAAATAAAATAAATATTAACAAAAAAATAGAGTATAAATCTAAATTTAAAACTAATTGAATAGTTGCATTGGTTTTTTTAGGGTCAGCGTATTTTTTATAGGATGAGAGTAAAAAGGAAAAAGAAAAAAATAAATGTTCATGGACAGCAAATCGGAGATGTTAAGGTTACACGCAGGCAGGGACCTTGCGAGGATTATGTGGGTGTATGGCGCTACGGTTTAACCTGCGTTTGCATTGAATCGCGGCTCCAACCACACCTGCTACCAAACAGGACCCCAGCTTTTGGTGGGTCCCATTAAAAAAAACAGTTCATGCCGCGACAACAAAAGCACCTGAGAGCTGTTTTTGCAGTTGCGACATGAATGACAATACACTGTGGTAAATCACGTGAAATTTGTAGATCATCCTTCTCCCTCATCTCTCATCTCCCTCTCTGCCTCGTCTCCCTCACCTATCCCTCCCTTGCCTCTTTGCTCCCTCACCTCCCTCTCCCTCGACCCACAAACAACCCATATCCACTGCCCCTTCCCCCTCAGCCACACCCACCTTCCACCCTCCCTCAGCCACACTTGTATGAAATCCACACTTTTCCCTCAGATCAACGGTTACCACGAAGAGGAGGCACGGGAGGCACTGATTTCTGCAGATCGAAGGTGTGTATACTTAAATTTCCCTCAGTTTTTTTCTTTGTATGCATAATAGTTAGCATAACATTGCAGAGAGGCTAGGATTTTGATTGTATAACATTTCATACATTTTAGATTTTTTTATGTTATTGTTCATTAGATTTTTGGGAATTTAGATTAGGATGTTTGAGGATAAAAGTTTGAAGTGGCTTGATGTTCATACAGGTCACCACAAACAAAACCCTAATATTAATTCTAACAGATTTAGGGATATCTTTTTGAGGTTAATGTTGAATTTTTTATTTTTAAAAATTTAGCAGATTTATGGATCATGAGTTAGGGTTTATGTTTGCAATGAAGTTTTGTTTCTGGATTTTGTTTGGTAATTCCAAAGGTTAGATTTTTTTCCCTGTTATTATTCATTAGATTTTTGAGAATTTAGATTAGGATGCTTGAAGATAAAATTTCGAAGTGGCTTGATGTTCAATTTTGTTAGTTTGTGTTTAGTGATGTAACTTTAAGAGATTGAATATGGGTTTTTAACTCGTGAATTTGACATGGTTTCTGGTGGATAGATTAAATGACTGAATTAAGTTGAAATTACTAGGAAATTGGAGTGAGGTGGCTGATATTCAAATTGTTAATTGTTGCGAACTAATTTAAATTATAGAATGGAAAGTAGTGATAATATGGATAAGGTTGCCTAGACAAAGGAAATGTTGCATGTTTTTTGCGACATATGTATTACAGCAATTGAGTTGGGAATGCAACCTACAACGCATTTTGATCGCATCATTTAAGGAACGAACTGGTCAATCATTGACCAAAGCACAGTTAAAAAACAAGTGGGATGGCTGCAAAAAAGACTGGAAAATATGGCAAAACTTATTTCTGAAACTGGGGTGGGTTGGAGTAGTGAATTTGGGACAATCTCAGCAACAAATGAGTGGTGGAAAGCTAAAATTCAAGTTAAGTTTCATTATGTAATATATTTCAATTTATTTTCCATGTTTCTGAATATCTTATAACAAAATATTTGTATGAATTTTGTGTTCATATAGGAAGTTATAGGAGCCAAAAAATTTAGGCATTCTGGAATTGAGCCTGCATTGAAGTTCAAATATCGTGGCTACCAGAGAGTATGCGTGGGCACCATCATCAGAAGTGCAATGTGGTGGTAATTGTTCTCAGCCTGACACAAATGACGCAGTTGACTTGGAGGAAGGAAATGGTGATTCGGAAGAGGATAGAAATCTTGCGTCTGACTCAGACATTGCTCGGTTAGTTGGAGGGGTGAACATCTCAAGTAGTAGCAACACACGGAGCAGAGGAAAAAAAAAAGAGATGGAAGCTAATGAGGGTCGCACGAAGAAGAAGAAGACGGCTAGCATTGGCATTCAACTACTGTCAAAATGGGACCACCTAGTTGATAGTATGTCGACGAGAAGTGATTCGACTTCTTTGTATATGGATAAACAAGGGTGTAGCATTCATGAAGTGATGGCTGAGATCCATTCTATTCCTGGAATCCGCGCTGACCATGATCTCCATGACTTCACAACAGAAATTATGCTCCAACATAGAAAGAGAGAAATGTGGGCTATTATGGGAAGTCTGGAAGAAAAATATGATTGGCTGAAGAGGATGTACGTACGTACTAAACAAAATTAAGCGAAAGATTTGTATTTGAATTGTTATCAAAGTTTGTATTTGAATTTGAATTGAATTGTTATCAAAGTTTGAATTTTAATTCTTTTGTTAGTGTTTAGGGATACATAAATCAATTGTATTGTTATATTAATGCATGAGTGAGATTATTTTTTTATCGGTATTTTTTTTTATCCTGTTAATATTTTTTATCAATTTTAGAAAAATATGTCTAATTTACTTGAATTATTTCAAATATTTTGTTATTATAATTATTAATAAATCTACGAAATTATTCCAACAAAATATTTATATGTATGTATGTATGTATGTATGTATGTGTATATGTGTGTATACGTGTATTTTAAGGCAATTTCATAAGTTGACAGCAATATGAAAAGCATGGTAACTAAACACACCAAACTGTTTTTCATTAAACTCAACCTCGACCACAGTTTTAACCAAACATTTAAATTTCAGTTAGGAACCGCAGCTAAAAACACCTTTCATAAAACTGCTTCTTTTCAACCTCAAACACAACATCAACAGTTGTGCCAAACAGGCTCATAGAGCCACTCCACGCACATCCTCCATATACACTCCTACATCATTCATTGAGCTCTCATGGGCCTCGTAATTAATTTTTTAAATTATATTATATATCTGATAAAAGCATATAAACCTTTCTGTCGGATAAGTTATTACCGCAAACCCAAAGAAAAATACACAATTGCCTTTGGCTTCTAGAGATAATATCAATAATTTACTGTGCAATTTCACATGAAAAGTAGGGGGAAAAGCAGTAAATCATATGCCTCTTGCGTCTCTTGCGTCTGTTTTGTTTGGAAATGCGGGTGATATTGTTTTTGAAAATACTTTTTGTTTAAAAATATAATAAATGATGTTTTTTTATTTTTTTAAAAAATATTTTTTGATATGAGTACAAGAAAATAATCTAACAGTAAAATTTTTAACTTAAAATAAAAAAATTACAATATTTTTTAAAAATATTTTTTAAGTAGAATTGCAGGCTTGGAATTTAACGTTCAAGTTTTCGATTCCCAACATCCTCTTCTACTGAAAACCCCATATAATGGACTTTCTAGAGAAAAGTCTTATTGGAACTTGGAATGACAGGTGTTTTGGCGTAAAGGGAGATTCGTTTGGCCGCCTCTTACAATTGGTTTCGGTTGAAGTAAGACTCTAGATGATCATACATGAAATCTTATACATTTAAGGCTGCTCGAGCCACCCAAATTTACGAATGTCTGCTGGGTTACAGTTATAACGTTTGTTTTTTAACAATATGTTATAAAATTATTTTTGAAAAACAAATTATTTTTTAATTTAAATGAAGTTATTTGTCCGTGCGCTGTGTTGGGTGTTTTTTTATATAAAAAATTTATTGATTTTATGCATGTTATAATTGATTATTTTACTATTTAATTAGTAAAATATATAATTAGTCTAACATATTTATAATAATTTTTTTTTACAAATAATCATTATTTTGAATGTCTTATCTTTAATAATTAGAAATTTCAACACATAATAATATTAATAAAAAACAATTAAAAACAAAATAAATGACAAAACAAAAAGAAATATTATTAGATTTAAAAAAAATGACTTGAAGAATAAATAAAAAAACAAAGAGAAAAAATAATAAATATCAATTAAAATTTAAACATTAAATAAAAAACCTTAATAATAGTGGAAATAATAAAAATAAGAAACTAAAACTAAGAGCATGTGTGTGTATATATATATATATATATATATATATATATATAGAGAGAGAGAGAGAGAGAGAGAGAGAGACAAAAATAGGAACCATTTAAGAAATATATATAAAGAAATAAAGGAATAAAAATAAAATCCAAGATTAAAAGTATAAGGACCAAAATGAAAAACACATATATAATAAATGTAATTTAAATGACAAAATTTAGCTAGCAGTTCAATTCGGCTTTTACCTTCCACCACATGTCGTGCCTATTTGTGAGTGTGGTTGAAGTTGTTTTGGAAAGTGTTTTTCGTTTAAAAATACATCAGAATAATATTTTTTTAATTTTTTAAAATATTTTTTGATATCAAAATATCAAAACTATTTAGAAACACCAAATTTTTATCATTTAAAATAAAAAAATAAAAAAAAATCATTTTTTTTTCAAAAAAGATTTCCAAACGCATTCCCAAACACCCTACCATCTCCCACCATAAACACTGTTCAATTAACCTTTTCAAATAGTAATGAACAACGAAAACCACAATCACTATTCATTATTGTTTGAAATTGCAATCTCCTTTAGCTATTCTATAAAATAATAGTCATGGTGCGTGTAAGCTGACCCGGACACTTCTGTTATAAAAGAAAAAATGATAAATGGCAAAAAAACAGAAAAAATGTTAAAAAAAAGTGGATCTGGAGATTATTCATGGCGCGCGTAAGCTGTCCCGGACACCCCGATTATCAAAACAATATATATACATGGGAAAAAAATCATGGTACGCGTAAGTTGGCCCGAACACCCCGATTATAAAAAAAAACCAAAAAAAATATATAAGTGGGAAAAAAAACATGAAAAAAAATGTAAAAAAAAAAGGGTTCGGAGGTAAAAGAAATGTATACATGGGAAAAACAATCGTGGTGCACGTAAGCTGGCATGACACTCCAATTATTAAAAAACCAAAAAAAATGTATAAGTAGAAAAAAAACAAGAAAAAAAATGGGTCTAGAGATTAATTGTAGTGCGCGTAAGTTGATCCGGACACCCTGGTTATCAAAAGAACAAACAAATAAAAGGAAGTCCGGTTAAAAAAGAAAGAAAAGGAAAACACCTTTTCAATCAGTAGTGAACAATGACTTCACTGTTCAGTACTGTTTCAAATGCAATTTTGTAGCCTAAGATATTAGAACTCTCGCTGCGGGGAAAGCCGCACACCTTAACCACTCGGTCAAATGACTTCGTTGTGCACTTGTAGTATACAAATAATACTTATATTAGTAATTAATTTCTTTTTCATTGCTGGAGACATTTGAACTCTCGCAGGGACTTTACCAGCGCCAACCTTAACCACTCGGCCAAAGTCACTTCGTTGATGTTCTAGTATACAAATAATACTTATTTTATTATGTAGTTTTACTATTTCAATCCACAGTACATTTGAGTCTTGATGAACAATGCAAAACACTGTTTAAATGGCTGATCTCCTTTAGCTATATACTAATATATATATATATATATATATATATATTTAGATCATTTTCAGATGATGATATCAAAAATGATATTTTTTAAAAATATATTATTTTGGTTATAAAATAATAAATAATTAGCATAGAAGAACATACACATCGAAATATAATAAAAAAAAGACAAGAAAAAAAATTATCTTTCTTATTATGAATTCTTCCATTTTTCCAAAGTATAAAAAATACAAGACAAAAGGTCTATTTTATAGGAGAATAAAATGAACTCGAGGGTTATAGAAATTCAAGATACTAAACTCAAGGGTTATAGAAATCCAAGAGACTAAACTCAAGAGTCATGGATATTCAATACACATAAATATGAATTTATAACACTTTTCCTTGAAAATCTCATAGAAAGTACATATAAAACATTACAAAGCCGATTTGAAACCAATTTAATGTTGAAGGGTGAAATAAAAAGAATAATTAAAAAAAAAACAAGTCCACTCGAGATAACCTATTAAATCTACAACTCGGTTAATGAGACAAAGATAACATCATAAAAAACAAATAAAAATCTTATAAAGCTCTATTTCAACCAAATAAAATTCTTATTTCTAATTAGCTTCCTCTGCCTTGACAAATATACAGTAGTCAAGGGCTAATTTTCCAAATAATAAATATGGAGTTTTAGAATTCTAAATTATAGTAGTTTTTTTTTCTTCTAATGATAGATATTTACCTTCTCTACATATTTCATGTTCTCTTTTAGGGCATATTTACAACCGAATATCCATGATGAATTCACCAAAGTATCATATTTAATTAGCCTAAACTGAAAAGGAGATTTACCTATAAAAAAACAACTTTTAAGGATGCATTCTCTTGATAAGGTTCATTTCATAAAAGAAAAAGGAAATTAGAAAAGTTACCTGCCTATCAAGGATATTAAACTCATAAGTTTATTCATAAAATTGTATGATTTTACGAGTAAACTCGACAAACCTCACAAAATGAAATAAAAAATCTGAACACACTAAAATTATGAGTTGACTCGCTAAACTCGGTTAAACTTATAAAATCAGTGAACTCGTACTGATTTTACAAATTAACTGTGAAATAATTTAAATTTTTTAAATTAATTTATTTTCTTTGTTTTCACCCACGCATCCTGTCCCGACATCTATCATTCCCCTTTCCCCCCATCCTTTTTCATTGGTCTACACACTTCCATTTGCAATTCAGCATCCCTCAGTTACTGCCCTTTGTTGCTGCCACCTCTGCCACTTGCGCCTTCATGGACCATTCCACCTTCTCTGCTTCTTTAGGTTCTCATAGATCTTAACCTCAGTCTTCACTTTTATCTCCTTCTTCCCATCTTCTTATCGTTGTTTCGCTATTAATTGTTGATTTATTAGGAGAAGCGGATGTGTATTTTAAATCTTGAAATGCATGCAAATATGTATTTTTCTTCTTTATATGGAAATATTAAACGATATCATTTTTTGTGTTTCTTAGAGGCTTGACCGTATTTAAATAAAACAGTTTATTTTTGTTAATTAAATTTATACAAAATAAAATTAGAAAAAAGAAAAAACAACAACAGGCACATTAGTTTTTTTTATTATATTTTTCCTTGCACTTCTACAAACAAAAATCTAATAATAAATTAAATAAAACATAAACGTCTAAAATTACAAAACGGACCTTTCAAATGCTTGGAACTATCGGAAACATTGTTCGGGAATGGTACAAGAACAAGGACTGCTTTTTCTCCCTTTTCTTTTTGTGTTGGCGGCGGCTCATCCTGTCGTTGCAAATCAAAGGAAAAAAACACGCACAAACAATTGATTTTATTTTTTAAAGTATTGTTTATTTAGAATTACATCAAAATGATGTTTTTTATTATTTAATATTTTTTATATTAATACATGAAAATAATATAAAAATACCAAAAAACAATTTAATTCAAAGTAAAAAATAAAAATAAATTCATTTTTTTAAATCATTTTTAAAATACAATATGAAACATGACTTAATGCCTGTTTGAGAATGTTGTCGCGGTTGCTTTTGAAAGTTTTTTTTTGTTAAAAAATACAATAAAATTATGTTTTTTTAAAAAAAAAAATATTTTTAACATCAGCACATTAAAATGATTTAAAAACACTAAATTTTGTTAATTTAAACTTAAAAATAAATAAAAAATCATTTTTTTTCTAAAACTCTTTTGAAAAGCACTCCCAAAGTCTTTTAGCAGATCTGATTCCCAGCTTCTGTTTTTTTCTTCCTATTTTTTATTGTTCAAAGAGATAATTTCTGGGTTAATGAAATTTGTGTCTGTTGAATGGACAAGGGAGAAACCAAGCAGTAGTCAATGCCGTGATGTCGTTCCGGACCGAACGCCGTGTTCAGAGTAGAAACCCGACACAAAACGGCGACGTTTTTGTGCCGGTTTTAATTCCGGGGTGTTCCGCGAATTCCGGCCGGAACGCGCCGGTTTGGTACCGGGCGTACCGTTCCGGGTATATATCAAAACGACGTCGTTTCATGCCTTACAAAATACACTGAAGCAACAACTCCCGTCCATAATTCCCAAATCAATTTCAGTTCTCAACCGCGCAAATCATCCGTAATCCCTCAAAAATCCACCCAAATCTCGACTGAAATCTCAAGTTTTCGAACCCTAATCTGTTCCCTCACCTAATCTGTAACTCTCACCTGAAGAGCTCTCAATTTCTTCCACATCGAACCTGATCTTCTTCATCCACACAGCAGCACCAATCTTCATTTCTTCCCCAAATTTCAATTCAACGGTTGTTCACTTCTTCCCCAAATCATCTCACGGCAGCAACTTCAAGTGAAAGGTACACATTCCAGTCCCCAAATCCTTGAATTTATTATGATATTGAAACTGATGAATCATGAAACTGGGCATAAATGATATTGTTGAAACTGGGTTTGTGTTTGATTGATTGTTATTAGCTGTGTTTGATCAATTTCTGTGGGTGTAAAATTATTGGGTTTGTTTTTACAACAGATTTCTATTAATTTCTATCTTGAACCGATTGTTATTAGCTGTGTTTGATGATCAGTCTACTGAATTTTTTTCTTTATTTCCTTGTTAATAAAACTGGGCTCTTTCACATATTGCTTGGTTACTTTGAAAACTTGAACCGAAATTTCTATTAATTTCATTGAATTTGGTGTATGCCTTTTGGATTCAAATAGTCATAGGAGTCAAGGGTTATTGAATAAAACCCGGCCTCTTAAGCATGCTCTCGTTATGGGTTTTATGCATAGAAGAAATATACATCTCTGCAATCCACAGGATGCTCAAACAGTATAATTCCAATAAATGCAACATCAAGCAAAATGTCTAGAGATAGAAATTGTTTTTTCCTGCAAATTTGTTTCTTTTATTAACTGTTGTTGTAAGCTAGACAAAGGAGGTTATGTCCTATAACAAGGTTCCAAGACATTTGACACTGAGTACATAATTGGATATTCTGGTCATAAAATTGTGAGGATGGCACTTCTCAGATTATTAATCTGAAAAACCATGAAGGAAAAAAAATGTTGGGAGACTGCATGTTGGAGCGTTCTAAAACTGTTTTTTTTCTTTTTGCTTGATCATGTTTTTCAGTGTATTGTATGGTGGCAAAGATAGTTGATTCAGGGGAAACGGGTACTACTGTATGAAATTTTATGATAAAATAAGCATTTTTGCAAGCCGGTCAACCCCGAAAACCTTGTTTACCTTGAAGCTATTTTGACCAAAGAACAAAATGTTAGGCATACATTATACTAACTTCTAAAGATGCAAATTTCTGGATGATGGAAAGAGTTTGGATTGATGATCCATGTCATGTTATTTTGTAATGTTAAGAGATTTTTATTTACCTGGACCTATTAATTTCACATGTTTGGAGGGCATGAGTACATTATAGGGACTTGAACCGAAATTTCTATTAATTTCTAACTTTGTGTTATCTTTTTACAACAGATTAAATTACATGGATGAAAACGAATGTAGTGGTGGGACTTCCATTTCTTCAGCTCCAGCAAGATCAGATGATCCAGCATGGGCTCATGGACAGGTGGTTGCTGGTTCAAAGAATGCAAGTATATGCATTCATTGTAACAAACGGATCAATGGTGGTGGTGTTACTCGTTTGAAGTATCACCTTGCTGGTATTAAAGGTCAGGTTGAACCTTGTAAAAAGGTCCCTGCAGATGTTAAATGGCAAATGAAACAACTGCTAGAGGACATGACAACGGAGAAAGAGAAGAGGAAAAGAGTTAGAACTGATATTGGAACTTATCAATCAGCTTCCAATGACGAAGAAGTTGGAGAGGGTGATGCTGCAAATCCTCATTCGGGTGATTCACGTTCACAAACAAATAGAGGATTGACAGTGCAAGGAACAAGTACAGCTAGAAGAAGGATGACTTTATTTGCTCCACGAAGCTCCACGAACTACCCCAGGTTCGCAACCTAGTATTAGAAGTGCAATGGCTTCTAAAGAGATGGACCACAATGCAAGAAAAGCCATAGCAACATGGTGGTATGATGCTAATATACCGTTTCACAGTGCGAGGTCATATTATTATCAGCCAATGTTAGATGCCATAACAGCAATAGGACCTGGTTTTAAAGGACCATCCTATCATGATTTAAGAGGATCACTTTTGAAAGATGTAGTTCATGATGTCCATGAATACATTTTAAGTATCAAGGCTGATTGGAGACTTTATGGATGTTCAATTATGGCTGACGGGTGGACAAATAGGAGGAATGCACCAATTGTCAATTTCCTTGCTTATTCTCCGAGAGGCACCATATTCTTGAAGTCTGTTGACACTTCAGGACTTCGAAAAGATAAAGAGACATTGCTGAAGATGTTTGATGAAGTTGTCAAAGAAGTTGGACCAGAAAATATTGTCCAATTTGTTAGTGATAATGAGGCTTCATTTAAGGCTGC
The DNA here is from genome assembly GCA_029228465.1 of Salix viminalis. Classification (NCBI taxonomy): domain Eukaryota; kingdom Viridiplantae; phylum Streptophyta; class Magnoliopsida; order Malpighiales; family Salicaceae; genus Salix; species Salix viminalis. The sequence continues at coordinate 424,974 of CM055430.1, forward strand.
TGGGAAAGCTTTGCAGCAAAGGTATGGCACCTTTTTTTGGTCTCCTTGTGCTGCCCATTGCATTGATTTAATGCTAGAAAATATTTGTGATCCAAGATATTTTCCAATGATTGATGCAACCATTAAAAATGCAAGAAATATAACCAAGTTTATATATAATCATGCATGGGTTTTAGCTTTGATGAGGAAAGAATTCACAAATGGAAATGATTTATGTCGTCCTGGCATAACAAGGTTTGCTACCCATTTCTTAAGCCTCCAATGTTTACTGAAGTTTAAGAATGAGCTTCGGCAGATGTTTACTTGCACAAAATGGGTTGAATCAAGTCATGGCAAAAGTCGGGTTGGAAAGGAAATTGCTGCTATAGTTTTAGAAGATAAAGACTTTTGGCCGAGATGTGCACATATAGTCAACGTCAGCGAGCCTTTAGTACGAGTTCTAAGGTTAGCAGACAGTGAAGAAAAACCATCAATGGGATATTTATATGAGGCAATGGATAAAGCAAAAGAAGCCATCAAAACAAGGTTGAAAAATAGAATGTCTCAATATGGACCATATATTCGGGTAATTGATGCTAGATGGGATAAGCAACTTCATAGTCCATTACATGCAGCAGGATGTTTTCTTAATCTCGGAATATTTTTTTAGGCCTTCTTTTTCAAAACAAAAGGAGGTAACTCGAGGTTTGCTTACCACAATTATGAGATTGGTTCCTGATTGTGATACTCAAGATAACATCAGTGCCCAAATTGAGGAGTATAAGAGAGCAACTGGTGATTTTGGTACAACCCTAGCTATTCGTCAAAGAGAAAAATTAAATCCTGGTAATAACTTTTATTTTGTACAATATAATGTCTTTTTTTTTATCTATAATATTTGATTTATTCAAATTTTCTTATCTAGTTTCATGGTGGGAGCAATTCGGCAATGTTACTCCAGAACTTCAAAAGTTTGCAATTCGAGTGCTTAGTCAATGCTGTAGTGCAACTGGGTGCGAAAGAAATTGGAGTGTATTTGAACACATCCATTCCAAAAAGCGAAATAGGCTTGAGCACAAGAGATTAAATGATTTAGTATTTGTTCGCTATAATCTAAAGATTCAACAGAGGTAAAATATCAATACTATTATATTAATAATTATTTTCTATTACATTGCTATTAATTTTTTAATTTCTTTCGTGTTTATTCTTTGTAGGAATTTGAGCAGAACAAGAGATGCTTTAGATCCCATTAGCCTTGATAACATTGATCTTTTGAATGAATGGATTTGTGAAGAACCCAATCTTCTTGATGGAGAGGACATAAGTTGGGAGAGTATCGAAGCACCTTTCTCTACTTTAAATTTAGATGATGAAGAGCCGTGTGTAAATGAGGAGAATGAGCTTGGTGGAAATGACCAACTATTAGAATGTTTTGCTGATGACTTTCCTTATGTTCCACAGCAAGATCAAGATCCTTATTTTTATATTAATGATGTAGAAGATGTTTGATGTATATTTCTTTTATTTTAGAACATTTTACTTTCATAATATTTTGGAATTTTAGAGATGTTTCTAATTTTGAGATTATGTTTGTATTGTATAATTTAAATTTCATTTATCTTGAATTTAAATTATACTTGTTAGATTAATATTTTATTTTTTTCATATATATAATTATTTAAATATGAACAGTACAAAACCGGAACGGCACACCGGAATGCACCGAAACCGGAACGTTCCGTTCCAATCACAAAACCGGAACGGCACCCGGAACGGATTTGACTACTATGGGAGAAACTGATCACTTATTAGTGGAATTAATGTTTGGTTTAATGGGTGTTAGGAAGAATTGTATTTTTGGCTAATTTATAACGTTAATGATTACTCTTTCTTATTAAAAAGAATGTGTTTGGATTTTTATTAAGTAGTATATTGGATATTTAATTGAGATATAATGATAGATTGACAAAAATGTTTTTTTAAAAATGGAGATAATTTATTAATATTTTATTTCATATGTCTAATTGCATTATTGTATTAAATAAAATTTCAGTTAATTTCCCATATCGGGCTGAGTAGTAGATTAGTTTCATTATATTTGTTGGATACCATTTTGTAATGAATGGATTTATTATTTTGTTATGTAATATAAATTTAGAATTTAATGCGTCAATAATTTAACAAAAAATAAATTTATTGCATTATAATTTGTTAAAACTCAGTTGTGAATGGAGCTGTTATAACAAATTCTGTTATAACAGCTCTTGGCCCTTAGTGCTTAGGAAATTAAAGTGTGTTCTTTGTTTTGTAGCATAGAGTAGATTATAAATAGTCCTGCACAGAAACATTAATGAAAAAAAGTCTGAAGAATTGAAGAAGAAATATATTCTTGAATTTTTACATGGTATCAGAGCTGATCTAAAGTTTTTTTTTCGAATTTGAATTTTTTTTTTCGAAGGCTACAGTGCCCGTATTACTGTTCATTGAACACACACTGTTCAAATCAGAAACCAAACACCCGAATTTTCCCCAGAAACCCAGATTTTCCCAGCAACCAAACACAAAAATTTTCCCCAGAAACCAAACACCCATAATTTTCCCAGAAACCCAGATTTTCCCAGAAACCAAACACCCACAATTTTTCCCCAGAAACCCAGTTTTTCCCAGCAACCAAACATCCACAAACCTTTCCCCAGAAACCCAGAAATTTGGAACCCAGAAATTACATCCCATCCCGAAACCTCTACTGTTTCAATCAGCCATTTTTTCCCAAAGAACCCTAGCCCCAAAATCAAACCGAAACACAACAAACAACCCAAACATCCCAGATTTCACAGAACCCAAATCACAACAAAATGGAAATTAATTCCACGAATCCACTAACCTCAATGACCCCATCCACAGACAATTCAACATTCACATCAAACATTATCCTAAACGAAACCAATTTTAGGTTATGGTCAAAACTCATAGAAATGAGAATCGGAGCTAGAAACAAGTTGGGATACCTTACCGGAGACATTGCGAAGCTAGAATCAGGCGACCCACGACTGGAATCTTGGGTTACCGAGAATCATCGAGTCAAATGTTGGCTAATTGACTCGATGACCCCGTCCTTGATGGAGAGGTTTAACTTTGGGTGTAGAGGATCATAACACCGGTACCCTTTCTGAAATTCAGAGTATCCAACAAAAACACACTTCTTCGCACACGGGTCCAGTTTATTCTGCAGAACCTTAGGAATGTACACATAGACTGTACATCCAAAAATTCTCGGTTCTAGGTTCGGTAAATGAGGGATGGATAGCAAGGATTCCATTTTTTGTTGAGGAGTCTGAAAATGGATAACACTGGATGATGTGCGATTGATCAAGTAGGTTGTCGATTTCACTGCTTCACCCAATAAAACTTGGGCATATTCATGCTGAAAAGTGAGGCGCGGACGACTTCCATAATTTGTCTATTTTTCCGCTCGGCTAGACCATTTTGCTGTGGAGTGTAGGTGCATGAAGTTTGGTGTCGAATTCCATGATTGCCCAAGAATGTATCTAAAGTTTTATCCATAAACTTCATACCATTATCTGATTGTAGTGTACGAATCGGCCTCTGGTATTGGTTTATCACCATTTTATGAAATTCCTGAAAAGCTGTATTGACATCGCTCTTATTCTGAAGGAGAGAAATCCAAGTCATCCGGGTACACATCAATAAATGTAACAAAATAACGAGCATGTGAAAATGACGGGACCTTCGCAGGACCCCAAACATCAGAATGAATAACTGCAAATGGCTCTGAGCTTTTATTCAAACTTGGTAAATAAGGGATACGGTGGCTTTTGGCCAGTTCACAAATTTTACATTTGAACTCTAAATTACTGATATTTGAGAACAGAAGTGGTTTTAGTTTCTTAAGATACCCAAAAGATAGATGTCCGAGCCTTCGATGCCATAACCATACGAGTGCTTCAGCTTTGTCCTTACTGTTTGCCTGATGTGTCTGACTGAGTTTTTCCCCCCCTTTTTCGGTTAACTCCAGATAATAAAGATTATCCCGTCTAACACCATAACCAAGAATCTTCCGGGTCAGAATGTCTTGAAATACACAAAAAAAAGGCCAAAATGTTACAGTACAAGAAAGGGTAAAAGTAATTTAGCTAACCGAAAGGAGGTTGTATTCGAGTGATGGAACAACAAGAACGGTATCTAGGGTGAGGGAATCATTTAAAATTACGGATCCGGCTCCGGTAATCGGAGACGTACTACCATTTGCGGTACAAATAATTGACTGGGAGGAAGTTTTTGACGAATGTAAGTTACCAGGATCTTTAGTCATATGTTCGGATGCACCTGTATCAATAATCCAAGAACTATTCTTAGTAATAATAGAGAGTGCACAAGTTTTACCAATTATACCTGGATGAGCCACAGTCGTTGTGGGTTGTGCCAGGTCTGATTCCGTCAGATGAACCCGAGTTTTTCGGATATTTTTCCGAGGTTTTTTCGTAAAGTCCCACCATTCCGGGTAGCCAATAATTTCAAAACATCTTTGTTTTGAATGTCCTGTTTCACCACAGTGAGAACACATCAGTCCACCCGTATTTTTGAATTTTTGGTCAACCCGGTCAACTCGGGCAGCAGGTGCCCTAAAGACATCTCGCCTGCCCACTGCCCCGTTAGCCCTAAATTCCTCTTCTCGCCCAAAACGCTCCCACTGCGTCTCAAAAATCGATTGGGCAGCCCCCGTTCGTTCTTCCCTCCCCTGCTCCCCCATCGGCCGATGATGCCTTGTCACCATCACCAAGTGCTCAGGGAACCCAAGGGGACCTCCGTCCATGACTTGTTTCTGCGATTGTTCTCTCCGAACACAAGCATAGGAACCCTCTAGGTCTAGTTGTGGATCCTTTCTTAGGATCTCCCCACGGATTTGCTCAAAGTCAGGGTTAAGGCCACTTAGGAAGATGTGGACCCTGAGCTGAGCCATGGCTGAGTGGTGGTGAAGGACGTCGTCGACTGTCCTGGCCTGAGGTGCAGTCCAGCCGTCGATTTCTTGGAAGATGGCGACGAGCTCGGTGTAATAACTGGACAGTGGTCGTCCATTCTGACGAGTATTGAACAAGCGTTGATTAAGCTCGAAGAGGCGAGTTGCATCGGAGCCGTCGTAGAAGGTTCACCCGACAGCGTCCCAAATCTCCTTGGCCGTCGAGAGGCAGATGAACCTCAAGCTGAGAGAGTCAGAGAATCAAACGTCAGCAGATAAAGGACGTTACCAACGGTTAGTCGGGAAACTGATATACTTATCACATACGAGACCATACATAGCATATGCAGGTAGTGTGGTGAGTCAATTCATGCACTCACCAGGAGAGGAGCATATGGAAGCAGTATATCGGATCTTAAGATATTTGAAGAGTGCACCAGGAAGAGGACTACTATTCACGAAAAATGAAGTTCGTGAAATTAAAGGGTACACTGAACTCGTGATCGGGCGGGAGATCGCATGGGATAGAAGATCGACGTCAAGATACTTTACCTTTGTAGAAGGTAATGTTGTAACCTGGAGAAGCAAGAAATAGAAAGTGGTCGCCAGATCAAGTGCGGAGGCAGAATACCAAGGTATGGCTCATGGTGTATGCGAGTTGTTATGGATAAAGCATGTGTTACAGGAATTGGGAGTTGATTACGAGCCATCCATGAGTTTATACTGCGACAATAAAGCAGCCATCGAAATTGCACACAATCCTGTACAACATGATCGTACCAAACATGTTGAAGTCGACCGACATTTTATTAAAGAAAACCTTGATCGAAAAATCATACAATTTCCGTTTGTAAGGTCAGAAGATTAGTTGGCTGATGTACTCACAAAAGCGGTTTCAGGAAGAATCTTTCACGGTGCAATTAACAAGTTGGGCATGATAGATATCTACGCTTCAACTTGAGGGGGAGTGTTAAAACCCAGCTGTGAATGGAGTTGATATAACAAATTCTGTTATAAACAACTCTTGGCCCTTAGTGCTTAGGAAATTAAAGTGTGTTCTTTGTTTTGTAGCATAGAGTAGATTATAAATAGTCCTGCACAGAAACATTAATGAAAAAAAGTCTGAAGAATTGAAGAAGAAATATACTCTTGAATTTTTACATAATTTTAATTACCAGCTCTTCTTTAATTATGTACTTAATGCAATTATAATTTCAGTCCTTATTTGTAAATCTTTTCATTGTGTAATGTGATATCATAGTAATTGGTAGAGCACTCATTGAATTGCATTCATGCATATCGTCTTACATTGAATTGTTTAAATTTGTATAACTATATACAATGATTGTTGAGAAATGGTATTGCAATGAGAACACCAAGTCCTGGATGATAGGACAAATGAGCAATTTGATAATTGAGAATTGTGTAATGTGATATCATAGTAATTGGTAGAGCACTCATTGAATTGCATTCATGCATATCGTCTTACATTGAATTGTTTAAATTTGTATAACTATATACAATGATTGTTGAGAAATGGTATTGCAATGAGAACACCAAGTCCTGGATGATAGGACAAATGAGCAATTTGATAATTGAGAATTGTGAAAGATAAATTGCTATCTTAAAATACACAAAAACTTTACTGAAGTTTTGATTGATTGCAAAACAAACCTAATCTTAATATTTTTTAAAAAATAAGTCATTGTTAATATTTTTTTAAAAATAAGTCATTGTTAATATTTTAAAAATTATTAAACCGAGTTAAGTCCATGACCTGAATTAAAGATTTGAGGGGTTAACATAAAAACTCGAATCAATCCAAAACATTGTTATTTTAATATTTTTTTAAAAATAAGTCATCATTAATATTTTTTAAAATCAAACTATGTTTTTGTTAGTTATCAAGATTCCATTTAGACCTACCAAGTTAATAATATGGTAGGATAAGTTCCTACATGAATTAATTTGAAACCTCAGCTAGATAAATAATCAGGTTAAGAGGTAACAAGTTTGATCTATTGGATCAAAACACCCAAAAATTTCCTATATCCAGTCTATTTTTGTATATTCAAAAATATTTTAGTCCAAAGTAACAAAAAAATATTTATATTGATTTCTATTAAATTAATCGTATTTTTCTTGTTACAATGTTTTATATCGCAGAATTATCTTTATCTATTTTTTAGATTTAAACGTAGGAGAGATGATAATATCAAAAAGTAAAATAAAAAGAAAGGGCTGTAATATGTCTGTCCATTTTGGTAGCAAGTTAACGTTATAAGGATTCTGAACAGGTACTAAGGCCCCGTTTGTTTGCTGGAAAGTGGTTTCCTTTTGGAAAGTGAATTCCAGGGAAAGTGAATTCCTGGAAAGTGAATTCCGATGTTTGGTAGTGTTATGGAAAATACTTTCCAGTGTTTGTTTGTGTTATGGAAAATGAACTGGAAAACACTTTCCAGTGTTTGTTTGTGTTATGGAAAATGAACTGGAAAATATTTTTTTAATAAATTATTAATTTTTAAAATTTTATCCCATGTATATTAAATATTTAATATAAAATATTTAATCACTTTAAATTAAAAAATGAAATCAAATCAGTATAATGATGAATTTTTTTATTATATCCTATATTCATACATAGCTTATTTTATAAAATATTACAATATATGTCATATGTTATTATAGAGAAATAAACTTGTTAAATATTTTGTAAGTTAAAATTATTCAATTTGAAAAGCTTAAAATAATTTGTTTTTTCATATTAAGAAAGCCAAATTAGTTTATGTTGTGAGTTATATGTTTGGGTTTTTGTTTTTGGTTTGAAGTATTTTTGAAAAGATAAATAGATACAACAATATTTTGATGGGTATTTTAGATAAAAAAAATTGGGTAAAGGCAATTATCCCTTTAATATCTATAAAATAAACATCAAGAAATAAATATTTATACCTAACATCAAGAAATAAATAGTCTTGCATAAATATAAAGTTTCGATGTCATTGACATACATATTAGTTCAAATTACAAACTTAAATATAGAATTCTCCGAATTAAACAAGTAAACATACTTGACTGATAAAAAACATAGTCTGAAACCAAACTTTGAACATTTTCAAACCATCTTAGGAAGCAGGCCTGTTGTAGTGTGTGGTGACAAAGTTTTGAACCCAAAATTTCCTCAAATCTGCCCTTTTTACCAGAAATGCTTTTGCCAGCATTTCATTTTGGACCAAATAATCAAATGAAATTTAGTCCCATGAAATTAAACCCTAGAATTAATTTTATTGTTTAATTAATTAATTTTATTGTTTAATTAATTAATTTACTGATGTCGAGTTAGAAATTATATTAAATATTTTGATATATTTTTAAATTAAAAATATATTTAAAAAACATCAAGTACTCCATATCAATACAATATAAAAAATCATTTATAATTTCCTTCCATTATTCTGACTGGTTCACCAGTAGAGAGGAAGAGATGAGCTGAGGGTCTGGCGCAGAGAGAAAGGAGATGAGGGACCCGAGCCGGGAGAGGGAGGCTAGATGAGGGTCGGTAGTGGTGACCCGAGTGAGAGTGAGGGAAACGATGAGAGTGAGGGAAAGAGATGAGGGAAATAAAATTTTGAGGACCGAAAGCGAAAGTGTTTTCCATTTCTTTAGAAGCGAATACACTTTCCGCGGGAAAGCAAAAAAATTAGTTGACCGGGAAAGTGATGGAAATCACTTTCCTTTGACTTGTTTTCCAAAGTGTTACCAAACATCGAAAAGCAAGGAAACTGAATTCTTGAATTCAGTTTCCTTGAAACTGAATTCCTGGAACGCC
>CM055430.1:434262-616762 GCA_029228465.1 Salix viminalis
TTGTTAAGGTTTAAAAAAATCATAAACAATTCGTTACTGCACGGATAAACTTAATCGAGGATTAATTTTTAATGTCGTGGGACCAAATTGAGACAAAACATTATTTAGTGTCTTAGTTGAAATGTAGGTTATAATCGGGGATTAATTGGAGAATTTAAAAGAAAAGAAATCCAGAAGAAAGAGGTGTCAACTCGAGGAGAGAGATAGCTCCTCTTTACCAGAAAGACTTTGCCAGTTTTTGAAGGTTAAATAAATATAATTTCAGTTCACGCATTCGACGCTGCCTTCCTCCCAACACTCCTCTCCGTCCTCTTGAGCTGGTGCCGTATCCTTCACTCATCTCCAACTCACTATTTCACTCACTCATGGCGCGACTGATTCAATTCACCATCCTTTTCATTCAATTCTTTTTATTATTATTATAATTATATCCCCACCACCGCACACGGCGTCTCTTCCAATGGAACCTCCTTCCTCCTCGACAGTTCCCGCTCTGCCATGATATTACCCCTCTTTCTTTCTCCTCCAAGTCCTTGTACAAAATTCTCCAATACGCGTCGCCTTCTCCAGAGATCCAATGCTAATGCTCTTCCGAACGCGCACATGAGACTCCACGATGATCTCCTTATCAACGGGTATTATACAACAAGACTATGGATCGGTACGCCGCCACAGAGATTTGCGCTGATTGTTGATACAGGTAGTAGTGTTACTTACGTTCCATGTTCTTCTTGTGAGCAGTGCGGCAGGCACCAGGTATCTTTTATTTTTTGTTTTATTTTATTAAATTTGAGAAACAGAAGTGTTTTAGTGTTGGAAGTATCAATTAAATAGTGGGAGATCTAGTGAAAAACTATGAGCATTATTCGATTTGAATGAAAAGAGTAAAGAGCGTTGTAATACTTGATGGTTTTGTGTCATCAGTGCAATGGTATAATTAGTTGAGGTAAATGGGAGAAGTCTTTTGACGGACTTGTATGTAAAACTTGTTGACAGAGTCGTTGTGGGATAACATAGTTTCCTCTCTTTTCTTTTCTTTTATCGTTTTGGAGGATGACTTATTGTCCAACATGCTTCTGTAACGCTGGAAATGTTCCTTTTCTTGTTTTAATAAAGTTTTTTCTTTGCTATTTTTGTTATCTTTCACCAGGATCCAAAGTTTCAACCAGATTTGTCAAGCACTTACCAACCTGTAAAGTGTAGTATAGATTGCAATTGCGATGATGAAAAGGAACAATGTGTTTATGAGAGACAATATGCTGAAATGAGTACTAGCAGTGGCGTTCTTGGTGAGGACATCATATCCTTTGGAAATCTAAGTGCACTTGCTCCCCAACGTATTGTTTTTGGCTGTGAAAATATGGAAACTGGTGACCTATACAGTCAGCATGCTGATGGCATAATGGGACTGGGTCGTGGGGATCTTAGTATTGTAGATCATCTTGTTGATAAAGGTGTAATTAATGATTCATTCTCATTATGTTATGGTGGAATGGGAATTGGTGGAGGTGCGATGGTTCTTGGTGGTATATCGCCCCCTTCAGACATGGTTTTTAGCCAGTCTGACCCAGTGCGCAGGTGTGTTGTTAAAGATTTTTTTTGTGTAAGAGGTATAACACTATTCAAACTTTCCTACCACATACATTTGGCACTTCTCCCTTATTTACTCTAGTTTCGAGATGGCAACAGTCCATATTACAACATTGATTTGAAGGAAATACATGTTGCGGGAAAGCCATTGCCTCTAAATCCTACAGTGTTTGATGGAAAACATGGAACTATCCTGGATAGTGGTACAACATATGCTTACCTACCAGAAGCAGCTTTCGTGTCATTTAAGGATGCTGTAAGCTCCTTTTTTTGAGTTTCACTCTTTAATTCATTTTTGGCTCCTTTTGCATTTCTCTATGCTAAATAACATGATAATGTTGGATGAGCTGCCTGCTATTCCTCCTTGACATTGTTAATGAATGGTGCATTTCAAGTAGCATTCAAACTAAAATTAGAAGTATTTGCTTCTATCTAATATTATGGATTTTTATATCACCATAAGTGCTGCAGCCAATGTGTAGCAAGTTTGTGAATTATGTTATTTTGATTTTTAGTTCTCTGTTTTTGGTAATCATACAATTTAAGAACCTGTTTTACCCAAAGCTGTCATACATCAATAAGTATCTTATCTGAATAAGTTTTGACCATATGCCAAGATATGTTTATTGTCTCTCCTAGACATTCAAGGCGTGTCGAAGTTCAACATAATTATTCTTAAATTCTTAATTCATGTATTTCAAGGAATGATTGCTAAGCATTTACTTTCTTTTATCCTCTGCTCTCCTGTGAAATAGATTTTTGATGCCCCTGATTTCACAATGAATAATAGTACCGAATATAGCAGATTAGTTTCATAGACAATTATTGATATAGTGCATCTATTTGTAATTCCTTGCCCTTGTAGTTGTGCCTAATATTGTGTTCGTTGTTACCATTTTTTGAATTGGGCATGCAGATTATGAAGGAGCTTCATTCCTTAAAGCCCATCCGTGGGCCTGATCCAAATTATAATGACATTTGCTTTTCTGGTGCTGGAAGGTATTGCATTTAGCTAAATAGAAGGTTGTGGCTTGAGTTTATCAGTAGATTTTTATGTCATCACTGTTGTGTAGTTAACAGTTATACATAATTTTTGCTCCAGTGATATTTCCCAACAGTCAAGCACCTTTCCAGCGGTTGAGATGGTATTTGGAAATGGGCAGAAGTTGCTACTGTCACCAGAAAATTATTTATTCCGAGTGAGTAATTGGTCTTTCTAGAATTTTTCTCTTAAGAACAGTTAGGGGACAGAGATGTATATATCCTGTAAAAAGTTTCATGTTTCCTTGTTCCTTTTCTTTTCTCCGATCTCACTCACTATGCTATTTTATTTATAGTTTCTGATTGAGCCCTTCTTATTCTATTCACTTTGTTTATTCTTAGCATTCAAAAGTGCATGGTGCATATTGTTTGGGTATATTCCAAAATGGAAAGGACCCAACCACTCTTCTAGGAGGTATGCAATATTGTTGAGCATGAGCTTTGATGATTTGTTATATTATGCCCTTTTATTTTCCATCAGCAATATGCTGCAATGTGTTCTTGAGGTATTTTTCTATTACTGAGTTGTGTTGGATCGTGAACTTTTGTTTGTAACAGGAATCGTCGTCCGGAATACTCTTGTCTTCTATGATCGTGAAAATTCAAAGATTGGTTTTTGGAAGACTAATTGTTCAGAGTTATGGGAAAGACTTCATGTAGATGGTGCACCGCCCCTAGCTCCTTCATCTTCATATGGAAATAACTCAAGTACAGAAATGCCACCTTCCATGGCTCCTACTGACCAACAACATTATGGTCTTCCAGGTATGTCAGGTTCCAGATCTTTGAGCAACTCCTATATTGGCAATGAACTTGAAATCATAGTATGAACAAATATCTTTTTGTGCTCACACCTATTGGAACTACTCTAGCTTTAGTGGCTTAAGTAGCATAACCTTCATGACTGGTTCAATATCCTAGCACTTCAGCAGAGTTTCAACAACAATGGCTCAGATGAAATGAAACTTTTCCTGCAAATCCATGCATAGTTATTAATTACCATTTGGTCAATTTCTTTTTTCTGTAAGCCAAAGCATTTGGATTTGTCGCATCAAGTTGGTCTTTTGTTTTCTTCTTGCACCATATTTCCTCATTTTGTAAAGATAAACTTTAGGCTTAGTTGACTTTGTATCCTTACAGCCAATTTGGCATAACTTGGAAGTGCCTTTAAAACACTACTTTTCACAAATTTGTTCAATGACAATACATTCCATTATGTCTATGAAATCATTTTCACAGCAATGATGTACACAACTTGGAGTCATAATTTTTTTTATTATTGAGTCATGATCAATGAGTAGAAATCATGTATCTCTAAGTCATATTTCAAAAATTGCTTTTTCATAATTCATTTCTGATATCTTATATTTATAAAATCTGCCTAACACTATTGTATACAACCCTTATTATTTTTTTGTTTTAATTTTTTTTCATATTTTATATTTTGTTTCAATTTAAGTCATGATCATTTAGTGTAAAAATTATGTTTCTGCCACCCCTCCCCTCTTTTTTTTTTCTACACAAATGAAGTCAAAATTTTGTCCCGGGTAATTTTTACCGTAAATGTAGTCAAAATGCTTTATAATTCTTCACTCATATTTTACTCAAACAAAGTGAAAATGCATTATAAGCTCGTTGTTTGCTTACATAATATGTATAGAATAAATAATCCATTTTATGTTAAAAAAGATGATGGTAAGTACTTGAAATAAGCCATACCCAGCAGGCTCTTGGAACAGGAAGGAATAAGTTTCATGCCATGAGATATTGGTTTGAATTGGGCCAATTGTGAAACATAAAAGAACATTTACAGAGAATGCAACTGTCCTGAAGTCCGAAGCATGTGCTCTAACTAAATCTATATTTTCAGTTGAGATGAATCAGGTTCCAAGAGTCTGAAGTATACTAGATACACTTGTTGACTCTTCAACCAATCATGTTTCCTCTTTTTGTCTGTTATGATACTTCAATCAAAATGCTTTCTGGCCATATTTAATGATTTACTTTCATGGACAGATGAAAAGAAAATTGGACAAATAACTTTTGAAATGATGTTGAATGTCAACTACTCAGACCTGAAGCTTCACATTTCAGAACTTGCTGAATTCATTGCTCAGGAGTTAGGCATTAACAGTTCACAGGTTAGACAAGTATTGTGTTGGAATGCAATGCACGCATTGATGGAGTTTGCTTTAGGAGGCCAATAATTTTAGGTGCATGATTTCAGGTCCATATGCTGAATTCTATGGAAAAAGGAAATGCTTCGTACATTGAATGGGATGTAGTCCCTTCTGGATCTGCTGACTGCATTTCCAATGTCACTGCTATTGTAAGTTTGTTTGTTTGTTAGCACAGCTAGTGACTATGCCTGAAATTAGAACTTGTTGCTTGATGTTTTTGGTTTTCCCCACAGAGCATAATTGCCCGTGTTGCTGAATACCACATGCAGCTTCCTGATACATTTGGAAGTTATCATTTGATTAACTGGGAAATCAAGGCTGCAGCAAAACGGTAGGTTATTTTTTATTTTTTTCCACGACTCCGTACTTCTCTTGGTTGATGATTCTTTTTGCTTCATTTTTTTTATTACTTATTAACTGGGTTCATTTTAGTGATCTTCAACTCACCATGTCATATAGCATTGAGTGGTCCTCATGTATAAAATTATTTCATGGTTCTTGACGATGTATATACAATCACTTGAGGATTATTTCTTTTGGTTAAAATAATAATAAAAAAAAAACAAGAAGAAAAGTTATGCCCTTCTCATTTATAAACTACTTTCAATATGGAAGTTGCTAAAACACCTTACGGGTCATTACTTGCTTCTTGCCTTCTTGAATCTTAGAGTTCTCAGCGTTCACTATTGTTGGATTCTTTGCCCTACTACCTTTTGATATGGCTAGTGCCTCGTGAACAGTGCGATCTTATCATTATTATGCAGGACATGGTGGCAGCAACATTTTCTGCTGGTGGTTTTAGCCTGTGTCTGTGCTGTTGCGTTTATTTTTGGATCATTAGCTTTTGGAATATGGTTTACTTGGGGACACAGACAACAAGCATTGAATCCATACAAACCAGTCGATGCAGTAGTTCCTGAGCAAGAACTGCAGCCGTTGTAGGCTTCTCGAGGGTCAATGTGTAAGATTAATTTTATTATTATTATTTTGACCCAGGAGCTGTAAATTCTGCAATTCGAGTGACCAAATTGCTCAAGATTTTATCAATTCACACAAAACGGCTTGTCAAATGCATTGTTTTGCTATTGAGTAAACAGAGCGGTGTCAAAAGAATAGCTTCCAGTCCAAATTTTGTATTTTAATAGTCATAACTTGCTCGATAATGCCATTGCAAATACCTTTTCCATCGGTTGCTTATGGTGCCATTCATTCATTGCTGCTTGCTGCTGCATGGTTTAGAGGGCCAGCTTATGGTTTTCATCCCACAATTTGCCGTACAGTTGACCAACGTCTATGGAGCACGGGCAATTCTTTTATTTATTCTCGGAGCACGAGGATGTTGGGCGGCAGTTAGCACGCCTTTCTAGCTTTGAATTGCGCGCGCGCCCGATTCAAGTTGGTGAATGCCTAACTATCCAATAACTATGGGAATATAAATAGCAGTACATAGATAGATGTTGCATCACAGCGGAGTTTGTTTTTAATATAAAAAAAATATTAATTTCAATGGATTTAATCATTTTAGTTAACTTAATAATATAAAACAGCTAATTGAAAAAAAAATAATGCTCGCCTTTTTTTTATATAAAAATACCCTCTAAATATTTTTAAAAGGTTGCAACGATTATAAATTTGATAAAAAATAAAAAATTTGAATGGATTTAACAAATTTAGTTAATTTAATAATATAATTGTTAAAAATAAAAAATAATTATTGAATATGAATGAGATAACCTTATAAAGAAAAAAAAATCTTAAATGTCAGTAACTAGTAAATCAAATACTAAAGGATAAATCGAAGAGAAAACAAACTCGACTTTAGTCAGCATGCTAAATTTATGGAAAGTTGTGGGACTAAAATAACCTTATAGAAAAGAAATTGACTTAAACAATGAGGTCAGTTTTCAAGTGAATAAAATGATTATTATTGAAATTGAAAAGAAAAGAAAAAACTAAACATTTGTCAAAAAAAACCCATGGTCAACCTCATTTCACTCAACTAACTTGTAACAAGAGACATGAGATTAAGAAAACTTCATAGAAAAAGAACAAAAACAATTTATGAAACTCATGACTCAATAATTTAATGCCAAAGGATAAAATCGTTAAAAAAATTCAAAATCTATAGATGACCAAAACAAGACTACAGTCAAATTTGGTTACTTGATCTTGAAGGGAATAAGCTAAAAGAAAACATTTATGCAGTTAAATGCATGATGAAACTCCCTTGGTCTAAAATACCAAAAAAATTGACACGTGTCCAAACTTATACATGATGCACTACCTTGAAAATACAAAGTTAACCAAGTATAAAATATGTGAGCATGCTCACTAACAACTCAGAATTGATTAGGGAATGACTTTTATCCCACATAACAAACTTATATAGTTCTCAAACATAATTGGACTACAAAGATTATTCACATAATATGGTAGACAAAGTGATGATACACTCTTCTAATAGTGAAAACTTCAAATATTTCAATTGTTTTTAGTTGAATGAAGAAATGTGTGTCTTAGGTTATGGACAGAAAAATTCAATCCATTACATTACATGATTAAATTAAATGATGATGATAAAAATCACAAATACATTACATGATTTAGTACTAAACAAATAATCACCACATCATTAAAAGCAAGTAACTTATTAAATAACTAGCTAATTAATCATTTTCCATAACATTTTTTTGTGCCATTTATTTGTATTTAATTCCCAATAATTTTGAATATCATGAGAAAAAATATCTTGTCTTGCTAGGATGGATAGGTTTGATTTTCTTCTTCTTTTTTTAGTGTGTATTTTAAACTGTAGTTTATGATATTTTTTTATAAAAAAAATCAATTGAAAATACATCAAAATAATTTGTTTATATTTTTATTTATTTATTTCTAATATCAACACAACAAAATCATAAAAAAATATTAAAAATAATTAATTTGATATTTCTTAGATGAAAAAATAATTTAAAAAGTATTTAAAAAAAGAGAGGGTACACAATACCAAATTAGAAGGCATCAACAATATCTCTTACTATTTATTTAAATGATGGCAAATAATTCAATATATAATAGTACCTTTTATTCATATTAATCAAAATCAATTAGTCGATGGAAATTATCACTTTCTCCTTAACTTTGGAAAACTAATAATTATACATTTCACATGAAATCCATAAGCCAGTTTAAAATTACAAATAAGTATATTTATTTTTACTGCCTTTTAACTTTGTTTTCAACGAATACGCCTTTTAACTCTGGTTTATTCTCTGGCGTTAAATTACATTATAGACATAAATAAATAAAATCTCCAATAACGGCAGGCTATTGACAAACTTCGTCACTTCGACGGTTATGTGATGAATCGAAGGAAGTAACTGCCAATTCAAGTCAACCCAAAGAAACAAAAGACTAAATATAATTAATAGCAGTTTGAGATTGCTGTTTTTTTTTCATATTTAAATATCAAAAATAATTTTAAAAAATAATATTTAAAAAAAAACAAGTTTTTAAAAAAAAATACCACCACATTTTTATATACCTTTTAAGCAATACACAACCAATGAATGAATAAAAGACGACAATAGTTGAGGTATAAAAAGAAATTGAATCATTTAGTAGGTGATTCAGTGATATAAACTTGGGATTAAAGGTTTTATTTTTCCCCTGTGATCTTATATTCGAGGTTTGTGATGGTTAATATAATGATAACTGAAGGTTTATATGATCATTAACTTAGAGTCTGTGAAATTAGTTGAGTTATACCCAAACTAACTTGGACACCAATATTAAAAAAAAATATATTTGCAATAACTCACCCATCTCATGACACAAATTTTCTTTTCAGAATGAAAAAATAGATGCATGAATAGACAAATATTTAGTTAAAGACGAAGAGGAGATTTGAACTAAAATAATAATTAAAATAAATAACTCTAGGTTCAACCACTCCTTTGATGG
This sequence comes from Salix viminalis, assembly GCA_029228465.1. Lineage (NCBI taxonomy): Eukaryota > Viridiplantae > Streptophyta > Magnoliopsida > Malpighiales > Salicaceae > Salix > Salix viminalis. Next base: position 443,034 of record CM055430.1, read on the forward strand.
CCACAGCACATTATAAAATAAACGACGGTGCATAAGTCATAATAATAAAAATAAAGTATAAGCTAAAATAAAATAAAAATCTGTTTTAAAAATGTATTTGGTTTTAAAATATTAAATTTATATATTTTTAATAATTTTAATATACTAATATAAAAAATATTGTTTAAAGATTTGTTAGATTAATCTTATCTTGGAATGAACAAAATATATAAAGCGAAAAGCACTTGCACGCAATAATAAGCTCTCTCTATTATAAATTATAATTCGCTGGTTTCTTTTTGTTCATTCTGTCTTCTGGGCTGCGTTCAACACAGACAGGTGCATAGATAATTTCTTGAATCTCTATTCTCTGTTGATTTGATGATCTATCTTCTTAGGGTTTTCTTATTTAATTATTTATTTGTTTCTGTTTGCAAAATCCCAACTGTTGCCGCTCAATGCTTTGCTTTCTTTCTTCATCTTCTAGGGTTTGATTGTCAAAGCCTGCCCTCCATTTTTGCTTTTGTAAAAAGAAAGCAAGCTCAAATGATTAATTCTGATGCGATCTTAATTCGAAACGGTTTTAGGATTTGCTCAGGCAGCAGAGTCGAGTTTTGGAAAGTTTGGGTCTGTGATTTGTGAAAACGTTTGAGTGTTATGATTTCTGATTAATTAGTGTGTTAGCAAATCTGGTCCTAAAGGTAATGCTTGTGATTTATTTCTAGCCATTACGCTTTTCTAATCCAATTGGGTCTAAGTTCTTCCCCATTTGGTGAACTGTATTCTGATAAGCTTTCATTTTTCTATTAATTTCATTTCTTTTTTCTCATTAAATGATCATGCACTATACTTTTGGCCCTTTCTTGGCCTCACTTGTCTCATTTATGTTACGTCGACTTACAAAGAATTATTGTTTTTGGGTTTTGTAAAACAACATGTTTATATTTCACTTGATATTGGGGTTCCGGGTAGGTGAGTGAATGCAGGTGATTACTTTGGGAACTTTTTTGACGGAAGTAAATTGAAGTAATAACAATGAGTGCTGAGAAATTTCCTTTTTCGTTATTGGTGGTAAAATATATCTGCTGCCTTGCATATTTGAAGCCGCATGAAAGATCTTGTGTGAATATTCATCAATAGCCAAATATTGTACACTCATAAATGATCCATCTCAAAAAGGGTGATTGTAGTTTGAAACTAGCAATGAGAAGGTAAAATAAAATAATCTTTTTTCATCACTGATGATAAAGATCCATGAATTCCTGGAAGCTTTGTAACCAAGAACATCTTATATTTGATAATAGACAGAAAGGATATGACAAAGTAATGGTCTTGCCGAATTAAGATCTTGTAAAGTAACCTAGAGAGTCCTACTCTTTGATAATTTTGTATAAACAGTTGCACTCAAGTCTGGAACTAGCAGTCTCTTGGTGCAAGTCGGATTATACCATTTCCCTAGACCAGTGGTCCTTCCTGAATTCAAGAACAGGGATCAATATATATTTCTCATAGTTTACTCACAAAAGTATTGGCCTTTATGAGTGCGATCTCTTGTCCAAACTTCAAATGTTAGAATTGTTTTTAGATGATAGCTTAAGAATTTAATATTTGGATTTTACAGGGGTTCTATAGTTGAGAACATCAATTCTGAAGAATTTGATTAGCTCATCATGGATGTCAAAATAATGTGAGCTTCTTTGGGTAGTTGAAGTGACAAGTTTGTGGAAAATAAGGTACAATACTTCTCTTCCCTTTTCTTTGAACATAATTAATAAGAGATAACTACATTACAAGTCAAAAACTATTTAATTATGTTATCTGTGACCCAATCCTTTAATCTATAAAAATTAAATGTCACAACCATAGTTTTCATCAATGTCTGTTAACTCCAAGCTGACATGTCATTAATTACATATGCCCATCATTGAAGCAATGAAGCAAAGATGATTAACCTTTCCATCGATCGTAAGGCCCAAGGTGATAAGCAAAGAGAATTGTTTATGCTTTTATCAGTTCTTTATTTCAGGTTTCCAATTGGATTTTTGTGGTGGTTTTTATCTTAATTGGATTTGGTGTGATACAGTTACTTGCTATGATTTTAATCTTATGATCCACATTTGGTTGGTTCTTAGAAATTGTAAAAGACAACGCCATTAGATATACATTGCCTCTATGGTTGACCAGTGTATGGTTCCCTTAGAAGCCTCAGTCATAGGTTGAAATTCAAAATTAGTTGGGTGTTTGGGATTTAATTGGTGCATGGACAGATGGTACCCCTATTGCTGTGATTGGGGAAGTTTTCTTGGGCATAGAAATATGCAATTCCAGCTTCTTTGCTTGATTTTTATTGACCTTTTGAGATCAGATGAAGATGATACAATGCCATTAGCTGAGTTTTGTTATCTTTGCATGCCACATCAGTGATGTCATTAGTAATTTGGCAGTCAGGTCAACTTGGAATTAGCAGACATCCCATTTAAGATTACATTGATAAAACATTGGCATTTGTGACATCCAATTGTTACAAATTAAGCATTAAGAATCAAGTACAAAAGCTTAAAAGGCTGTATGATTTTTTATGCTGTCATCCCACATTGATAAACATTAGTGACTTTTGTCTCCATCTTGTGTTTTGCTCTATAAAGCATCTTCATGGAAGTGGCAAGATAAGAGTTGATTATTGAAGGCTCAATGGAGACATGGTTCATGATATAGCTGACTAGTGTACAAGGAATCATGTAAACCTAGCTTTTTAATTTGGGTAAAAGCTTCATTGAGCAATGCTCCTGTCATGTTTTCTACTTGGCATCAATTTCTTTCTTTGTTGGGATTAAATTTGTTGCATAATTACTTCCTAAATTGAATACCATCTTTTGCACAACATTAGCTCTTATAACCCTTGTTTTATGGCATTCTATTTGCATCATAATCAACATCTATCTTCGTTAGCTTGGTGTGCTATTTGGTTTTCATTCTTTGATACAATCTCTGTGTTGATTATCCATATTTATTGATTGTAGTATATTTTTTTCTTTTTCTCTATATGTGGCTTTGTTTGGATAAGTTTTCTTGTTTCCATTATCTAGCTATGTTTTTGCTAGGTCAGGGAGTGCAATGCCATGGAATTCATAAGATTTAAATCCCTTGCTCCATCATAAATAATTTTGTTAAGTTTCTACCTTGATTGAATTCCTTAAATAGATTTTCAGAAATTTGGATTGACTTCCTAATGTAGTGATATTTTTTTTTATCCGTGATCACTTTTGAGAGTGAAGCATCACTTAACTTTGAGAATCCATGCTTTTTCAGTGGTTGAATCGAAGTACATCCCAATGAACTTCAGTCTTTTGCATTGTCCCTATGACATAATGCTCAAACCAGAAGGTTTAGCCTTATAGGCACATGTTCTATTTTGTGAGACATAGTATCAGTACACTTCATCCATTCTGTCTAGCTTCATCTTTTTCCAGGGAGCTTTTATTTTTGTTTTCCCACATAAAAACTCTATAGTTTCTCAACCTCTATGCTCCACCTTTCTAGCTCAACATATTTAATAACAGACGTGTCATAACCTGCTCATTGCCTGGAAGAGAAAACATCCCACACCTCAACTCCTAAACCTTCATGTCTTGTTATAACCTGGAGCATGAAGTATAATGTCCATGGAGTTATGTTCCATGGATTTCCAGTACATTTGAGAGGGGAAAATATAATGACGACTTGTATTTATATCAAGCACCATATTTGTGTATGTGCCTTTGAGCAAACAATGGCAGTGGCAAGTGTGTCAAACTAACACTTTTAAATTACTGTGTAATACATAATGAATATGGAGTAGCTATTGATGCTTATTTTGACCTTTGCATATGTAACGTGATGTGTGCTTTATGTTAGTTCTTATTGAAATATGTGTTTAGCTCTAAAAAATTTCTGCTTAATGATTTGCTTGTTTGCTGATAGTTCTTTCCTTTGTCTTGTGATGCAGGTGTGATGGAGATATCATTGTTAGAAGTGCTTCTGAAAAACATCTCTGCATTTTTACAAATATCAAAACTTGAAAAAATTAGCTCAGATCCAGTTCAGAAGTACTACCAGAAGGCAGAAGACATACTAAAGCTGCTGAAGCTAATACTTGATACCATTGTTAAATCTGAATTAGCTCCTGATGAAGTGCTTAATAAGGATACCCAAGAATTGGGTCAATCTGTTGATGAATTGAGGGAGATATTTGAGAACTGGCAACCGTTGTCAAGCAAAGTTCATTTTGTAAGTATCGAACTGTATTTTTGTGATTATATATGGCTATGTTTGTTCTACTCATAGATTTCGGGACGGTGTCAAAGCAGACCTAGGCTTACTTTGTCATGGTTATTTTTTTTCTACTTTTGCAAATGCTGTTAGCTTGCATAAGGTTAGATCCTTTATTTATATTGTGATTACCATTATAGATAGGCATGTTCATTCTACTGGTAGATTTTGAGGATGGTGTTAAAGCAGACCTTGGTTCAGCATCCTCATGATCATTTTCTGTTTGACTTTTGTAAATGTTGTTATCTAAGGATATCAAGTCCCTTTATTTATGTTTTGATTAGCAACTTTCTGTTGTTGATGGTGTCTAAAGGTGGGAATGAAGCATGAATGTTTGAACAACAAAGATGGAGGTTTTTAGTGATGATAGGAATTCTTGCATGTTTTGTTGAAAATGAGATGCCATGTTGTTGATGCAACAGTGGTGGATTCAGTGTTGGTGGTTCTGGTCTTGTTAATCTTTTCACTTCATTAATATTCTGTGATGGTCATTTCATTTATAAATCAAAGTTTTTTTTTTCTCTGGATTGAAATGCAATAATTGTGAATGTTGGTAGTAGATGGAGTGGTTGCTGAACAGGCTTCACTTTGTTTTGAGATCTTTATGAATGTGAAATTCTTGGAATTATTTGTCTGTGGAATTTGATTAGTTGTAGCTTAGGAGTCATTATAGCTATAATTACCTCATCTTCATTTTTACTGATGTTTTCTCATGCTTTGCATCTTGAAATTGGATGCAGGCTTTTAATTTATCCTATCCATTTTTAGAACAATTAAGAGTTGAAGTCTTGAAATATATGCATCGCTTTGGGATAATTGTACTATTTAAAACATTGACTTTATATCTTTTTTAATTGAGTATATGAACTTGAATTTTTTCGTTTCAGTACACCAACTTTTTCTAAAATTTTCAATCATTTGCTTGTCCATTTTCTGTCAATTTTTCAGTTATAAAATAACATGTTATTTTTCTCTTAAATCTCCTTAAGTACTCTAACTTTCATCTTATTTCAATCAAGTACATGAACTTTAATTTTTTTTTAATTATTTCTATACACTAAATGTTTTTTTATTGTTCCACTAAGTGCTTTAGTCCATTTTTCATTTTTTAATGTGGATCTTTTGCTAAAAGTACCCAAAAAAATAGTATTATAATAAAAGAAAATATTTTAAATTAAAATACTTGCTTTTAATTAAGATAAATAATTTTAAGACTTTCATAAATAGTATGTCATCTACATAAAGACTACAAAACTATTTTATTTTTGATATACAAATAAAATACTTATTATTTTATAAAATAAACATAAATCATATGATTGCAATATAAATGGAATGTTAATGGAATCATGATAGAGAGATCACATTAACAAAAATTCTTAAAAGGTGCTACATTAAGAAAATAAATATTTTAATTGTATCAACAATATATCAAAAATAATTTTATTTTAGAGTGTATTTTTTAAAAAAAATACTCACATTAAAAAATGAGAAATTGACCAAAGTACTTGATTGAAACAATAAAAAACTTAGGTTTATTAAAATGAAAAAAGATTAAAGTTCAAGCATTTGATTGATATATAATAAGTTACAGTACCAATAATGATTTAAGGGCAAATGACATGTTATTACAAAATGAAAAAATTGATGGAAGGTGGACAAATTACTTGATTGAAATTTTTGGGAAAATGTGGGTTTATTGAAACGAAAAAAAATTGAAGTTCATGTACTTGATTCAAAAATGGTGTAAAGCTGGTGTGCTAATAGTGCAATTACCCCATCTTACTTCATTTAATTTTCATTAGGAATAAAAAGATAATGCTGTATGTTTGTAAACATTTTGAAGGGACAGGCTTGTTTTTCTAATCTTCTGTTGTACATGACGTCTAGGTTCTGCAAATTGAATCATTAATATCGAAAATTTGTTCTCTGGGCCTGAATAGTTTTCAGCTGTTGAAGGCTTCCCATCAACAACTACCAGATGAATTAAGTTCATCATCTCTTGAGGTATTTTTCCTCAAATTCTTGTTATAAGCATTTAGCTTTAATGTTTATGGATAGGGCATACATCTCAATATGATATAATGCATACCCTTTTTTGATGCCTAACAATTTATATTTGATTGCAGAACTGCATACAGAAAATTAAACTTTCTGAATATGTACAAACATCATCTATCATTAAAGAAGCTGCAAGTGACCAGGAGGAGGGTGTTGGACCCAGCTCAGAGATCCTGGTGAAAATTGCAGACAGCCTGTGCTTGAGGTCCAATCAGGATATTTTGATTGAAGCAGTGGCCCTAGAGAAGTTAAAGGAGAATGCTGAACAAGCTGAGAAAACTGCAGAAGCTGAGTTTATTGATAAAATAATCACCCTTGTGACCCACATGCATGAACGCCTTGTTCTAATAAAGCAGTCCCAGACATATAGCCCAGTCCCAATACCTGCTGATTTTTGTTGTCCTCTCTCTCTTGAGTTGATGACAGATCCGGTAATTGTGGCATCAGGGCAAACTTATGAGCGGGTTTTCATTAAAAACTGGATTGAACTTGGGCTCACTGTGTGTCCCAAGACACGGCAAACCCTGGCTCACACTAATCTCATACCTAATTACACTGTGAAGGCATTAATTGCAAATTGGTGTGAGTCAAACAATGTGAAACTTCCTGATCCTGTAAAGTCCATGAGCTTCAATCAGCCATCACCACTTCTTGTGCATGCAGAGTCTATTACATCCAAGGAGCTGGTTCTTCCTCATTCAAGGGGCAGCCAGCCAATATCTCTCGAGTCAAATCAGGCTACTGGTTCACCTGGTCAGAACACGATCTCTTCCAGTGGAATCCATCGAGAGGGCAGTTCTCCACTACATTCACTTTCTACATCCGAGAGTTCCTTGTCAGGTATAGTTGGAAATGGCCAGGGTTTGGATATTGCAAGAATATCACTAATGAGTTCTGAAGAAAGGTCCACATCACTAATGAGTTCTGAAGAAAGGTCCACATCACTAATGAGTTCTGAAGAAAGGTCCATTAACTCAGAAGAGAGGAATTTGGATTCAGTCCACCACTGTTCTGCATCACCATCTAGAAGGGAAGTTTCAACTTCTGTTAGAGCTGATGGCTTACTATCTCAGAACCACAATAGAAGTGCATCAGCCTCAGGTGCAGTTGGTCATGCAGCTTTTCCTCAAGGAGCATCAGGAGCTGCCAATGAATCTTCTGAGTTCTCAAACCATCTTACGTCCTATAGCAGTGATACTTCTGGGGAGGTAAAGCCAGAGCCACAGACATCTGTCTTGCACACCGCACACAGAGAACCTGAGTTCCTATCCCGTTTGGTTGATACACGGTCTCGAAGCCAAACAATCTGGCGCCGGCCTTCTGATAGGCTTGTGCCAAGGATAGTTTCTTCTTCAGCTATTGAAACAAGAGCTGATCTTGCTGGAATTGAAACAGAAGTTCGGAAGCTGGTCGAGGACTTGAAGAGCACTTTGGTTGATACTCAAAGAGATGCAACAGCTAAACTCAGGCTACTTGCTAAACACAACATGGATAACAGGATTGTTATAGCAAATTTTGGGGCCATTAGCTTACTGGTCAACTTGCTTCGCTCAACAGATATATTAATTCAGGAAAATGCTGTCACAGCACTTCTTAACCTATCAATTAACGACAACAACAAAACAGTGATTGCCAATGCAGATGCCATTGAACCCCTTATTCATGTCCTTGAAACAGGAAGCCCTGAGGCTAAAGAGAACTCGGCTGCCACACTCTTTAGCCTCTCCGTGATTGAGGATAACAAGGTCAGAATTGGAAGGTCTGGGGCAATTGTACCACTGGTTGATTTACTGGGCAATGGAACACCCAGGGGGAAGAAGGATGCAGCCACAGCTTTGTTTAACTTGTCAATATTTCATGAAAACAAGGACCGAATTGTACAAGCTGGTGCTGTTAAACATCTTGTGGAATTGATGGACCCGGCAGCCGGGATGGTTGATAAAGCAGTTGCTGTTTTGGCAAATCTTGCGACGATTCCAGAGGGAAGGAATGCTATTGGTCAGGAGGGTGGGATCCCTGTCCTGGTTGAGGTTGTTGAGTTGGGTTCTGCAAGAGGGAAGGAAAATGCAGCCGCTGCTCTCTTGCAGCTTTGCACGAATAGTAGCAGGTTTTGCCACATGGTACTCCAAGAAGGTGCTGTCCCACCATTAGTGGCTTTGTCTCAATCTGGTACTCCAAGGGCTAAAGAAAAGGTATGAGATTGAAGATTCTTTTCAATATTCTCCTATTTTATGAAAGCTTAGGATAACGAGTATTTGGTTGCTTGCAGGCACAGACCCTTCTTAGCTATTTCAGAAACCAACGGCATGGTAATGCTGGAAGGGCTTGATACAATATTGACAACTTGTCGTGGTGATTGAAGGTTTTGTTTCAAGTACTATACATAATGTGTGTACATTTGATGCGGCAAATAATGCATTTGAAGGTTTTGTTGCTTGGGTTTTTGCATGATTTGTAGAGAAATTTGATTTATGGAGGAATGAGGCCCTCTTGTTAAAAACTTTTTTTACACGTGAACGTGGAAAGAAAATATAGAATTGGCTATTCAGAAAGAGCCAGAGCAATGCGATGACGGATTCTGATCCATTTTACTTTCTTATATGCCTCTTTTATGTATTGTTCCTGTGCGTGTTATGTTTGTGAAACTCTAATAGAAGCACCGGATTGTTTTGCATCGAAGTTTCTTCCCATGAAAAGGGGGGCAGCTATCTGAACATTTTTCAACCCAGTTTTGAGAACCCACGATAGTTTTCTGGGCTCTGGCAGTCAATTTCCCAACTATTTGAAATGGGCATTATTTCTGTTTAAATGGCAATCGCATCAAGGACAATGAGTTGTACAGTGAAACGTTATTATGGTTAAAAATAGGGTCCAAGTGAAGATGTCTATGCTTGAATAAATCATATATTTATAGACAGTGAATTGCCCATGTTAATTATGCGTATTTTATGATGGATTCATGTGTTATGGAACCATGATGTAATAATTAATTGAACTACCATGGAAAAAAAAACTGAAAGAATTACCATTAATATAAACTCCCGAAAGCCAATTCAAAAGTTTAATGAAAAAAAAAGAGAGGATGGTTTGACATAAAAAAAATCAGAAGTTTTTTTTTTTTTTAATATTGAGATTGCAACATATTAATTTAACCCAAGTTTCTTTACTTAACCTACAGAACTCACAATCTGGGTTTTGCACTCCAATGAGTTTAAATATTTTTTAAAAATATTTTTTATTTAACTATACAACAACAAAAATAGAAAGTCATCAAATTGAGCAAAAATAAAATGTCTAGACATTTATTTGAGATTGCAATATCCTCATAAAAAATAAATTGAAACAAATTCAAAATCAATTAGATTTCAAACGATAAATTTGAGAAAATAATGACAAAAAAAAATGGAAGAGGGGAAAAAAGGTTTCACTATTCATATGAATAGTGAAGGAGGTGATTTACACCTCTACCTTTTTTATACGAGGCTTCGACATTAACATGCTTCAAATTGAAACATGGTCCAATGTATATCTACAATAATAAACCAACATGTTACTTCTAGCAAATAATTGACTTTCTTCTACTTTTAAAATCTACTTGCCTAATCAATATGAATAATTATGGAAAAAAAGTTCACAACTTAGTAACTAATTGATATAAATACATCAAAGAATAATATTATTAAATACTTATATGAAAATTTAATTCGCAATTCTCTAGTAAATAACCAATCACAACATTTTCAAAGTATAAAATTTCATATAATTAATACATTTTGTACTTATATGATGATCAAACACAACAAAACACTTATAGTAAACATCAACGCGTGCACAAATCAAAACTTCACTTCAACCTTGAACAACTATAAGACAAATACACATCATTTGTATCATCATTATTATAATCAATATGGATACAAATGCATGATTTATAAATACTTTTAAATAAATATTTTATTTTAATTACTCACTTGTACACAATTAATGTTCTTAAATCCTCTTATTAGAAAGAAGTTGTATACATTTTTTCAATTTACCCCCTTAATTGAAAATTTTTGGTTGCCGCTAATTTATTTTTTATTTTGATTTTCACTTTCATTATTTTAATTATATATTTTCCATTTTAGATCCTTTTATGTGAGTCATTTTTTCCTAGTTATATCTTTTGATATTTGATTTACTAGGGATTGAGTTTCACGGTTTTTTACATTCATGGTGCTTCTCATTTAATAACTTGAGTCATATGCTTGAAATGTTAATGCAATTCAACTTTTTATTTTTTATTTTGATTTCATTGTTCCACATTAGCATTTTAAAAAAAAAGAAAAAAATGATTTTGTTTTTTTTTACTTTCTTTTCTATCGATTATCCTAGTCTCATGACCTAAACCATGAGTTTTGCATGTCATTTTTTTAAAGAGTTTTTTAAAAAATTAATTTTTGTATTTAATTTTTTAAAGATATTATTTTGATTCATCTCTATTATTTTGGGTTTTATATATATGAAATTTATTTTTAGAGATAAAATATTTATTTTTAAATAATATTTCTAATATTAATGTTAGGCTTATCATAATATTTTTTCTTTTATTTTTTTCAGTCAATTTTATAGGTTTTTATTTTTATTATAATAAATAAATTTAGTAAACACAATTGAATAAATATCTCATTTATGGTATCATATATCTAATCTACATCTATCTCTCAATTTCTCTAATTTATTTAGTTATTGCTAATAATTATTTATTTATATAAATAATTATTAATTTATTTAATTATATCAATTTATAAATTTTTTGATATACAATCCGTGTCACAGCACAAGCATTTAATATATATATATATATATATATATATATATATATATATATATATTCTTACCATCCATAATGTTTTGTCTTACAATAAACAATGAATTCCTTATTTTTTTTAGTTTATTTTATAATAATATGCTTGTGCTGGTTTTGGTGGGGAAAAGAAACAGCAAATGAGCCCGAGTAGTGAGGGACATGAATAGTGCCTCGGTGTCTTATAACTGGACGCCACGTGTATAATTATCGTGTAGGCAGCTGTAACATATATTGCCCCTTCCATCAAGGTTGTTTCCGCAGCTACTCCGCTCCCTGCCCCACTAGCCTATGGTCCTCTGCTCATTCCTTACAAAACAAATAAAATAAAAATAAAATCCCGTCTCCGTTAACACTCAGTCTCCGGCCGGCCTAGCCTAGGCGGAGAATCTTTGTTCTCTAACCCTCACATAATCTGAGTCCCAGAAACCTTTCCTAAGGCTGGTACTAATTGTTAGGGTTTAGGGTTTCAATTTCAACAGTAGGTTTTATATCTTGAATTTTCATTTTCATTCACTTTCTTGGTAACTGTATTAGATGTCTAAAATGCTATGCAATTTCAATGAACTCACATGGTGAATTCCTGTTTGGTTGCTAAATTGCTCTTTTTTTTTGCTCAAATTGAACAATTAATTAATTTATAGTAGTTTTCTTTATTCCTTTATTTCTTTGATGCCATTATGTTTATTATAATCTGTTTAGGTATCGTTTTCTGTTAATAAGGAAATAAAAAAACTAATCTTAAAATGAATTTATTAATGATGGGGTTATGACAATCGAAAGCTGAGTAAGAGAATGTTACTGTGTTGCAGTTCACATTATTAATATGGTTCCCGATTAGGACATGAAAAAGCAAACCGATTGATGCAATGGAAGTTTCGGCTAATAAAGAGAATAAGAGTATGCCTCAAGATCCACAAGATAATAAGGTCGTACAATGTGCGAGTAATCTCCAGGACAAAAACTTTCATGCAGAAGAAGCTTCACATGGTGATGGAGCGAAGGCAGCTGCAATTGGAAGTGAGGATGTGGAGGTTAATATTATTGACTGTACCACTGCCAGTTACAATAAGCAAATTGAAGCTCGATGTGACGATGCTGCGACTGAGAGCATTAGTTCTTTTGGGGACACGGAATCTGAGACTAAGAATGGCACTTCTGGGTTAAGTGATACTGAAATTGAGTCACAGTTATTTGTTGGAGGTGGACAGATGTCTATATTTGAAGGATACGGTGGCTCATTTCAAATGAGGTATTTATTAGTTTGGTTTATTTATTTTAAGCCTGTATAGTTTTGTGCTCATATAATAGAAATCAATTAATCTAATACTACCCCTAAGGTATCCCATCATGAAATAACAATTATGGACCATCATCAGTTATCAACTATCCTCATCTATTAACTATGTCATCTTGCTATGTGATTTAAATTAAAGCTGTATTTTGCATTTTGAATGGCCTGAAAAGATTATTTTGGGTTAGGGTTGAGAGGGGAAAAAAAACTTTGTTGTGATCCATGTAACACAGTAACAAGTCCTCCAGGGTATGAATTTTGTTACCTGTCCTGATATTCGCTGAAAGCTTAGTAATATGGCCTCCTTTTGGCATTCCTGTTGAAGTTATAGCTAATTGTAAATTACAGTTATCCCTTTTGAAATTCACATTAATTGTATCATAGGAGCACCAGTGACATTGTTCATGGTGCTACTAGATGTATCCTATCTCTCATTCTCTGAAAGTTTGTTGAAAGTTTCAGATGATTGCCCTCTGTTAAAGGTTCTTTTCTCACTCACGATTTACTCCCAAGGAATAAGCTCTGACAAACATTTCCATAATCAATAATTGCATGATTTAAATCTCTTCTGTAGCAATTTTTAACACACTTCAACTTGATTGGCGTGGTTCTATCTTTTTGGTATAGATTTGAATAGCTTTTTCCATAACCAAGTTCTCCCGAGTTTTGCATGTTTGCTCTTATGATATTTCCCACTTTGTTGATGTGTTGTTTGCTCAATTTGACTTTCAAATGTTCTTTCCCATGCAACTCTATGAATGTTTCCAACCTTTCAGGAGGAAAAAGTTAACAGACCACTGGAGGAGATTTATACGTCCTCTTATGTGGAGATGTAAGTGGGTGGAATTGAAAATTAAGGAATTGCAGTCCCATGCCTTTAAGTATGACAGAGAAATTGCAGAAGATGAACAGAGAAAAATGTTTGATCTTGAAACATTTATAGGAGGTTTTCCTGTGAAGTCACTGCCTTTTTCTACTTGTATGACTAGAAAAAAAGCAATGACGAGAAAGAAAAGAAAGAGATTTGAAGAGACTGAGGATGTAGCATCGTATATGCTACAGCATAACCTTTTCTCCTATTATGGTGCTAAGTTTTCCAATTCTTGTTTTTTTTTTTTTTTTTCTTTTTAACTTTGCTCTTACAAATATTTTGCCATAAATATCACAGTGCTAAATTTCCTTTTCTTTGGTTCTCTACTGATCAGTAAATAAGAAGTCTACTACTGATGTTGCTTCTATTGATGATGGCTGCAGTAACCCAGGTCAGAAAAACAATAATTTTTACTTTTACTTTTTTTGAATAACTGTGATTACTTAGTTTGGATGTGTGAAAAAAGAATACATCATCCACATACACTCCTGTAGATATTTTATATGAAATTTCCCAACTGCTTTTACCATATAAGATAACAGAATATGTTCTACAATAAATATATTCTAGCATATGTAATTGGTTTTATTTGCTTATAAATTTCAAGCTTCTTCTTTTTAAGAAAAAATAAAAAATAAAGGAGTGTCATTTCAAACTCTTTAAATAGGGTGCATGTCAGGACTTTGTCTATTTCAAAGATTTCTTGTTTGAAAGGAGCCTGCTGTCTTTCACTGGTTTTGGTTGTTGATTTGATGTTCTTTCCTCTGCATCATCTCTTTTCTTTCTTTATTTTTTCCAGGAAATTTTGAAATATTTCCATGTTGACTAGGAACATTGCAATCATTCAGGTTAATGAGGTTTTAGAAAGAGAAATGTTAGTGCTAATACATATTGAGTTGGTGTTGTAATTGCTGTCTTCTGAAATTGTAAATTGCTAGTATGGGTAAGTGATCCATCTGCACTCACCCGCTCATATTGTTCAAGACAATTAAATGTATCCTGACTATTGTTGTTTAAAAACACAAGACTATTAGATGTATCCTGACTATTGTCGTGGATGAAAATTCTGCAAGGTTATTGGGTTCTTAATGGTCTTATATGGATGGTGATTTTGCAGCCAAGACTATTAATGACAATGATGAGTTTGGGACTCAAGATGGATTGACATCTCTTCAGTCCAGGGATAGCATCAGTGAACATATCCTTAGACAGATTGAAGTGCTAAAATCACAAGTCCATAAGTTGAAGTCCCGGGCAGACAAAGTGGCTTGTGAAAATCCTGTGAATTTTTTTCCTGTCAATGATTTGAGCATACTTGCACCATGTAATGCATTGACCAGTTCTGAACAAAATCGTGCTTCAGTTCCAAAAATAGGAGATAGATTGCTACATATACAAACTCAGCGTATGTCTGGGTGCAACATGGGAGACCTTATGCCTGAATCTGCAATTTCGAGTCATGGGGAGGCCACCTTTCGATCTGATATGATTGGGAACACTTGCCAACCTAATGGTGGGGTTTCATGTGGAAATGTAAGTGTTTCTTGAGTGATTTATAGTTTACTTTGTTTTCTCTGTTCTGTGGAAATAAAATGGAAGTTCTATTTTTGTTGCAACACACACACACACAGACATGGGAAGGTAGCATGTATTCAGTCTAGGTTTACCTCAGCATATGTCTGAGTGCAATATGGGAGATCTTGTGCCTGAAACTGCTGTTTTAAGTCAAGAAGAGGCTACTTTCTCACAGTTGATAGTTCTTATGAGACTATTTATTTCTCATATCATCAGGCTGAGGAAGGAATTCTGATACGTAATGCTGCGGTGAAAGAGGAGATAGGAAACTTAAAACATTTTGACAGTGGGCTAACAGAGAAGGCTCTGGGAGTATCGGAAAAGCAAACAGTCCAAGCTTCAGATCCTGACCTGCCAGAAGAGATGCTAGTGGCTCGTGTCCTTTATGGTGGAAAATCACTTCCCAAATCCAGGTCTAATGTTTCCAATTACAAGAGAAAGCGGGGGAGGAAAAATTAAGGCTTTCCAAAAAAAAAGATGGCACCTGCCGTGAATCAACATGCTGCTTATCCTGACATGTATCCTCTCTATTCTCCTTTCCTTTCTGCTGTAAATTAAGTACATAATTCTTATTCTGTAAACTCCATCTCCTGCCACTTTGTGCACTATATCTAGGTTTGAACTTCGAATACTATTGTTTTAATGTGATTCGTTATACTGCCATGATAGACATTAGTTAAAAATGGGTTCCTTCGCCATCGCACCTTCACATTCTCCCAGGTCTTGTTAGGCGAGCGTTGTTTTTCAGCCGTTGCCTGCACAAGCATCTTCTTGCGTGGATACCTTTTGGTAACAAAGGCTAACTTGGATGTAGGCATGGCTGCATATCATTACTTGGTAAAATGATTTGTTGGCAGGAGTTTTTTTTATTTTTTTTGATTTACTGTAAATAGAAACATCATTAAATCATAGCAAACATAAGAAACAACAATGTAGTCTACCTCAATTAGGGTATACTAAAGGTGATAATACTTTCCCTTGTAGTCTATGATTTTTTCTTTTTCAAAACCCTAAAATGGCAAGTAGTTATGAAACCATTGGTAGATTTGAAGGTGGTTTTTTGTATCTTTCCTATTTTTTCCTTCTGACATGTTAAAGCAACTCCAACAGGGTGTGCTATTTGAAGAGTCAAAAGCATAAAAAGTGTCCTCTTAGCATCTTTTTTTTCAATTTTCTTGTCTCCAACGGAATATTCATTTTAATAACTAAAATGTTTGTTCTCTGCCTCATCAACTATTTGTAGTAGCTGGGAAAGAAAAACCATAAATTACATATTCTCGTTGAAAACACTGCTCAACTTAATTAAATCATCTCCGAAGGAAACAGTTTGTTGTCCAAGGTAAAAGCACTTCATAGTTCAAACCCACCATAGTATCAATCAAAGAACCTAAACCAAACATTATCATATCAACAAAGACAAAACAACATCAATCTCAACAATCACAAGAGTTTCAAAGTATAAATACAACATAACAAATATACTCCAATCTAGAACCTGAAAAATCCTTGCTCAATACCAGCTTTGAACTACACTTCACTAGCGAAATGATAGAAAAACCAAATGGGTATTCATCAAATCTCAAGAAAAAGAACCTAGATTCAAAAAGAAATAATAATGTATGAAAATGTCAAGATTTTTCCAATTACACAAACTGATTGGTTGATGATGCAGAGATTGGGAGAGAATACCCTTTTTAATTCATTGAGTAGATAATTTTGAGGAGTGCAACTTTGAGATATTTCTATGGTGATAGAGAAGAGAAATGGACAACGAATTAAAGATAAAAGAGATCAGAGAGAGAGAAAGAGGGGCAAGGCTAGAGTAATATAATATTTTAGGTTAGTTTTTTTTTTATTTTAAATTCGATTTTTTTATTTAAATTTAATTAAAAAATAAATAATTATAATGTTGGAGGGTTTTTTAAAAGTAGTTATTTAATAATATAAATTACTTATATTAATTGTATAAAAAAATAATTATTTTTAATTTGCTTTAAATATATTGTATCGTATTATAAAATTGATATCAATTCAGTTTATTTTTTAAAGTTCTTCTAGCACTCAACGACAATAAGCAACATTAATCAAAAACATCATAAACTTACTCCTATTAATTGTATAAAATTAATAATTATATTATTGGAGAGTTTTTTAAAAGCAATTATTTAATTATATAACTTACTCCTATTAGTTGCATAATTAAATTATATACAAAATAATTGAACTATATTTAAAATGATATATAAAAAATAGCTCTTCTAAAAAAAACTATATTTACACTATTCAAAAAGTTATTTTAGAGATTTAGCTCTCTAAAATGACTTTTATCATTGAAGATGCTCTTTAGAGCAACTCCAATGGGAGAGCTAAAAGAAATGCCAAAGGGAAAAGACAAATTTTTAGTTTTTATTCTTCATTTTCATAGCTCCAATGAGAGAGCTATATTGAAAAACTAAAATAGTATTTCTAAGTTGAAGAGTTATTCCTACATGTTTAATCAAAAGAGACAAAATTGTTTAATATATTTCTATACAAAAAAAGTGGTTTTGATTGTACTTGTATTAGTTATTTATTATTAAAATAGATTTGGCTTCTCTAAATGGCTTTTTTCGTAGAGTGCAAATATAAAAAATATTATATTTATACTATTCAACAAGTCATATTATTAATTGGTCTCTTTAAATATCTTTCCCCCCTGGAGATGCTCTGAGGAGACCATTCTTCTCTCTTCTTTTTATGTTTTCCTTCTCCCTGGATGTCTATCAAATCTTTGAACTTCTTAAGAAGTAGGGAACCTCGTAGTTGAAACTTGGCTGAAAATGGTTGATTATGGTGTATCTTTCATGAATTAATCATGATAAATGGGAGATCATCGAAGCCAAACAAGCTTCAATCTTATAAAAGGGAGGTTGTTATTCTTCAACTATGATCAAACCATGTTTAATTTGGTGGTCTATAGCTACTTACCTTTGATCCAAAGTTAGGTGCAACACTATCAAATTTACTAAATCAATCAAAAATGCTTTGAAAACAAGAAGTTCAAGGTCCCCATATGAAACATGGGGCCAAAAACATCAAATTAAGGGTGACATAACTTTTTATAAAAGGAATTTTCTCTATTGAATGGTGGTAGTTAGAGCCTCTGAGATGGTAAGAGTCAAGTTCATTTACTTGAGTGTTGCAACTTAATTAGTCTTTTTAGTTGAAAAATATCAAAGATAAACAACTTGTCACTTTGTTTTTTCATTAAGAATAAGTGACATGTTATTTGCTTAAACCCTAAAATTAGGATTTTCTAATTAGGGTTTTAATAAATTTCAATTAAGTACATGTTATTTAGTTTAAGTTTAAACATTCTTAATTGAAACAACTGATTAATTTTATATAGTTATGCCCTTACCAAAAATAAATTGAGATCATTTAAGGCTGACAAATTTTATAGTATTTGTTTTCCAATTTGTTCAATTGAGTCCCTAGTTATGCCTTAAACTTTTATTTTCTTTAATTTTGCACGACTTTTGTAGACATGTCCCTGCTCTTGAAATTAATTTAACCTTTAAATGACCTCTTAAACTTTGATTTTTTTTTCATTTTCACCTTGATTCCATATATGGTCCTCTAAATTTCAAACTCTTAATTAAGTCTAAATTAAGCTTCCAAATTTTATTTTTACCAATGAAGTCCGTAATAAAATTAATTTGACTCATTAAAAGTTTAATTAAATCTTTGCACTTAATAAATTCTTTAAATTTCAGCCTAAATTAATTTATAAAGTTAATTAAACCTTTAATTAGACCCATGTATAATTAAATCAACCAATTAAAAGTTGAATGAAGTCCTCTTACTCAATTTTACGCAAAATCATTTATTTTTAACTTAAGTTAACCTTGAATTTACAGTGTCTTTCCCATTTAAATCCTTTAATGGCGCAATCGAGTTTTTAATATTGTTATAGATCCAATTTGGTTTCTTCATCTTTCATTTATATATGTAGATCCCTCTTCATCTTGTTCTTCTCAACCAAGTCGCTTGTCTTCTAGTATAATTTTCACAGTTCTTTCTCAGCTGGTTCCTCTTCCTTTATTCTTCTCTTGTTGTGTTTGACTACCTATAAACAATTAAATTCTTGTGCAAATATTGTATACACAAAATCAGAAACTTAATTTACCATTTGTTTCAATTCATTCATTTATTGTGTCCTTGAAAACAATCCAAAAATCAAAGACAACTGGTAACATAAATTTTATAACGTGTTTGGTTGAGAATGAATATAGAATGATTGCCCATTGGATTAATTATGGTCGGAACTTGAATAAAAAAAATACTTTTATCAGGTTTCTAATCACAAAGGTAAAATAATTGGCCAAACAATTAATTGAAGAGTAGTTTATTGAAATGAGAAATTGATAAGATTTTAACCGTTCCAATATAGACAATGCAAGTTTTATTTACTTATATTTGAGTTACCATAACCATTGGCCGAGTGGTTGAAAATAAAGAAATTTAATAAATGGCTTTTTTTCGCTTGAACAATTTTAGAGGCTAAAATCTAAAAGTCAAATCATCTCACAGCCTCCGGTTCACTTCTTAAAATGCATAGCGGTTGTTTAATACCATTAAGCGGTTGTTTTAATAAAACCACGATTCTCCTTAGCCGTTATGTTTAATGAAGAGGTGTTATTTCCCTAATAACTAAACCAAACTTCTTTTATGCATAATAACTGTCAACTGCACTTTAAGACAGGTATTAAAAACATCATTTTAAATTAAATCTTAATCAGTAACACTTTGAGGTAGGTTATCTCGTGTCTATCACTAAAAAAGGTGTTAAATTAAGTAGAAGAAAAAAAAAATCATCATCAAACCTAAATAATCCAAAAAAGATAAAAAGTAGAACTAGAAGATATATAAAAGCAAATGTTACCGAGTAACAGCAATAATTTAACCAAAAAATATGAAATTAAATGTGATCAACCCGAGATAATGGAGAAACAAAAGATTAAAATAATAATAATAATAATATTACAGAAGTAATATGATGATGAAGACATCTTCTTCCTCTATCTAGAAGATCAAAGCAAGCAGAGTAGACCCCATCCGAATGCCAAACCTCCTACCATCTTCTGCAAGCTTCTTATTGTTTCCGCTCCACTCTGCTATAATTAGTTCAAAATTTACAACCCATTATCAAATAAGTAAATGTCAAATTACTCTATTTGCTGCAGCATTTACTATGGTGTTTACTTACTGTGCGCGTGCGCGTGCGCGTGTAAAAATCTAAATTGAATGGTTCTCAAAAATATAAAAATAAAACAGATTAAACCCCTTTACCAAACACTACATTAAGCCACTGTAAACATTAATTTATTGCAATAAATTTACCTAGTACATGACAATTATCTATTAATTAAATATCAATTTCAATACCATTAAAAGAAAAACCCTTAAAGCAGATCTAACGTGCCGTGTTTTTATGATCGAAGTTCTAGATAGATCTATGCCTACGATTTCCCTAATAATTAATAAACATGTTAAATAAGATTGCTCATGAATAAAGATGAAACGATGAACTTACGTCGTCAAAGACAGAAGGGCCAGGAGAGATGGATTCTGCGCTAGGTCCAGGGGCCTCCGTTGGTGGTGCTGGTGGGCTCATCAATGCCGGACCAGGAGCTGGTGCTTGGTGCATCTTTGGCTTCTTTTTACTATGAGAAGGAGCGGGGACATCTGCGGCCGGTGGAGCGACTGGTGAACTTGCCTGTGGAGCACTAGTTGGGGAAGCAACAGGCGCAGGAGACGGAGGAGATTTTGCTGGTGGAGAACTAACAGGAACTGGAGCCGGTGGGGAGCTAACTGGAGTCACGGATGGAGGTGGTGTGGCCAATGGCGCCGCCACCGGACTTGAAACCGTCTGTTTCGGTGGAGAAGCTGCTGGCGTTGCCGCAGGTGGTGGTGATTCGGGAGCTGGTGTTGTAGGTTTTGTTGGTGCTGCTACTGGCACGGAGGGAGTTGTTGGAGTCGCGGGAGTTGATGTCGGCGTCGCAGCCGGTGCTTGGCCGCTGACACCGGCGATAATGATGCACATCAGTGCCAATCCAAGCATGCCATTCCCATCCATTTTTTTAAAGAGATGAGTGGGGGAGGATGCGAGAATCGAGAATGAGAACGTAGAGATGGAGACTGGCAGCAATAGAGGCGAAGACTGTATATATAGGCCCATTACTAAAACGCAACGGTCATGATTTGGTAGATCTAGATCGTTTATTAATAAAAGGGCCCCACTTTAGTAGCCGTTTTATAAACATATTAAAATATGGCATATTATCAATCAAGTTTCCATCTATAGAAAATTATAATCGCACCCTTAGTTTATAAAAATATTGAAAGTTTTAGTGAGAAAGATGTAGTGATAAAAATACAAGAGATTAAAGGAAACCTTGAAGTGTAGATTGAGTGATTGTTTGGGTCATTTGGGAGTGTGGTTGTAATTATTTTTTCAAAGTGTTTTTCGTTTTAGAAATGTATCCAAATAATATATTTTTGTATTTTTTAAATAATTATTTTTGACACCAGCTTATCAAAATGATCTAAAGAACACAAAAAAAACTTAATTTAAAAGTAAAAAATAAAAATAAAAGTTTTTTTTTTTAAAAAAAAAAAAAAAACTTTTAAATATATAGTGTCAAACAAGCACTGAATGAGATCAAGTGGAGAAGGAATCTCCATTCTCAAGCCATATATTTCAAGCTTCTTCATACATATGGATCCTTACACTAAAATCTTATAATAGGTCAATGTGCCCAAATGATTATATTGGTATTATGTATCAATGACGACTTTGTACTAAACCAATATTAAAAGGGTACAACAATGACCCAATTATCTAACCTATCAAAATAGTACATTGTTGGTTTTCTAAGACAACTATAATCTATTTTTAGGGCAATTCATCATAATAAAAAGAACAAATAAAATATTGATGACATTAATGGGTATATTTTTGGATGAATCTATTCTATTACAACCAATTTTCATTGTGTCATATTTAGCAATAAATCTCTTGCAAATATATATAAATATAAAGATTGTTATATCTCTAATTCAATGTCAGTTTTACTTTTTGTCTTTTGTGTTTGTTTAAAATATGATTTTTGAAAATTTTTATTACTTGTATTTTATTTAATGTAATCAAATTTTAATGTATTGTCTTGATCAATATTCTTGAAAGTATAACATTTGATAAGCTATCAAAACAATTAATTTTATGATAGTCTTCTCTGTATTTGGTGTGATTGTTAGTTTTTCTTTCATTTGTGTGAAAGTTTTTTTTTTTGGTTGATGTATTTTTTTTATTGTGCTCTTATTGTATATTTTTAAAATAAAATAATGAATTTATTTTTTTAGTGAATTGTTTACTTATATAGGGATTTTCATAGTTAATCCTTAAGGGGCATGACATGGTGGTAAAGGGCTTGAGATATGCTTTGCAGGTGTCATGTTCGAGTCAAAGACGTGTTTATCTTGTAAGAGTCTAGAGACAACCAGAGTTTACTTTGTTTAACTTGAGCTTCAAAGAGTGTCTAAAAAGGGGTGAAGTTTTCTAAAAAAAAATATTTTCATAGTTACTTGTAGCTTTTAAATTTATTTTTATTAGATAATTTCATTCATTATATTTGTGTTTAAATAGATAATATTACTTATTGTTTTTCATTTCATAATATTTTGCACTTGTTTTTTATGTGAAGACTTTAAACCCAATTGGATGGTAATATATTTGTCTACTATAATCAATGATTATTTTTATCTTTAGAAGAAGTCTTTAATATGTCAATAGGCTTATAATTATACTTGTTATATCCTTATATAATATCCAATTTCTCAAAATTTACTTTTAAAATATTTTTTTCATTTAATATGATATAATTATATATATATATATATATATATATATATATATATATATATATATATATATATATATATATATATATATATATATATGATGTGATGTTATACAATAACACAATAACATAAGATTTATTTTAAAAAAATTGAACCATTAATTATTCTATTTTTTTATTAAAATATTTTAAGTGATTTAATGAAAAGTTTATATAGTTGAGGGATATTTTTTTAAAAATGAAAATATAATTATTTTGATTTAAATATATGATAAAATCATATATTTCAAAATTATATACTATAAAAGGGTATGATAGGCATAAATTAAAAAAAAACACAATAATTTATCAAAAACTTGTTCAATTATACAAATATATATTTAGTCATTTATCCAAGTGGCAAGACACAATACTTTAAATAAAAATTATAAACTTCAATAGCATTATAAACTAACTAAAAAGAAAAGAGTTATTCTTAAGAGACAAGGTCAAATAAGATTTATAGCATATAAAGGTCAAATAAAATTTTCTAGCATATGTGATTAATTTTAAATTCATACTAACTCTTCAAGTATTGACTCAATAATATTTAGTATGCTGGACAAAGATGGACTAGACATGATAATTTTTCTATGGAATTGTTTGGTGCACCTTTTGATAATATAGATCAACTTTTTTCTATCCAAGGCTATTCAAATAGAGAAATCTTTATTCCACTAAAAAAAGAAGACGTCAATATTGTTCAACTCTTTATATAAGATATAACCCATGTTGATTTGAGTTAGCATAAAAAGAAAAACTTGTTATTACTATAATTTTAAAACCTAACTAAGAGGTCAATCTAGGGTAAAGCCTGAGCCATAAATTGAGTTAACCATTGACTCAAGTCAATATAAATATAAAAATAGCATTACCATAGTTTAAAATTTTATTTCAAAATCGACCTGGAGCAAGGTCTGAGTCACAGGTCGAGAGGGTCAACTTGGGTTGACGCAAGTTAATATAAGAATGAAAGTGATTATTATCATAGTTTCAAAAACCTAACATAGAGACAAGGCAAGACCCAAGTGATCAATTGAGAAGGTCAACCCGAGTTAACCAAAATTACAAAAAAAATATCTAAAGCAACCTTGTGTTGACAAAAAGAAATTTAAAAAAATTAACAAAAAAATAAAAAAAATATTTAATATATTTTTTACCTGTGTTTTATCTCGGGTCAACCAGATCACAAAATGACCCAAGTTTTTGATTGGGTTAGTTTAGATTAATCCTTGTTTTATTTTTTTAAAACTCGGATTGGTCTAGACCTGGGGTAAATTAGGCTCTATACAATATCTACCAAACACAAAATATATCAAATTATCATGTTCAATCTAGTTCAAAGTACATTAAACACAAATCAAAATAATTATATGTAAAATCTAGTCTTGACCAAGTAAAATCATTTAACATTCCAAACATTGCTTAAATAAACATATTTTAGTTTTATTATTGTATTATGATTAAGATGATTAAGATGAGACTTGTGAAAGAAGAATAAATATAAATCAGAAAAAAACAATAAAATTCCAAGTCTTGCAAAATGTTGAGAAAATTTGTAATATCTATAGTATTTTTGATAAACCAAATTAATGCTAGAGTTATCTTAATCTAATTTATATTTTAGCTTAGTAGGATCTTCATAAATTAAGGTATTTTATTTGAACTTTTTTATTTATCTCTCGGGCAAAACATTTGTGAATGTGACATTTTGTGGGGAACATTTGTTTTTGTCAAAATCATGGTCAAGTTCATCTTTAACAGCAGATGAGGCAAAAAGTGAAATTCAAGAGTGTAGTTGTGATTTTTCGAAGATGAGGGGCACAATCAAAAAGTAAGTGATAGTTAGATGATAAAGGTGTAGTTTGTTAAACACTATATTTTCCGGGCCCACAAATTTGGGATAATTCTACCAATCAAGTAGCCACCAGAGCATGGTGCTTGATACAGTCTGGCTGATGGGTCCCGGTTGTCCAATCAGTGCATGTGATATGACATTATTATATTATTATTTGTGGGAATGTTAAAGTGACAGGTCATTCGGTCCAAAACCTACAAGTCATCAGTATCTGTTGCGAGAGGGGTCCGTGTGCTTTTGGCTGGGGAGAGATTCCGACAGCTGTGATTACTGAAATGAACCAATTATGGGTAGCCACGTGAGGAATCGATAATAATTGCGAGTGAAGTATAGGTGACTGATGTCTACTGGCCAAACGCGTGGGCACTCGCAGACAATACATTTTGCAAAGAGAGAAAGGAAGTCGCTCTTTTTACTGTTCACGTTTTTTTTAAGGAGAAATTCTCTACTTTGCTCGTAAAAAAGATTATTCTCTGCATTTCTTTTTCATTATATAATGAATATATAAGCGCAGAATCTTTTAAAAAAATGTTGATATTGCGGAGAAGCCGCATTCAATTTAGAGAAAAAACTTCAACCGATGGAGTCCGAAAAAGATGGTGGGTTAGGTGAAGATCGATCTTTATTGGCCGGCCCATGACATAACCAAGCTTGTGAGCTTGATTAGGCCTGAGCCCCTAACTAAGTCAAAATATTTATTTTTAATGTATTATCATTCGCCCTTTAAGTAAATTTTCAACGGCTATATTGTTAAAAAAAAAAAACTTTATTAGAAACTAAATGTAGTGAGGAGAAACAAATAATACATGGCATATTCAAATATATCAATGGAAGGTGTGAATTTACTATGAACGCTAATGATGTTATGACATCAAAATTGTGTGATTAAAAGCATATACCTATATGAAAAGTATTGGGACATCTTTTCACATGGTTATGCTAGAGAATCTTGATCCACCATGATAATAACAAGTGTGTTAGGAATTTTGATCTATCCCATTTACTATTCCATATAATTATATCATAGTTATTTTACCATGATAATGATTATCAACATAATCACTATTATAAAATAATTAATACTTCTTTTCTTCTTCCTTTTAATTTATTTATGGGTAAACCTTTAGTGTGCAAGGACAAGTAAGGAACCTTATCCTTTTTTTTTTGGCTTGCTTTTAAATATGTTTGGATGAATTAATTTTTTCTCTGGGTAGATGAGCCTCTAAAGCTGATATTTTTGCTAGTGGAAATGGTGAAGCTAAACCTTTCCATCCTGCTAGTGAAAGTAATGGAATTGAATATTTTTATCAAGATAATGTGACATATTTTTCCTTTAGTTAATAAACTAGCCAACCCCAACCTCTAAATTTATATAAAAGCATTGTAAACATTGATGCTATTACTCAATTAACCATAAACATGAAAGTAATGGATAAGACTAGGACTCCACTTCTCTATGAAAGAATAAGTAGGATACTTAAGGCAACAACTAAGAATTTTTAGATCACAACCCATATATATTTATGTTTAATATTCATTTCTTTGTCTAGTTTTTTTAGAGATGTATTTCTCTATTATAACTTGTTTCTGAATCAGTTATACCCAAAATGTGGATGACTCTATCAATTTTTGTTAAGTATTTGAGACTTAATATTCAAGTCCTAACAATTGACGTGTTTAAATATTGCGTACAGTTTGTGAAGTTCTTATAAGAGTAATAAGTGGCATGGTTGTACACTTTTTCTAAGAAAACATGAAACCTTTGAACATTATTTTCCAAGGTAAATCCTTATCAATAAAAAAACAGAGGAATGGTTATGTAACAGTAGGTTATATCAATAACCTCTGTAAAAAAAAATAGGGATGTTCTCTAGTATCGAGAACGTCTGTCACATATAATGTTACTTCTCCTTAAAACCCAAATGAATGTATTCAAAAATATTATTGATAACTAATAATACCATCTTTTTTGGTTGGCCAAATGGTGTTTTATAGAATATAATATTTATAGCAAAGAGATATTTACCATATTCCTTACTTCTTAGCATTATACATTTTATACTAATATTAGTCTATATTGTTTATAAGCAAACCTCACTCTTTAAGACTATTCAAGAAAAGAAGAAGAAGAAAGAAGATCAACAAGCTCCAAATTCCTTTTATATCCTCATAAGATAACACAAGAGGAAGGGGAGTCTCAAGAGAGGAAATCTCATGAGGAGGACATAGTTATAACAAAGAAACCTAAAGTAGAGGTGATACAAGAATTTTAGGAAGGAAGTGGTAAGATAAAACACCAATGTTGGCATGAGAATTTTTGAGAGCAAATATGCTTTGTACTAGAAAAGTAAGAAGAGGCATAGATCACAACCTTTTCTTCTTAGTTCTCCTATGACAATGACACTCATTCCAAGTCCAATACCAAGCCCTATATATTTTGTTACCTCAAGTTTCACTACACCAAGTTTTTTGCATACTGCAACAATTCCCGTTAACATTTTTAATGATATGAGTTTGATTGACGAAACCTTTTTTAGAACCTTTTCTTCTTATCCTTTTTGGTTTCATTGCGCATCTACATTAAATTTTGTAATTTATAGAACCATTAGTGGTTATAGACCCTAGCCTGATGAACTTTTCTTGGTTAAATTTCAATCTTTTATAGAGGTCATCTACATTGATAGAGAGAGAATTTATAACTTTTATATATGGTGATAATCTTTTATTAGCTAATAGCCATAAACAAAATGTTGACATTTGTGCTAGAATGTCTTAATTTCCCCAAGAGATATACCAATTTAGAAGAGGTAGTCTATCCTAATAGTTAACCACTAATAATATAACTTTTTTTTAGAATTTTAAAATGAAGATATTAACTCTGAACAAATGAGAAGGAGAAAATGATCACATAACCATATCATTGATGCTAATCAATTAAGAAATTACTATTTTTATGGAGAGATAATATCAAGTAGATGAGAGTCTTCATGAACCATAATGTACTCATCGTTCTTTGTACAAAAAAATATATACTTTCTATAAAAATGCTCATCTCTTCTTATTGCTATTATGAAGTCTAAATATGAAGTTATTAGTTTTAATAAGAGAATTGAGAAGCTTGAACAAATATCTTTTGATATGCACTAATTGATGTGCAATATGAACTAGTCAAGGCACAATGTGAGATGACTTGGTTATAAGTAGAATGCTCATATTTATAGGTATTTGGTAAATATCCTTTAACTTTAAGACTACTTAAGACAATAATACTACACTAAAACAACAATGGATGATAAATTGATTAACATTAAGAGAGGCTTTCACTTCTACAATAGCTCTCAAAATACTATTGTAAATTTCTTCCCATTTATTTTGTAACCCCCAAGATTTTATTATAAAAATTATAATTTTTTTTATATAATTTAAAATATAAGAACAAAAGAACAAAATTATTAAAGAAAAGAAAGAATAAGACAAAATGTGAAAATAATAATTTAAATATAGAGTAGAATGAACTCTAGAATCTTAAAGAAAGAAATTAAAAAAAGAAGAAAGTAACGATTTCTTTTAAAGATAAGAGGATCACCATTATGAATAAAAAAATGAAAAGGGATAAAACGTTTTTGTAATCTTAATCTCTAAAAGAAAACATTTCAATACATGAAATTAAGAAAAACTACAAAGATATTTTTAGGGTAAAACTTTGCACAAGCCATGAATTAAAAACACAACAGAGGAACTATATATATAAATTTTCAATATATTTGTTGAATATATATATATATATATATATATATATATATATATATATATATATATATATATATATATATATATTGCAATTACAAATGATAAATGACTCCTAAAATGGCTAATGGTATGTTAGGTCGGCAGGTGAAATATAAAACTCAATCTTAATTAATTAAAAGTAATTTTGATCGGGAAAATGTTTGCATAGTAATTTTGTCTTTGCTTTTTAAATGGAATAAAATTTAAGTTGAAATTTTCTTTGCAACATGAGATGTATCTAAGTAATAAAAATAAACATAATAAGAGTAATAAAAATAAAAATAATTGTCTAAGTATTAATATGATATAATAATTGAAATTTTTATTTATTTATAAACAATGAAGCTATCGAAACCGGTTCAACTCCACCTCGCTTCACAAAGGCATTGACTATATTATATAATAATACTGAATGTCTCCCATTAGTCCTTCCATTTCCATTTATGTCCATTTGAATTTTGAAAGGCATGAATAATATAAACGCAATTTCAATCAATTACTATCTCAATTTTCCTTTAAACTATGTGCTTAAATCATGTGCAATTCACATGTCAAATCAATGTTTAAGCTGAAATGTAAGAATTTTTCTATGAGTTATTTAGTCAAATAAAAACAGTTGGAGCCTCTTCATTCTTTTCTTTTTTTAAAGTCAAAATATAATTAAACAGTAATTCGTTAAATAATTTAAAAGCACTAAAATTTTAATAAAGAATATATTTAAATATTTTAAAGTCAAAATATGATTCCATTGCGTATATTTTGTTGATATCTAAAAGATACATTAAGATATCTGAGAATTGGTGGTCTCAGAAGGTTTTGCGCTTAAGAATCGCTGCTTCCTATGAGGCTAAAGAGACTACTTCCGAGGATTCACGAGACGAACAAGAAGAAGATTCTATTAGTGTGACATAACTTCAAGAACACCATTCATTTAAAATTTGCTTTGAGTTATTGTGAGACTTCCACCTCCTTCGCTAGGCTGCAAGGGTTTTAGGTGTCCGAGAATCAGTGGTGGCTGTTGTGGCATGGTTGGAGAGGTGGTAGCTTTGTAAAGGATCGTATGAACTCGCGGCCACTTCAAATCTAGACCCTTTTTGTTTATCTTTCCTGAAGATGTTTG
Source organism: Salix viminalis (assembly GCA_029228465.1). Lineage (NCBI taxonomy): Eukaryota > Viridiplantae > Streptophyta > Magnoliopsida > Malpighiales > Salicaceae > Salix > Salix viminalis. The sequence goes on from CM055430.1 coordinate 472,675, forward strand.
GCGAGCTAAATCCAGGTTGGCCATTTTGTCTTCATTGCTTTTGAAACTGTTAGTACTAAACAATGAATTTCCTGGAAATTAATTTAAGGGCCTAACTATTTTCCATTTTATTTTTTATCTTCCATGATCATATATATTTAATTTGAATTTTAAGTGGGTTGGCCACGTGTTAAGATTAAGAGAATGAGTGATCCTTAATTTGTTAAGAATAGATGTCATAATTAATGTATTCGAGAGTGACAGTGTTTGCGTTGGACATTTCTCCATGTCGATCAATCCTTTTTGCAGAAACTATTTATGCCTTTCCATAATCTTAGTTTCTGTAGAAGCTCTCTTTGTTAGCTGTGGAGGTAATACCATTGTTCGAACAAATGGTTAGGATTCCAGGACATAGGTGTAGATAATGAAAACATGTTGTGATTATAGTGTTTAAAAATGAGTTAATGATACACTGACAGTGTTGATATACAATTTAAGAGAGGAGGATTAAGGGCATGAATAAATTTCTATACATCTTAAATGGTGCATAAAGTATAGGAAAAAAAGCAAGGCAATAAGTAAACAATATGAAGAAAGAAATTGGACCTTGTGCTCATATGGATTCATGCAAAGGATTTCTTTAATTGTTTTTCTATTTTCATTAACCTGGTCTTCTAATTTCAAAACAGCGTTGGAGGATGAAGGAAGCTGGTACACCTCAACAGGTAGTTTGTCAAAACTTTTAAAATAGAACTCATGTAATTAGATGATCATAAAGATAAATAAAAGATAAAAATTATCAAAAACTAAATTTAAATGTAAAGGAAGAAACTTACTGATGATTGTAGGGCAACACTTCAGGTATATCAGGATTTATATATCAAAGAGAAGCAACTGTCCCATTTAAATTAGGTTGACCTAGTAGTCAAAAAAGTTGGCATTAAAATGAGACATAGAAATAAGAAAATATGCTAAAAAACAACAATATACAAAGAAAAAAATAGATTTTTTAGGCTATATAATATACTGGAACCTCGGTATTCTGTTACTTGAAATCTTGCAAAAGCCATTATAATCGGCGATTTGAGTGTTTGAAGAACCGAATCGTCAAAATCCTTGTGCGATCACTCCATATAGTTATGCGTATTTCATCACCTCTTTAACAAACATTAAGAAAACATGTTAAAATACAATATAGAAAAAAAATGAATTGAGTTTGTTAGTAAGCCTTATATTTTCAAGTATAAACTCTCTTTTATTCTCCAATGTTTGGCCCCGAACCAATACTTACTCAAGCAGTTGAATAGCTTTAAGCCTTCCTAGAACATCTGAATAAAAAAAACATATACATGTTAATTTTAGATCGAAATACATGGATACTACATAAAGTTGAAGGATCTAATTCAACATATGAGAACTCTTGAACCCCTTCTTATAGAGAGAACATGTGCGAAGTCAATAAAGTTGAAGTAATATCTTGGCACAGCAGGAGTAATAGGATCAATAGTTTTAATATTGATAGAAGGTTTAAGCTCAACAACCACATCATTATCGACAACCATATTTGTTGATCTATTTTAATAGGTGTAAAAACCCCTGACTTCATAGTAAAGACCCTCTATAATCGCATCAGTGAAATGTGCAACATCTCTTGCTTTTGATGATCCTTGGATAGCTCCACCCTTTTAACAACAATGATTATGTTATGTATAAAAATATAAATGCAAAATAAAAATTAAAATCCAATTAGATGATAACATTTACATTGTAATAGAGATAAAAACCAAAATAAAAAAGAGGGATGAGTTTGCACAAAACGAAGAATAAAGCAACCAATAATTTTTGTTTATAGGTATGTTTGAAATGAAAATGAGAAAATAATATGTTTATAGGTATCATTATCTACTTTGAATAAAAATGAAAGGGAAATGTGCAAAAGTAAACAATCGTACCTGATTATCATTGAAAACATAATTAAAACTACTAACTTGTTTGTCAAATTTTGAAATCCATGCACGACAGACTCGTGCTCGCATCAATGGATAATAGATGCACTTCTTGATATCCTTAATTTGTATAGCCATGATTCTGCCTAAAAAATTATTATGTTTCATAATGGAAGAATAGGATTGACAAAAAAATGCACATAACAAAGAAAAAAAAAGAAAAAGAGATTGATAATGAGATACAAAAGAGTATAAACTTGTATGAAATAGGTAAATCAAACTGACAAATACATATCATAATTAAACATAATCTCAAAGTTTAAAACAAATCTAAGACTTGATTATGAACCTGTGAAAGAGTAACGAAAACTGAATTCACCATATAAAAGATTTTGGTTAGCATTCTGAGGGCAATCATATCATCTTTTTATGACCGAGCTAATAATGTCTTTGTAGACAATGTTTCTTGCATAATCAATAGGATTTCCTTTATCATCAAGGGTGATTATTTTAAGTCCTTTTTTTTCGATGTAACCCTTGAAAAAGCTACATAAAGTTGACCATGAGTAAAAACTTGTTCTTGAAGAAAAACTTTGACAACCTTTAATGATTGCCCTTGACTTTTATTTATCGTCATTGCATAACATGGATGAATAGGAAGCTGTCTTCTTTTAATTATGTATGCACATCTTCCATTATTTACTGGGAATGTAATTCTTGGAATGAATACATGGCTACCAACATTAGAGCCTGTTATTATCTGTGCTTCAATGACTTTCTCGGCTAACTGCGTGACCAGAAGTCTTGTCCCATTATGTAAACCTGCTGCTGGGTTTAAGTTTCATAAAAACATGATTGGTGATCCTATTTGCAATGAAAGCTTATGTGAAGGAACACCATTAAATTCAAGCTGATTCATGAATTCAACTGGGTACAATAAATCAACATTTTTTGCATTGATTGACGATGTGCAAACACTGTCACAACTTAAATAAACATGTTTGTTTTCTGGCAACTTGTCAAGGATGAAATCATTGATCATGGAAACAATTGAATTTTTTGGTGTGACTATTGCTCTCTCTTGAAAATAAACATAATCTAGGTGATGATTGTTGATGCAGGGGTAAACTGAAGAAACTATAGATTCAATAGGGTTGGAATTTGCATCCAAAAGTAGATCTGGTGGTATCTTGATCAAAGATACATCATAATCATCTTCAAATGGGATGTCAGATATTTCTCCATTGCGAATCATAAAAATTCATTTGGCAAATAATTGTAGCTCTATCTTCTCAGCATCAGATAATCCATTTGATGAAAGACACATGTTTTCATTTAGTGTGAAAATTTTAAATTCATGCCACAATGGCGAGCTACTCAAAGAAGCATGGATAATATATTCTTTTGTTCCTCCAGTAACCACTTGCATGATTTGCCTAAAATCCCCACCCAGCAATACTAACTTCCCACCAAATGGTTGATTATGAGAATGTTGGCCATTGCATGCAAGGACATCTTGCAATGAACGATCCAATGCTTCAAAGCAACATCGATTATTCATTGGAGCCTCGTCCCAAATAATGAGAGATGTCATCTCTAAGAGATGTGAAAGGTTTGTGTTTTTTTATCTCACATGATGATGTCTCAGAAACCATCAATGGGATTTTGAAACGTGAGTGCGTTGTACGACCACCTGGCAATAACAATGACGCTATCCCAGATGATGCAACTGCTAGGACAATCAAACCATCAAATCAAATCTTACTTATTATTGTATGTCACAATTTTTTTTCCTGTCCCTCCATGTCCATGGACAAAAATTAAAGCTTGTTTTTTTATCCATAACAACTGTAATAACATTTTCATAGATATCTCCCTGGCACTGGTTAAGCAATGGGAAAGCTGTGGAATGTTGAGATTTAAGATCAACTATATCATAGTTAAGCTCCTCCCTCAGTAACTTATTTCTTATTTTTGCTAGCAACCTTTCATTAGGCATCAGAAGCTTATATTTTCCAAGAGAGGTTGATGCAACATTAAAAAGCAATTCAAGTTCATAAAGCACATAGTTCCTTAGCTCATCATCAAACATTAAAAGATTAGGCATGTTCAAAGTTGATCTAAAACGTTGTATAACATCATCATGCATGGATCTCCAAAATTGAAGGAATAATTCATTTGGGTCATTAACTTCATAAAAAAGAACCAAACTAACAAACAATTGTCTAATCTGCAAAGATGTTGCTGTTATAATAGCTTCACTTAAAGCATCTTCCCATTCCTTATCATCTCCTAAAAGCCCTAAGCTTTTGCAAGCAAGTTGGAATGTTAGATACAAAATTCTGGAAACTTTCTTGAGGTCATCAAAACTCAATGCTCCTTTAACATGACTCAAAAGCAATCTTAGAAAATACAATTCCCCTACTGCAGGATGAACATATGTCAGACGACCAAGGCTGAAACCCTTTGTTCCTGTGGACCACTGTTTTTGCCTAGAATCCCAAACAAATTTATGTGGAAAATCCATGTAATACAGGTTTTGTGCAACAAAATCATTCTTATTACATTCAAACCATTCTATAAACATTGTTTTGTGAACTCCAGGTCTTTTCATTATAGATAGCAATGATTCATTTCCTGAGTAGACAATAGTATGCTGTGATGGCAGATGAACCTGTAAACGCTCCACTGGAGGATTTCTTGAATGAATAGGAAATTGAAATAGTCACCACACAGCTTCATATGGGCATATAAAACGATAGTTAAGATAAGCTTTAATCTCATCATCATTATCTTTTTGGACAACCATTCGACACCTATCTGATCTTTTGCTAACATATTTGAAAAGATACTTGATAAGCATTGACTGACAACATATCTCAACATTGATGTGCACATTGTATCTCAATAACAACTTTCTATTATATGGGACAACATAGTTTTTGTGTAGTTGTATACCATCTTTAAGCACAAAATTATCATGTTGATGGTGACGCTTGTAGTAAACAAAACCATTGTCATCAAAAATCGTTGTTGCTCGAAATTGTTTTGGAAAAGACTTGGAGCACTTGCCCTTGTTCATGCACTTAGATTTCTCATTTGGCAAACCATATGGCCCATGGATCATAAATTTGGGATACAATATTATAACAAATGGGATCGGTAATTTTGCAAGGAATTTCTGCTGAAACAATAGAATCAACATCTTCTGCACTTTGACATTAAATTTCGATATGACCAAATTTGAAGGTGGGTGTGCGGAAGTCCTCTTTTTTGAAACTCAAGTGCACAAACATCTTTTTTTGAAACAAAGAAACAAAAAAAAAGAATGAAAATGGTATTTGATGCATAATAATCTAATAATAGAAAAGAAGAATAAAAAAGCTATAAGCACATGCGATTGTCCTGCCAAATGGTTTGCCTGATTTTATATAGGCTATCATATCAACTACTTTTGCTTGGAAGACTCTTGTAACAATGTCAGACTTGTCTTCTTGCTTGTAAGGTATATTTTTTCTAATATCTCTTTGAATCTCTAGTCAATATGTATTGCATGTAAATTTAATAAAAAGATGTGGGTTACCGTAAGCCCTGTAGATAGCCATTGCATCCTGATAATTATTTATCATATAACGTGGGCTACCAGTTAAGGAAGAGGGAACAATAATTTTCCCTAGCAGCATTACCCTCAACATCTCCCCTAAGTATTGCTTCATGTATGCCTTACAAATTTCTCATCTTAGGTTACTTTGATTAGCCCTTATGTAATCAAGTCGATCCTTCTCTACATTGACAAAAGCATCAACCAAAAATTGCTGATAAAGACGACCACCTTTGATGACGATGTTTTCAATATTTGCCCTTTCATGAATAAGATAAGCATAATATGCTCTCATAGGGACTCGTGAACATTTTCTTTGCAGCTGGTGATCTTGATTAACAAACATTATGTTACATCGATACCCATCATCGCCATAAGGAAAAAGCAATGGATATTGCAAGGCCATGAATTTTGGGTGTAGCTTAGAAATTTTTTCAAGAGATCCATAACATTGCTCGATGATAATATCACGTTCAAAGTGAAAATTACCAATATCTCCAACAATCAAACCACCAATATCATTTGATGATGGATCATTATATTGCTGCGAGTCATTATCTCTTTTACCAATTAGCCGTAATTTGTAATTTGATTGGCAATCATCCGAGAGCTTTTTCTTAGCATATCTAAAATATCATCTAGCATTTGCATTAAATCACCAACAATAGTTGCATCCAAAGAAGATGAACCGCTATCCGTTGTGAATGCGCCCATTCATGAGCTAATTTCATATGTTGTGTCATAGACATATAGCTGTGCAAATTTAGATGTATCACCTTCAGTTGGCAAAAGTGAACCCATCAAATAATGACAATTTCCATTAATCTGAAAGACATATGGACCATGCCCTTCATTAACAGAGTGGTTAAGCTTTGCTCCCATTGATGTGAAAGAAAACATAGAGTTGTACAATCATGTATTTTCCCGGAACTTTTTCGATTTAGATCCATTTGATGGATTAAGAAGATAATCAAGAAGCTCCGGGGATTGAATGGGCATGTGGCAATGAAACTTTACCACTAAGGCAACAAAGTGAGAAAGCTGGGTTTGTCTCAGATGAACGTGTAAGACGTTCTTGAACCCAAAAAAGAGCTTACAGTGCCGATAAATAAATTTCTTCTCATCGAAATCGATATAACAAAGAGAGACTCCTAAAAAAGCAGTAATAGTAGAAGAAGCTATTAGAATCTAAAACATGTAATTCATTGGAATAGAAAAGATGGGTAAAAAGGGAAAGAATTTTAAAAAAAACAAAATACTTTTTTTTTGCTGTTGATACTCAGCTTGACCATATGACATAATTGATGATGGTTGAAAATCAGAGTCATGACTTCTTGTATGGAGAAAAAGTATATTCATTAGCGACATATGTATTGGCAGAATTAGGCGAGTTAGATGTTGAAGCTCTTGAACTTGAACCGTGACATGAAGTTAGGAAAGCATATGATTGCGGTGACAACAAACATGTTCTTCATTGCCATAGTTTTGCATGGCCGGATAAAATTTGGAAGATTCCATTGAGACATGTCCTTGGGTTTCAAAAGCTTCATGATCGTTAACCAACTCACAACCATAATTAGCCTTTGTTTGCGACTTGTCATCGTACTATTTATCTATAGCTTGGAAAATAATTAATAAAGAAACCTATTATCTCTTCTAAATACAAAAGATTGAAAAAAGTAATGTAAACTCGTATAACTAATTGAAGTTAAATAAATGAGGGCACTTAACATTGCCATAACTTCAAAGAAAATATCATGCTTCCATGCACACTAATTATGCAGGCAACAAAACACCAATCTATAAAAGAATGAGATGAGGGGAAAATAGGTTCATCAAAAAAAAATCTCCAAACAACAACAAACAAACTATATTGCCTAGCAAAGCTGCGTAACACAAAATGGTAACAATCTTAAAAATTAAGCGCCTAAAAAAAACATAATATATATTCTTGGAAAAAGAAAACAAAGGTGGAGTAAAATGACTCAATCAAATCTATAAATCTAATTTTTCACTGTCAAGAAAAAGCTAAACGAACATTCATGGTTGTAGTCTATGTTGATGACTTATCATCTCGATATTTATCTATAGGTTGGAAGAAATTAATAAAGAAATCTATCATTTCTTCTAAAAATAAAAGTCTATAATAAGTTGTGTGCACCGATATAATTAATTGGAAGAAAATAAATAAGGAACAAACACAATATTGTCAAAACTTGAAAGAAAATGGCATGCCTCTTTGTAAGGATCATCAATGATTACCCAAAAAAAGAAGCGAGGAGGAAAAAACTGAAAGCCTCCCCATTTACAATAAAAAAACAACATAAAAAACAACAATACCAAACAACTTAACCGTAATCAGAACACGCCTTAACACCACAAAGTAAAAAACCTAAAAGAGAAGGAAATGACAAATTTGCAAGTCAATTATTTTCTAGCGTGAGTAAAACGATTGTTCTTTCATGCATATTTTTGGATACATAAAAAATTGTTATTTTCTAGCATATTTCAACTATCCTCAAACAAAATTAAATCCAATCATGGACAAAGTTAGTTCCTCAACACAGTACAACCCTAAAAAAATAAGTTTTTAGCAAAGTTAATTGTTGCTCTCATCAACATTGTGATTGAATGCGCAAAACATTGGAAAACACCAACGAAAAAAACTATTTTCAATACATTTATTTTTGGCTACAATGATATATGTCGTGGTTTTGTTAATTAAAGGAAGTTCTTGAAATTTATTTCATTGAAATGAAATAGAATTTCAGTGGAAAATAACACAATTAGAGAAATTTCATAGTTTCCAAGTGTGATATTTTTTTTTTAAATTGAACTTGTTAACTCAAGTATTATAAGATATACATCAAAATAAAGTGAAATGAATTCTACCAAGAAGAGAAAAAAGAGTGAGAGTTCACCAGCATATCGTAATTTCAATCACAATATCCAACAATAATTTTAAAAATTAAATGGGTAGAATCCATAAACATAAATGGTTGTTATATGAATAGTTTTATTTTGTTTGGAACTTTTATATGATTTCAATATCTCTTCCTTTTCTTATCATTTTTGTCTTGTTTTACTCTTCCTCTATTCTTTAAATATATATATCATTTCATGTTAGTTAACTCCTTGAAATATCATAGTTTCCAAGTTTATTTTTGTAAGACAATGCACTTAAAATTGTGATATTTCTTTAATTGAGTTTTTTTAAAAGAATTTTCAATCAATGCTATTTAAGCAAAACCCCAAAACTAAACATTAATTTTCTAATCCATAATTAATTTCAGCAGAAAATCACTTGTTGAAGGCACACAAAACAAAGCAACCTAACAGAACATCAATCGTCTAATTTCATAAGTAATTATAGCACTAAATCATCCACCAAAGGCATAATAGAAATCAATACTTGATCCAGCGAACATTGTGAACGCTCTTAAATAAAATGAAAGATCTAAAGTGCATAACAAAAACAAATAATTATATTATACAGTCAACACAAAATTTATCCCTGTCCACAAAACTGTTTTCCAAAAACAAAAGAGCGCATACAATTGTATCCACAATGATAACCAAAAATCCGTTCACTCACATACAATGATGAATAAAATTTCACATTATGGATGAAAAGAGATCCATAAAAGCAGCCAATCACTATAAGAAAAATCTCACTTTGATATAAGAATTGCAAAAACTTATAACATAAAGAAAAAAAACTCACAGCAACAAAACTAACTATTTATTTCCAATAGCATCCGAACAAAAAAGAATTTTTAATATGTACCCTAAGTTTTCCCAAAGCAAAATAACACATCCATAGCACATAAACGACACATAAACCACACGAATGACTTAGCAGCAACAACAATGTCACAACAACAATGCCAAAAAATTAGTCTCAAGAAGCAATACAACATCTATCACCATTAAATACGGCCTAAACGAAAACCAAAATGCAAAACATATAGTTTTGTTGACTATGATGAACATACATTATTTTCAAAATTTAAAAAAGGTACCTTCACAACAAAAAGCAAAGCTATGCAAAACCAAACAGCAACATCTCCAAGCCCCTAAAAAAACAAAAAAAAAACCATCATCAACATCATAAACAACTAACCAGGTGAGAAAACATTGCAACCAAAAGAATATAATACTAGCAATCACAAAAACCAACAATGCAATCAAACAAAACTCATCAAAACCAACAAATAGTCAACAAAAGCATTAATCAAGACAACAACATCTATTATCGAATCTAACAATCTCATAAAAAAATGAATCAACACAAAACTAAAGTGGCATGAATCCTATGAAGAAGAGAAAAGGGAATGAAAGCTCACTAGCATATTCAAATTTCAATCGCAATATCCAATAATAATTCAAAAAACTTAAATGGGAGAATCCATAAACATAAATGGATGCATACCAACAGTTTTATTTTGTTTGGAACCATTATCTGGTTTCAATAACTTTCTTTCCTTTTTATTTTTATCTTGTTTTACTCCTCATATTCTTTAATTTTATATCATTTCATTTTAGTAAACTCCTTGAAATAACATAGTTTCCAAATTCATTTTTCTAAGACAATGTACTTGAAAAATTGTGATATTTCTTTAATTGAGTTTTTTTTCGTACATAATTATCCATCATTGCAATTTGATCAAAAATGGCAAAAAACAAGGCTGGAAATGAACCCAGAAACTGAAAAATATATTGGCATAACATTTTTTGTATTCTCAAGATTTAATTTTAATATCATTGAAATAATTAAAAAAACAATTGATGTTTATAAATGGCAACACATGCACATAGTGCATTCTTGCAACCAAACCACAACCAAACTTGAAAACAACAAAACAATTACTCAAACAATAAAATCTGAAGCTAAACAATAAGGGAAAAAGCAAACAAAATAGCCAAGCAAAAAATATCAATGTTAATGACAAAGATTGCATTGCTCACAAAGACGAACAATATAAAATATAAACAAGACACATGTAATAATTTCAGCCATCCTCAAATGAAATTAAATCCAATCATGGACAAAGTTAGTTCCTTAACACAACATAACCCTAATAAAAAAAGTTTTCAATAAAATTATCATTAGTTTAATTGTCAAAAAACCACGCTGCACAAATGAACTCGCATCTGAAGAATATACCGGCATAACAATTGTTTTTCATTCTTAAGATATAATCTTAATATCACTAAAATAATTAAAAAGCAATTGATGTTTATAAATGGCAACACATGTTTAACAAATTCCATTAACCATTAAATTCAACCTAATCAAGGCAATAAATGGAAAGAACAATTTTGACGACAATGACCCAAAAACAACAAAACAACTATTATTAAACCTCAGAATCCAGAAAAAAAATAATCAACACAAAAGTTAAAAAAATACATATACACTTAACCCTTTTGCGAATAAACAGGAGAAAAAACCCAAAAACTGAAACTGAAAATCAACCCAACAAAAAAAACAATGCAAAAAAAGAATAAAGGGCAAGCAAATTGCCTACAATGTAATGAACAATAACCCAAAATCAAGTTCAATATTCCATGCAAGCATAAATCCCACAATTTTTTTTCCAAGACATAAAATAACTTTCGCAACCAACAAAGTAAGCAAACACTAGAATCACCACAATATATTCCTTGCAAATAAACAGAACAAAAAATTCATTTTTTGTTCAAGAGAGAAGAATTTATCCCACATAACCATAAAACTCACTAATTCAACCTTCAAAGCCAACAAAAAAGTTATGCAAGCTGCACACAGCTTATATATCACTCCCAAGCAAATACAAAGCAGCTGACCCAAAAAAAAGCCACACATATACACAATAAAAATAATGAACAGTAGCAACACCTGACTTAGGAAAAAAAGAAAACATTTTAATATCAACAAACCATACCTCAAGGCAGAACAGAACAATAAAAAAACATCTATCACATACCAAACCCATAACTGCTCTGGTGACAAAGTCTGAGAACAGCCGAAATCAAATTTGCCAGGTCACAACAGGCAATCTATGTATTTAATGCAATTTGCCATCCGCAAAGAAAAAAAAACAAGAAATCAATAATAAACCTGCATAAAAATCAAAACCAACCAAGTCAAACTAGCAACACATCGGTAAAAATCTCAACCCAACCAAACAATTGTTTGTGCCAAAACACAAATAATAAACCCTCTATTCGCAACAACCCCTCATTGCCAGCACACTGAAACCACACACCCACAAAATTGAAATCAACAAACATGTCAAAACCAAAATCAACAACAAACCCCTCAAAACATTGGCACCCGATGATTGAGTCAAAACACAAGTAAACCCTTCCATAAAAAAAATCTCAACTGCCAACACACCACAAAACCAACCCAAACCACATAACCCATACTCCATTGATATCAAACAAACTGACCCACCGCCAAGAGACCCAATGAACAAATCAACCCCTTCACCCATCATCCAATGCAACTCAAGGTCCAAAAATTTACAATAAAAGATGGAACAAACCTTGTTGATGCCTCCCCTTAGGTCAACAAAAAGACCACAGATTGCAAGCAAACGATTCAAAAAAAATTGAAAGCGGCAAAATAATTAAAGAGCACAACCAAAACATGTGAAAAAGAAAAAAAAAAAGAAAAAAAAAGAGAAGTTGTATGTGTCATGAAAAAAACAATAGAAAATTTGAAAATTGCATAACTACCGAGAGCAACAAGTTATGTGAAATGAAAAGGACAAAAATAAATTAAAGAAACTGGACACACAGTCGAGAGCAACAAGTTGTATAAAATGAAAAGGACAAAAATAAATTAAAGAAACTGGACACACAGTCGAGAGCAACAAGTTGTATAAAATGAAAAGGACAAAAATAAATTAAAGAAACTGGACACACAGCCGAGAGCAGCAAGTTGTATAAAATGAAAAATAAAATAAAATAAAGAAACTGAACACACAACCGAGAGGAGCAAATTGTGTGAAATGAAAAAGACAAAAAAAATTAAAAAAACTGGACATGTGGAATGGCAGAACAATCGAGAGCAGGTTGTGTGTGAAACAAAAAAGCAAATCAATTTGAAACAAACGGGTCACGTGGCACAACAGCCACCACATGACAAAAACCAAAAATAATTTATAACCCAAACACCCACAAACCCAACCGACCCCATAAACCAAACCGACCCAAACAACTATTACAATCCATAGTAAAAGCACTCACATTGTACAGTAACTAACTGAGCTCTTTTAGTATATAGGATAATTCCTTATAATGGAAATATATTATTTGATAATTTTATTTATATTGATGTAGTATTTTGCCTATATTTTATCTATAAAATACATTGACACTCATTATTTTATGTTTTTAAGATATTTTTAGATGTAAGATATGAGAAGAAGCACTATTTGGAGATAAGATCCAAACCACATTTCAACCCGTGTTGAATATTTACAGATTTAATATTTGATTGATGTTTTATATATAACTTAAGCTAAAAAGTTAAAAATGAAATGATTCTAATGACATTAAAGAGATAAAATCCATGGGTTGTACATGGAAATTGCAGACTTGAAAGATAAGTATTGCATTATGCTAATTTTGGCTATCGACCATCCCGACATAAATTTATTGACTTAGAGAAGTTTATTTCATGAAATCTTAATGTTATTGAATTCTTGACTCATAGACTTATCAACCTACCAAATATCAACAAAAAAAGACCTTATATGAGAGGGATATGAATTTTTTAAGACAATCAATAAATTCTGTTAGTATACATATTTTGTAAAGAAACAAGTCTAATTTACTTCCTAAGCATCCAAACCAACATGCAAATTATTTTTTCATGTGGAAAAAGGCCTTTATTTATGGAGATTAACTTCACCAAGCACAAAATCAAAGCTTGAAGATTTTATACAGGATTTTTTTATAGGAAAATAGCTATTGTAATGTTTACATATAAATTATCTACTTTAGAAAGAACTCATTTATTTTATTATTTTAAAGGGTAGAAATAGAGTAAAGGGATGAGAGAATACAATTTTTGATCAGATAAAAAAATAAAGGGAGGAAAAGAAAGGGTGGCCAGAAAAAAAATTCACAATTTTCTCCTACACTTGAAATTATGTTCCCATTCTTTCTCATAGTTTTTTGATAGTCATGTAAGACTAAGTTATTTTTCTTGGTTGAAAGGATACTGAAGATTTGAGATTTTAAAAACTATGAAATTTTTTTAAATTTTTTTCTAGTTTATATGATGAATATGAGATATTTTCTTATACTGATTTTCTATGATTGATTAGTTTAATTGTTAGAGTATACTCTAAGTTATTATTCTAATCAATCTATTGCTAAGTTTGCAATCAAAACCAAAATTGTGATATTTAACTTATAAAGCAACTAATTTAATGATTATGACAAATCTATATTGTTAATTTTAGAAGAAGAAAAAAATTCAATTAAATCAAACATAGACTACATACAATTATATAATCTAAATGCTTAAGGCTGTCATTGAATCAATTACTATTATGAATATTGTGGTTGTTTAATAGATAAAGTTCGTTACTGCTATGAATCAATTAACTAACTAATGCTAAGAAAACATATATATTTAAAATATAAAAATGACGTACCATTTCATGTAAGTGAATGTTTATTTGAGACCAAGTTTTTTCTCTTAATAAATTTCAGTTTGTTTAATTACTCTATTTTACTCACACTAACATAACATATATAACCTCAAAACTCATTTTTGAATCATTAGCATAAAGAATTGAACTAAATCTTTTTAGTAGGATCAATTACTTCTTCTTTGCTATCTAATTTGTTTAAGTTAGGATAATTAATCTATGTGAGCATGACATTACAAAACCTTTCTAACTTGAGCATTAGTATTCAGTTTTCTTTTCTGGTTTATTTCCCAGTTCATTTGTCCTTTTTTTTAAACAAGAAATGGACCCGTTACAGCAGCCTCAAATATTCATGCGTTTATTTTTTTGTTTCTTCCATTTTCTCCACACCTTTTCATCCTTTGTCTTCATTGTCGCGATCTGAAGGCACTTAAATGTTTGTCTTTCGTTTTCTATTGGCTTTATCCATTCTTTGCATCTGCCTGGGATGATTTTTCCATTAACATATTTTCCGCATTTGTTTTTAGCTGATCTTCTCTCAAGATATTGTCAAATTAATACACTCTAACAATTTGTTGTTTGTTCTGCAGGGAGGAATTGCATGTTAAAGCTTCGTCTAAAATTGCATCAACGCTTTGCCACTCAATAGAGCCAGATAACAACAAAGGATTGGGGATTCACAAGCCAGAACGATGATAAAATTTGAGGTATATAAGAACATCTGTGAAAAAGTCTTATAAATTTACAAATTTAAGACTCTCATGATAATATTTCATCGGTATTTAGACATTGATTCTATCGACATGATTTTTACTAGCATGATCATGAACAATTACTATTTATAAATTTTTTTTATCATTTTGAATTTTTTTTTCTATTGGTAATATAATCATCGATGGATTTACATAAGAAAAAAACACAATAAACAATAAAACTTATCGATATGATTTTGTAAATATTTTTTCGGTGAAAGCATATCTAGAAGTTAAATATTTTTTTAAAAAAAAATAAACATAATATAAACAAATTAGAAAAAATTGAAAGAAACTAAATTAATTTTAAAATTAATCAGTTTAAATACAAATTATCTAGAAGAGAGGGGCTAAAAGAGGAGGAGAGGGTGGGTCTTTTCCTTGATATGGGGAGGGGTGATAAGGGGTAACACATGTCCACCCATGTGTGATTTCAGTTCCAAGTATAATCTTTAGATTTCATCCATATTCAACACTAAGCCATTTTATGTTAATAGTAATATGGGTCGTCAGATCTTGAGCTTATTGGTTTAAAATTGCATGGAAATGTAGAGTTTGAGTATGTTAAACCACAAGTTTTTTACAACTTCATCAAATATTTAAGAAATATACAATTTACAGTGTCACCTAAATAAATAACTTTATACATAAAATTCCATAAATAAAAAAGTAAACTGAAATTGAAATTTAAAAGTTATAACTATAGTTTAATTTATTAATTATTGATTCCCTAAATTTGATTTTTTAATGTAAATGTACATTGTATTTCTAAAAACACTTATATAACTTACATATAAATTTATCTTAGTCAATATTTTTCATTATATATCATATTGTTTTTAATTGCATATACTAACTATCATTAAGTATTTCCATTTTTAAAGTAATTTTATATTGTATTACATAGAAAAGTAATTTTAATTATTCTTCATATTTTTCAAGAAATATAAAATATTTAATTAGTTAAAGAAACACACATAAAATATTTGAATTATTTACTGAAATGAGTACTACAACGAAAAATTATTAAAATCTAGATTACTAAATTAAATATTAGAATTTATTCTTGTAAGTTTTTCGACTTGTAATTAACACATAAACTAAAATGTATTGTTGTTTCAGTGTTTATAGCATTGGATCCTATAACAATGCATTATTCATAGCAATTCCTCCTTTCTTCATCATTTTCATTTTTATTCCTTTATGTTTTGGTCATCACATTAAATCTCTATTTAAAGTACACCTTTCAAAATTATATTCTCATGGTTTTTGCACTTTATTTTTATTTCTATTCATATTCCTTTGTGTTTCCAGTATGTTATTGAGTGTTTTAACATAAAATTAAATGAAAATTATATTTTAAAACCAAAGGAATAAACTTAACATAACTTGAAAAAGAAATATAATTCTATCCCTGTATTTTTAAGCTATACATGTTTGGTCCATGTTATTTTTTTTTCTTACAATTTAGTCTTGAAAAAATGTGATAAGGGAGAAAGTGTTCCCTTTAACCACTTTTAATGGATGAACTTTGTTTATTGGTTGGTTTTAGAGAGTATATTTCAATGAAAATGGTCTATTCTGTAATAAACATGTCAAAAAAAAAGATCCAAAGCCGATAAATAGTTTTTCATTTGGATTAATTTTGCACCTTTTGATTTGATGATGTTTTAAACTTGAAAATTTGTTTTTTGAGGCTTTTAAAGTGCTTTTAGGTAAAAATAAGCTAAAAAACATCTTTCATGATATATGATGTGTCATGGACGAATTAAAAAAAAAAACTATACAATGCATTCATCATTGAAAAATTGATATTTTTAATTTCATCTTTACAACTTACATTAACATTATTTTTCTTCTTATATCTTTTTCATTTTGCAATATCTTACATGTTCAAAGTATTGAATCATTTCAAAGATTAATTAAAAGTTGGTTTAGCAAAGTCAATCTTTAATTGTATTTAAAAATAGATATTGAATGAAGGAACACAAACTATAAACAAAGCCTCATTTTTGGTTTGTCAAGGAAAACTTAAGTTTAATCCCTAAACTTTTTTTTCCTATCATTTGGTCCACGTTACTTTAGCAATACATGTTTCAATACTAAACTTAATTCTCTTTATATTTCAATCTCTATACATTTAGAGAGGTAAATGAATGTTCTCATTCGACCACATTTTTGTTACCAAAAAGACCATCTTTCTATAAACTAGATTCTTTTTCTCGATAATAGTTCATTGAAGATGTTTTCTTATAAGCATGTTGAAAAAAATAAAATGGGGTTCAATAATTATTTCTTGGTCATTTAATTTTATTCTCAAGTAGTTTAAGGTGTATTGGGATTGGAAATTTGTTTTTTTTTATGTTCTATGGTATCTTAAAGATATTTTCAAGTGAAAAATGAATCAGAAAATAGGTATATAAGGTTCAAAACCTTGAACCATGATTCTATGATCACCTTCGATCACTAGAAAATTATGTCATAGGGGATACGTCATCTATTAAATTAGATGACCTGCTTACCTAGTTTTAAAAAATGGATGGGATGACATCTTCATCTTTAATTGGCTTGATGCTTAAGTCTATCAACATTTGATCTTATTCGTGCTTTTTTTTTCTTTCTATAAACTCTTTTTTTATTATAATTTGTCTGTATCATGTATCAAGTTAAGAAATGAAATTACATTGAACAAAGCATCACTGTTTTCTTTAAAAAACAATTGGTAGACATGCTAGCCAAGACTTTTATGGTTGGCTAGGTGTTTGGTTTGACCTTATTTGTTTTCATATTTTTTTTTTAATACTCCCTCATATTATAATTTATCTACAATAGTTAAAGAAACCATTTGTTATTAGCAATAAGAATTAACCCCTAACATAAAATAAAGAAAAACATGTAAAATAAAATGGATAACTTGTGTTAAATATTTGTATTTACATCTATTTTTTGCTCCTTGGAATATTAACTTCCCATTTTATTATCTAATAAGCATTAGCATATCTTTTTCTATTGATAATTTCATTTATTTTTTCAAAAGAAAAACAATATCTTCACATTTCCTAATTAATTTTTTTTTGATACACTAAAAACGCATCCATGGCACAAACTAGTCCTTTTATGTCAGAAATTCACTTGAAACCCTAACCATAGTGTAGAGTAGGTATAAGGCTTGATAATAAAAACACTAAATATTTAAGGTTTTTCATTGTTTTTATAAATAGTGAATAAACTCTTTTGATAAAGGAAAAACTAGGCACAAACCTAAATTTGATACATGAAAACATCATTACATAATTATTATTTTTTCATGCTGGAAATTGATTTGAAACCCTTAACCACACTCTAAAACAGTAACTAAATTTCTATATCAAAAAGACTTGTAGAGTTGCAGTTCTAGAGCACAGTATCCATTAACTTGAGTACTATTCAAATTAAAGAAAGGGTGAATCCGAGAAACAAAAGGCAGAAACAAAGGTAATGATAAAAAGAACACAGGCATGCGAGAGGTTTTTTCTTTCTTCAAAAAAACTTAGATAGCTTCCTTTTGATGATCATGATAGGTAGCATGCGGAAGCTCCTTTATCCACTCAAACGCTCGATGACGTGACATATCTTGCTTTCCCTGCTGCTGCTTTTCCACAATCCTTTTCTTCATCTTCAACTCTCGCAGCTTCTCCTCTATGGACCCTCTTTCACTTTTATCATTATTACCATTTCCTGCTCCACGGCTCCTGCTGTTACTGCTTTTCAAGACATCAACGTTCAAGGGAACTGGTTTCACTGCACTAACTGAACAGCTACAACCACTTAATAACCCTCTTCTTTTTTGCAACAAGCTCTGTTTCCTCCGTTTCTCCATGTTCTTCCCGCGATCACTGCTGTTATGTCTACTCATGTTCTTGATCTTGCAACCGCTTTTACTGCTGACACTAATTTTGCCACGCTTCTTGATGCTTGAATTGCTTTTGCTGCTGCCAGAGCTACTATTTCTACTAACAGAATTACGGACCTTAAGATCTTGTAATTCAATCCAGGGTGTACGGACCAAACTCAGTCTAAAAAAGTCCCAGAATGAAGAATTTCTTGGCCTGCTACAAGCTGCATTTCGCAGCGAGGTACTGGGAAGTCTAATCTGAGGCTTTGGACTTGGATGGGTTAGAAACTGGTTTTGAACTATTGGTTTTATCATTCTTGTACTGGCAATAGCAGGGCTAGTGCTGCTGCTGCTGCTGCTGCTTGATGAGTAATGACTTCTGCTGCTGCTGCAGCTGAAAGTTGTGAAAACACTAATTGAATTGTGGTCCGTGGAGACTGACCTTGATAGGCAATGGCTCTGGTTCAAGCTGCTATCTCTCTCGAACTTGTGAACATCACTTTCTGAGCTAGCTGAGAGGCGAAGAGGGAGAATTTGTCCTTGAAAGAATATATCATCAGCTGCACACATATCTGATTTCTTAGAAAGATAGCCATCACCACCCCAGGGGCCGAACTCGAAATCTTCTTGATATGTTTCGGTTTCTTGATGTCTACTCGATTGATTGCTCTCTTCTTTTGTCCTGTAGACTGGTAAATCGCACAGTGACAATGCTTCTTCATCTTGGTCATCTTCCTCTGGAGTAGTACAGCCCGCATGCTCTTGTTTCTCTTCCGCAGAGCTAGTTGCCATTTCTGGAAGGTAAGATTAAAACAGAAGGCTTTGTTCAAATACTGTCGGGGTCCTCCTGTGAAGTAACAAGCCAATAAAGATATTGGGATTTATATACAATGAAGAAGATGTTAAATATGAGAAAGAAACATAGATTTTGAACAAGGTTGCACAAGAGAGAAGAGGAATATAAAGAAGTTGAAGTTTTCGAGAAAGGAATAGAGAAATGGACAAGTCAGTGTGTTGCAGTCTACCCCTATACTGTTTTATTTTTAATTTATGTGGGACCAAAACACATTTTTGGCTGTTCACCTGGGCAAGAATGTTTGATCTCTCATTTTCAGAATATTATAGGATGGTGGTGCTTATGAAGGGCTAGCTAGGGACAGTTTTGGCATGAGAAAAGTTGGTATGGTCACTTCCGATTTCTCTTGGAATTTTGGAAATGCAACTCAACTCAATGTCACTCACTGGATGTTTAATGGGGAGATTCATTTAATGGATTAAACTGTTTGGTTGTAAAAAGGTCCCGTTGGATATGTGATGGAGGCTGGAGAGGAGGGGATTAATTAGGGGACTGATGTGGAAATAGATTGATCCATAAATTTTTGTGGTGAATTTTGGTTGCAACAAGGTGGAATGTTTTGTCGTGGAAAGATTGTGATTATTGCCACGGAATATGACTGGAGGATCTATCTCTTTAATTTTGCTTTCTAATAGAAAGGACGTTTTACCACACCAACTAGATGAGATAGAAAAGCAATGGTGGTGCCGTGAATTGCAGGTTCAAAATCTCAAAGAAATGAAACTCAGGCTTGTGCAAAATCACTCTGTGATTTATTGGAATCTCTCCAAAACAAACTGAATTTATTCAATGGAAAATAATGATCTCAAAAATTGTCTTTGTCTTTTACATTCTTCTCCTTAAATAGTTACGACAGCTTACAGTTTTTCAAACTTAACTAGGAAAGCAATAAATTAGGAAAATTAAATAAATTTCAGATAAGTAAGACAATCCAGCAATTAATGAAATTAACTAAATTTAGACTTCTTGTAACAGTAGGATTCCAAGACTCCAGCAACTATGTTGATGTTGTAATCGTATCCATATCTGTCTACTTGTAACGGTAGTCTACCAAAATTTCAGCAGCTATGTAGTAATTGTATCCATATTTGGCATTTTGCTAATCCCATGTTCTGCCTCAATTTCATCCTCCCGATCTTGCTTTGTCTCTTGATATTGCTCTGCATGCTCTGCCTCCTGATTTGCATCAATTGCCGGCTCTCCCAAAGAACTTGACTCCGGCAAGTTATGACGAAGGTAAGTAGTAAGGAGATGGGGGTGCAGTAGTTGTAGTTCTGAAGCCTGTAACCAAACTGACTCTGAATGAGGACGATTTTTCCATTGGACTAAGAATTTGTAATAGCCCCCTCGTTGTGTTGAGACAAATTGGTGGTCAAGGATGGCAGCAACCTCATCACGTGGTGATGTATTTTCTAGCAGTGGCATAGCTGGGTGTATGTCCTGAACTGGTACTGTAGAGGGTTCCCCTTTGAATGCAGTAATGTCCTCTATGTTGAACACATGACTAATGTTACTCAGCTAGCAACCCAACAACATAAGCATTACTGCCCAATTTCTTAATTATTTTAAAGGGTCCGGCTCGTCGTGCATGAAGCTTGGTAAAACTGCCTGGTGGAAAACGCTCTGGTTTAAGGAGAACAAGAACCATATCCCCTTCATTAAATTGACGATCTTAACGACGTGAGTTGGCTGCTGTGGCATATGAGTTGCACTGATTGTTAGGCGTCGTTTGCACTCTTCGTGAAGATGGCTCATGTAGTTGAAAAAATCCAAGGCAGGTTCGCTGGGTCGAGGTGGTAATGGCAAGGAGTTTACATCCAGTGGAGTGTTCGGACGAACACCGTAAATCACTTCAAATGGGGCACAACCTGTTGATCTGTTGACAGAGTTATTAAAAGAAAACTCAGCATGTGGTAGAACCAAATCCCAGCTGGTAACATGATCTACCACAAGGCAGCGTAGTAGATTGCCTAGGCTTCGGTTGGTCACCTCTGTTTGGCCGTCCCCATTTTTGCCCACAAAGTTTTCTAGAAGTAACTGACAAATTCCACATCGCGATCCAAAATAATGGATTGTGGAATACCATGTAGACGAACAATTTCCTTCATGAAGAGAGTTGCTGTCTTGGATGCGTCAAAAGTTTTGTGACACGGGATAAAATGAGACATTTTAGAGAAGCGATCCACTACCACAATAATAGAATCATGTTGCCGAAGGGTCCTTGGTAATCCAAGGACAAAATCCATGCTAATATGCTGCCATGGTTTGTCCGGAATGGGCAATGGCGTGTAGAGACCCGCCTAGTGCTTAGTTCCCTTCTTAATCTGGCAAATTCTGCACTTGTCCACTACGGTATGCACATCCTTTCGCAGTCGTGGCCAATAAAATCGATCAGCTATAAGAGCATAAGTCTTGTCATGCCCGAAATGTCCAGCTAGCCCACATCCATGGAGCTCTGAAATGAGGAATTCCCGAAAGGATCCCGGTGGGATGCACAGACGTGACCTGAAAAATAAAAATCCTTTACGCAGCATATAATCATTTTGAGTTTGTGTACCAGGACTGGATAAGTCATTCTATATCTTGCCGAAATCCATATCACTCGTATACTCCTCCTTTAAATGCTCCGACCTTGTGCTTAATTAAGAACTCAAATTGTTGAACGTAATCCATCCAACGGGCATGTCGTGCATTCATTTTACTCTGAGAGTGTATGTGCTTCAAGGAATCATGGTCGGTATAAAGAATAAATTCTTTATGGATTAAATACGGCCGCCAATGTTTCAATGTTTGAATTAACACGTAAAACTCCATGTCATAAACCGAATAACGTCGACGGGTTTCGTTGAGCTTTTCGCTGAAAAAGCAATAAGATGCCCCTCTTGGCTCAAAACACCTCCAATCCCTCCGTGCGAAGCATCACACGCTACCTCAAATACCTTAGAGAAATCAGGTAATTTGAGGACTGGGGCCTGCCCCATTTTCTTCTTGATCAAACTGAATGCTTTGTCTGCTGCGGCGGTCCACAAGAATTTTTTTCTTTGAGGCATTCAGTAATTGGAGCCATTATAGTGCTGAAATTATGAATAAATCGACGATAGAAAGTAGCTAATCCGTGGAAGCTTCTAACATCAGAAAAATTCTGTGGTGGTGGCCACGTCTAGACTGCCTGCACCTTTGCAGGATCAACCTCCACTCCTCTGCTAGAAATGATAAATCCTAGAAATCGCACACTTTCCTTCATGAACGAGCATTTCTCTTTATTGACAAAAAGTTTCTCAGCCCGCAATATTGACAGCACCTGTTCAACGTGGTTTATGTGCTCCTTCAGGCCTTGGCTGAAAATTAGTATATCATCAAAGTAGACAACAACAAATTTTCCCAAGAACGGTTTAAGCACTTGCGTCATAACACGCATGAATGTGCTGGGGGCGTTAGTCAATCCGAAAGGCATGACTAACCATTCGAACAAACCATCCTTTGTTTTGAATGTCGTCTTCATTCATCACCCAATCGTATTCGAACTTGGTGATATCTAGTCTGAAGGTCTAGCTTAACAAATACAGAAGAACCATTCAATAAATCCAACATGTCGTCGAGGCATGGGATGGGAAATTGATACCTCACGGTAATTTTGTTGATTGCACGACTGTCAACACACATCCTCTAGCTGTCGTCTTTCTTCGGTGTCAATAGCACTGGGACAGCGCAAGGGCTGCAGCTTTCTCGAATGAACCCTCTGTCAAGTAATTCCTGAATTTAGCGACTAAGCTCTTCATTTTCTGCTAGACTCATTCGGTAATGGGGAATATTAGGCAAGGAGGAACCAGGTACCAAGTCAATAGCATGCTGTATGTCCCTCAGTGGTGGAAGTTGCCTTGGTATCTCATCTGGCATGACGTCTTGGAATTTCTGCAGCATATTCGACAGTTCCATTGGGATGGTGCTGTCATTTTCTGTCATTTCTCGTGAAACCAACATGAATACCATTTTATCCTCTTGCATGACCCGAGTGAATTGTCTCATTGTCAAGACTCGCCAGGCTTTCTTTTCAGCCTTAAACTCTGATATATGTAGCGGGTCCAGAACCAATTTTCTGCCTTTAAACTTGAAGAATATGTGTTAGTATATCCATCGTAAAACACCTGACGATCATAGAGCCACGGTCATCCCAATAGCATGTGACATACGGTCATAGGGATGACATCGCACCAAGCCTCATCCACATAATGTTTTCCCAGTGAAAACTTAACCAAGCATCGCTGTTTTACCAATACTGAACTGGTGTCATTAACCCAGCTAATTCGGTATGGATGGGGATGCTTCTCTGTTTTCAAACCCAATCTTTCGATAGCAGTTTCAGCAACTACGTTCATCCCACTTCCATTATCGATGATGACGTTTAATGCTCGATTATTATGCTTCATTCGTGTATGAAAAATGTTGGTACGCAACCATTTGGGATTGGCCTGGATTTCTCTTTTTTTCTGGTCAGTACCCTATTAATCACACAGCTGGGCAAGGTTGACGCACTCAAATGTTCCCCTTCACTTTCACTGTCTTTGCTAGGTTCCCCTGTTTTAGTGTCCTCCTCTTCCATTGTAAGCAGCTCTTTCTCACATATATAGGCTATTTTTTTTATCTCTTGTCGGACACACCACTGTGTAATGCCCATAGCCTTTACATTTATAACATTGTGGCCCTTCATTGGTAGTCCTTTGTGAACCCCTTTGAGCCTCCACTGCCAAAACCTTGAACTGGATTTCTTGGGGGATGGTGTCTTATGGAAATTATTGGTAGCCACAACCTCCTGCCTCAAATCTGTCATAATTATTCTCCTTCCAACAGCAGGCTTTGTTTGCTTTTCAATGCGAAGAGCCAGCTGATGACGCCTCCTCTACGTTGATCATACGAGCAGTCCACATCTCCTTCCGTAGTTCATCCCGTAATCTAGTACGATAACGGGCCAGTGTCTGCTATTCCGTTCCACAATCTTGCTGCAAACAGTTAGCTCATGGAAACGATCCGTAAATTGATCGACAGTCAATGGCCCTTGTCTGAGTTGTAGCATTTCCTCAAACATCATTTGTTCATAATCAATAGGCAAATATTTTTCTTTGAGTCGTTCCTTCATTTCTTCCCAATTAGCCACTGCAGGACGTCGAGTGCGACGCAACTGCTCTTCCACACTCCCCCACCAAGCTCGTGCATGTCCTCGTAGCTTCATCCGAACATAACATACTTTCCTCTCCTCTGAAATAGCAAACCAATCGAAATAATCTTCGATCGCTGTCAACCAATCTTCAAAAGCATAAGGTTCCAATTTTCCACAAAAATCTGGAACGTCAATCTTCATTCTCTTGGTCAGTTCATCAAGAGGTTGATACCCGCACCCTGATTTATATGCACTCACTCCCTGCATGTGTTGTCTTGGATGACGAATTCGAGGTTCATGATCCTCATACTCTAGATTTTCTTCCTCATTCGCATGAATGTTGTCTGCATCAGTAGGCTCTACTCCTGTTCCATGAACTCCTCTGCGTCCACGCTGATTGAAGGGATCATACTCCTCCCGAGGATGACGGTCCTCCATGACATCCAGTCGACGAATAACTTGCGCCAGAACTGTGGCAATCTGGTCAAGCTGATAATGTAATTGTGGTTGGTCTGAGTCTCGGGTGTTGGGGTTTGAATGTTTAGATTTTGTTGGATTGAGTTGGAATGATTTGGTTCTTGGTGTGTAATGTGTGGGTTGTTTGGGTTATGGCTGGTCGGGCTTGGATGGGTTGGGGTTTGGCTGTTTGGACTGTGATTGGTTTGGTTTTGAGCGGTGGCCATGGCGTAAGAAGTTCCACTTCTTGTTACTAGCATAGATGAAGGTGCTCTGATACCAAATTGGTGTCGTGAATTGCAAGTTCAAAATCTCAAAGAAATGCAACTAGGCTTGTGCAAAATCACTCTGCGATTTATTGGAATCTCTCCTAAACAAACTAAATTTATTCAATGGAAAATAATGATCTCAAAAATTATTTTTGTCTTTTACATTCTTCTCCTTAAATAGTTACAACAACTTACAGTTTTCCAAACTTAACTAGGAAAGCAATAAATTAGGAAAATTAAATAAATTTCAGATAAGTAAAACAATCCAGCAATGAATGAAATTAACTAAATTTAGACTTCTTGTAACGGTAGGATTCCAAGACTCCAGCAACTATGTTGATGTTGTAATCGTATCCATATATGTCTTCTTGTAACAGTAGTCTACTAAAATTTCAGCAGCTATGTAGTAATTGTATCTATATTTGGCATTTTGCTAATCCCATGTTCTGCCTCAATTTCATCCTCCCGATCTTGCTCTGTCTCCTGATATTGCTCTGCATCCTGATTTGCATCAAACGGTTTGTGTTGAACTGCATTGGCTGGATGCACAGAAGAGAAACTTTGTAATTTTTTTTAAAAAATAAGTAGAAAAACAGAAAGAGTGTTGTATTTTAAAAAGAGAAATAACAATAGGACATTGTAGTTTTTTGCTTAAATACAATTAAAATTCTAAATTACTCGAAAACAAGTTTGAGAAATATATTGATATACTTAGATCAAGTAAATAGATTAAATATTAGACCATTCATTATAAAAAATGAAAATTATGACATCTTCTTCATTAAATGATTCATACATACTTTATAGCTCATAAACCTTGTTTTTTTGCTGATATGAGGGGATTAATGAGGAGATATATTTCTAAAACATGCATTAGAGGGATAAATATTTCTTATAAATTATGAGATATGGATAAATATTTATTACATATAACTAATATGAGATGAAGGCATGTCCTTTCCAAGACTTTTATACACCTAGAGTTCCGAGAGATATATATCATTACCTTAATATTTTATGTTAAGCAATATGAGAAAAAAAACTAATGGAGTCTTATGGTCCAATACAAATACCTATAAAGATCACCAATATTAAATCTATTTATGCTCGGTGAGATGATAAGTCTAGGGATATCAACTCTAGCAACTCGTTAGAGCCACATGTACCTGAGTTTAACACATAATAAAGCCTTGAAATTGTTGGATTTAGCAACTCATTAGACCCTTATGTACCTAGGTTTAACGTATAATTGAGTCTAAAGATGTTGGGTCTGATAGTTGACTAGACCCACATGTAACTAAGCTTAACACGAAGTTGAGCCCAAGGTACTAGAACTAGCAACTCGTCAAACCTAAATATATATGGGCACAGTAAAAACATATAAATGAGCTTAGGGAGGTGAGGTGATCACCTTACCTTTGGTCTTTTTTTTTAACATGGATTTTAGTAAATAATTATACATATAAACCAAGTGGGGAAAGCACCTTAGCTCCCCTACACATTTCACTATGGATTGCTATAGTTTTTTTCCGCTATAGTATTTTTTTTTCTTTTTTCTGATTATGCTCTTTTTTCTGTTTTTTTTAACATTTTTATCCATTTTTTTTAACATTTTTTTCCCTGTTATATTTTTTTTTCTTTTTTTCATTTATACATTTTTTTTATTTTATAACCGAGATGTTTGGGTCAGCTTAGGTGCACCAAAACTAATCCCCGAATCCAATATTTTTTTTGGTAACCGGGGTGTCATGTTAGCATACGCACACCATGACTAATCCCCGAATCCTTTTTTTTTGCTACAATGCTTTTATTTTTGTTTTTTTTTCCCTAAAACATTTTTTTTCCGGTTATACTTTTTTTTTCTTTTTTCCACTTATATTTTTTTTTGTTTTTTTTTGTTTTGTTTCTTATAATCAGGGTGTCCAGACCAGCTTAAACGCACCATGATTAATTCTCGAACCCAATTTGTTTTGATAACCTGAGTGTCCAGGCGAGCTTACGCGCACCACGACTAATCCCCGGACCCACCTTTTGTTTGATAACCGAGGTGTCCAGGTCAACTTTCATCTCCTCACAAAACTTTGTGGTTTGCTACAGTGCTTTCCCACTTCTACATTTTTTTTATAACTAGGGTGTCCAGGGCAGCTTACGTGTACCACAAGTAATCCCAGGATAAACTCTTTTTTTTTTTGCTACAGTGCTTTCCTACTTATATTTTTTTTTATAACCGGGGTCTCCGGGTTAGCTTAAGAGCACCACAACTAATTATTGGGCCGGATTTATTTTTAAAAAATATGGGTTGCTACAGTGTTTTCCCTTATATTTTTTTTTCACTTATTCATTTTTTTTATAACCGGGGACTCCTAGCAAGTTTAATTTTTTTTTTGTTCTTTTTTTCACTTATACATTTTTTTTATAACTAGGGTTTTTGGGTCAGCTTCAACGCACCAAGACTAATCCCTAGACCAATTTGTAACAAGGTTGTCCAGGTCAATTTATGCTCACCAAGACTAATCCATGAACCCATTTATTTTATTTATTTTCTTATACTTTTTTTATGTTCACTTATACAAAAACAAAATTTATAAACCGAGATCTCTAGACCAGCTTAGGCTCCACGACTAATCCCTAGACCCTCTTTTTTTTATAGTCAGGGTGTCCAGGCCAGCTTGCACGCACCACGAACTAATCCTCGGATCCTTCTTTTTTTATAACCGGGGTGTCCGGGTCAGCTGACGCGCACCACGAGTTGTATAAGTACGTATGTACCCCTATAAGACAAAATCCAAGAGTTGGCTATAGGGGTGTATTGATATATTTTTTTTCCCACTTATATATTATTTTAATAACCGGGGTCTCTAGGCCAACTTAAGCACACCATGACTAATCCCAGGACCAATTTTTTTTTATAACTAGGGTGTCAGACCAGCTTGCGCACACCAAGACTAATCCCTGAACCCCTGTTTGTTTTATAACCGGGGTGTATGGGTCAGTTGACACGCACCACGAGCTGTATAAGTATATAAATGCCCCCCTATAAGACAAAATCCAAGAGTTGGCTATAAGGGTGTATTGGTAATTTACCAATTTTTAAATATATTTTCTACCACGTGCGACATCATCAAACGTCTAAAAATGTATATTAGTTTTTATATATTCATTTTATTATGTAAAATGCGTTTCAAAAAATGTCATGGTATCAGGGGTATTTTCATATTTTTTTCTATTTTTGTGCATAGTACAATAACCATAATACCCTTAAATAAAAAAAAAAAAACCAAAAATTATCAGTGAGGGTGTCCCAGTGATTTCATATTTTTAGTGCACAGTAAAATAACTTTTGTTACCTTAAATAAGAAAAAAAAGAGTTACCTGCAAGGTGTTTCAAATATTTCACATTTAACTATACATGCATAAGTGAGAGTTTCACTCTCATTTTACACCACCAAAGCTAAACTTACTATGTTTTTTAATGCAAGCTGCATTTAATACAAATAACAATAACAATAAAAATAAAAATAAAAATAAAAAATCTAAACTAAAAGCAGAGGTGTATAGATACAAACAAAAAATTAAAAACTATCTGAGAAGGATCGAAAAAATCAGGGGATCGAAGCTATACCAAAAAAATAAAAGAATAAAAACCAATATACAAAATAAAAAATTATATATAGCAAAACTAGACAAAAAAAAATATTTTAATCCCCTCGGCAAGCTGCGGGTTTATGGCTCGTAACATGTATAAAACATGTTGATTCATCATTAGCCCCCCAAGTCCTTATGTATTCAATAAATAAAGATTTTGAAGAATTATCAGCTTTAATGAAAGTCTTTTTACCTAAGATTTTATCCCATTAATGAGACACTTTTTACATTTTAAGAAGTTTTATCTTTGCAAAACTGTTAGGATTTTTTGTGGTCATGTGTCTTGTCATTATTTGAAAAAGATGACCATATGACCTATCTTTATTAAAAATAAGTGTCCCTTGGGATATAAAATGGTGACGCGCATTCAACGCAACAATGTAATAAACTTGCAACAATTGGATAAACTTCTAGAACTCCGAGTTGGTATGTAAGGTCATTCAACTACTAAAAAAGTTGTTTCCTATATAAACTAAGTTGCTCTAGCTTTTATCTTCTTTTTGTTACTTTCATTTTCTATAATTTCTAAAAGCAGTTGAAAAATATTCAACCATTTTTATTTTAATTTGGAAGAAATTGTCATTCTAGGTATTTTCCACTATTTTTTTTTCTCATTACTTTGAACAAAGATGGACCCAAGAAGTCAGGTTTATGATGGACCCAAAAGAAGTTATGTTTATCTCCAAAAATAGAAATGTTGTTGCCCCCAAAGAGAAGTTTAGGTCTCAACTTGGATCAAGGGAAAAAGTAAAGGATAGGGGTCCATCATGGACATGACTATAGAGCTAGAGAGGGTGGGAACCATAACATCTATTTAGGGGTAGGGTGAGAGAATATTTATTTAATCAATTTAGAGAATTATATGGAGAAAAAGGAATAAAACAATACTTGACCATTCATTAAATGCCACAACAAAATAGTTTTGTAAAAAGGAAAAAATAGAATTCTATTCGAAATGGTTAGGTCAATGATGATATAAGTAAATATGTTTATCACCTATTAAGATGATGTCGTCCAAGTCAATTACAACTATACCATATAAATTATAGAATAACAAAAACCTGTTTTAAATATCATTTTATCTATTTTATTGCAGATATGGGTTATGATGAATCAAAAGTGAATAAATAGATAAGTGAACTCAAAATTAGACATTAAGTATGCCTTGATTAAAAAAATACACTACAAGGGAAAACAAAAATGATATTATAGCATGTGTTTCATATTACATGTGAGTTATATAGGTAAAATAAGCTAAGATCTTAATATGATATTGTGAATTGTGATATCATGACAGACAACCGACCACAAGACATCGACTTGTTAATAAACAAGAAGATATTATTAAACCAGTAGTGGTGTAAGGAAATTAACAAAGTACTCTTTGTTTATTTAATATTAATATGTATATATAAAAACATCATGTGTTTTAGTGGGACGATAACACCACCATTAATTATTTTAGTTGCCGTAGGAGAAGTGTCAAGAGGGGGGAGCTCCGCCGGAAATAGTTGGCGCATCAGTGGCACCAGCGCCACGGCCAGTCTTGGGCTCGAGATGACCTTCAGTCCCATACGCTCTACGCTTGTAATCTTCCAGGTCCTCCTCGTGAATCACGTACGGACTGTCCTCCACTGGGAGACCCTCTAAGCTTTCCTTCTTGTCTTCATGAGCCCTTTTCTCCGTCTGATGCTGATGCTGATGCTGTTCCTCCTGCTTCTTTTCCATTTTCTGAGCGTCTGATACATCTTCTTCACCACATCGCTCCCATTATATGCCGTTTCTCACTAGCTGTGGCCTTGACAAGTGTTCTGTACGTGTCTACATGATCTGTGCTGTGAGCTCCACGTGTCAAGTGCAAATTAATATGAGAGCTTCCATGTACAATTACAATCCTCAAATTTTGAACCAGTCAAAAGACTCTGCATATATATCAACGTGCAGTTATGAGTCACCCTGTTGAGCGCTTATGAGAGATTTGAATATGATTTTGTTTAAATATCATGCTGCCTGGCAAACAGCCAACCCAGTAGTCGCGTATATGGAAATATTGTAGGGTGATATGGGGATTTTTCAAAACTAATGGGAGCATCAAAAATTAAAACACTTTTAAGCTATATCGTAGTGAACATTGATGAATTTGCAGGAATTAATTACCCAAATTAGTGTTAATAAACTAACCTCTCAAAGATACATTCTTCATTTATATTGTACAAGATCTCCCATTTTTGCCTCCTATTTTAAATGAATGGACATATACTTTATTGAGTTGAAGAAGGAGAAATAGAAAATCATTTTAAAATTTTACATTATATAATGTTCTTTTCAAGCTATTTAATGTATTAGATATGCAACTTGTATGAATAAATATCTACAAAAAAATAATTAATCTAATGAGTGCATCTCATATCTCTTTTAGCAATAAATTTCTATAAACAATTAGAATAAATGTTCACATAAACATAGGATAATCACGTTATCATAAGGGGATTGGAAATAACCTCAACATATTGATTAATGAATTTGTCAATGTGTTCCCTCATTAAAACTATATCTTTCCTAGAAAACTAATTGAAATTAGCAATCTTGATTTCTCAAGGAATTGGATAGATTTAATTGACCCATTAGGGGGTATGGACAATGATATGCAATCCTTGTTGCATCTCTAACATCTAAGTTATATCTCTCATAGGTGTTGGGTTAGTTTCATCATATCTATCATTTACCTATGTTGATCATCAATAAAAGACTCTTAGAGGTGTAGGAAGATTTATATTTCCTTACTAAAAGATGGGATATGGGGAATTGTATTACTTAAGTACAGGTTAGGATATATATATAGGTAAGGTTATTAGGTTGGTTTGACCTCCTTATACACTTGCAGAGTAAGTGACACGTAGTTTGTAATTGTGCTCAAATACTATTAGAGTTTTTGTTGTATTTCCTATGCAGATATATAGTATCTATGATGTGACTCAAAAATCCTATGCATTATTAATGGTGCATTTATTATTGAAAAATACCCTATTTACCTCTTAAAGGTCTAGACAAAAAAGAAATTGTAATATAGGTTTTCCCTAAACTCATTATGAATTTACCTAAGTTGATCAGCTATGTTCTCCATGATTTTATTGACTAATGCAATCTTATTGTGATAGGTCATGTTTGCAACATTCTCTATCTCTAACTAGATGACCTTTAAATTAAAATTAGATTAGTTTATTGATAATAAGATTACCCTTTAAGAGAAGCCATCGTTAGCATACTAGAGTTTAGCTATAGTGGTTGTGACCAAAGTTGGTGAAAGCGTGAGTTGACACTTAAAATCTTACAATTTTACGTGCTAAATCAACTAAACTCAAAAACTAATAATATTAGACCTAATTAGTGTAAAATCAGTAAAATCGGTAAAACCAATCTGATTTTACGATTTTACTAAATTTGAGATATGAACAACCAAATTAGTTTTGAATTTGGCCTTATAATATTTGTTGACAATTTTGTGATATCAAACATACCTATCAAGTTATATATTGGATCTAGTTGGAATTTATAGGAAAATATTAGATACATGAAAATATATGTTGTTAAATTATTAGATTAAAGAAAGTTCAGAAACATATTATTTCAGAGAGTGAAAGTTACTAGATGAATCTTTTAAATTTGTCAAACTAGACATTCACAACTTGTTTTGGACACATATGAAGTTGCAAATAAAATTTTGTTACGATTCTAGATAAGAGGAAAACTAGACATCTCAATATTTTCAAATATATATGATAAATTCATTAATTTATTCATATGAGAGAGAACTATATGTTTGAAATTATGACTGAAATCTAACATGAATTTGAAAAAAAAAGATTTAGACTATGTAGAAAATTTTTAGAAAGAAGACTTTGTTTTATTGTCATATTTTATTTATTTATTTATTTGATGTTAAAAAATATTTCTAATTTAATTTTTTTAGTGCATTAAACATTGTTTAATAGTTTATTTTAATTATTAGACTTATGTTAGTTTATTACAAATTTTGACTCATTAGCTTGCAACCTAAAAGAGGCTTATTATGACTTGTTATGATGAGAACAACCAAGTTGTCACGGGGTTCTAGTGTAATTACTATCATTTAGTAATTTATCTATATTGAAAATTTTGATTTTGTGTTTTTTTTATGTCATTGATTTTTTGATTTATACTATCTATCTTTTTTTATTTAGATAACTAATTAATTATAATATTGTTGACTCTCTTAATTAGATTTTAATATAATTTAATTTATTGGCCAAAATTGTCAATCTATAGTCAAAAAAATATACTTGCGATTTTACAATCCGATTTTATATTAAGTTTTTCGTGTGGTGTCAAAAAAATGATTTTAACAACCTTGGTTGTGACCATTTGACTATATTATTAATTGCAAAAAGGGATACACATGATGTTGTACTAAAGGTGCAAAAATGTTAGTATGCCTTTTAGATTTTATGATGACCATGAAGTTGGGAATGGTGACAAAGTTATAGATTTCATATGGATGCTATAATTATGCTTTTGTGAAACTCTTGGCTACTAAAGAAAATTAAATGATGAATAGCTATCATATGGCATGTATAAAGAGATTGTTTAATTGACACTTGTATTGACAAATGACTATCAAATTTTTCATAACTATAATATTATTTTTTATTACTCAAATTTGTCAATTGTTCATCATTTATATTGACAATGTTTTTATCAAATTGTTTTTCAAGCATGGTGACCAATGCCAATTTTTTACAGCAATGGACAAATTTATTAGATCAATAAATTGCTCCCACCCACTAGGTGTGTCAATATTTTAATTAGACAAACAATCTTGATGATTGATGATATGCTAATTTATTGATCAATTGCTGATTTCTTGATCAATATGATATAAGTTGTTCATTTCTTTATTTTAATGAGGAAAAAATATAATTAAAAAAATATTCTTAAGGGGAGGTAGATAACAACCTCATAAATCAAACAAAATGTAAGGTTTTCAACTGGCCTTAACAAATTATAAAGAAAGAATGATACAAACTAATATGGATAAAAACACAAGAAAGAAACAAATAAGTAAAATAAATGAAAAGCCTACTATCATTTCAAGTAATTGTATGTATTTTTTATATTGTTACAAAGTTTGAGTTTTGTGTAAACTTCAAATTCTAGTCCTATATAGATTTTATATAATAGATAAGGATTTTACATTATGATCCTAACTAATATGTAACACTTGCCAATTCAAAGTAATTGAGAACTCTTATTTGACATAGGACTAATATGTAACACTTTCTAGTTGTTTTATCTTTGTTGTCGATTGTTTTCTCTTGATTGACCATGACTTCTAGTTTCATTGATCAATTATTTTCTGTCTTCCTCGGTAACTTTGGACTCTTCTTTAACTTGTTTAATTTTACTTTTTATGATCAATTATAATTTTATTTATCTTGTTTGGTAGTGGACAACTATTTTTAATTTAAACAAAATTGTAATGAGTTCAGGTTATAAAATCATTATTTTCCATAGACTATTTCCAACTAACTATATGCTGGAAAAATGGAAGTAGGATTTATAGTTTATATGAAACTCAATCTCTATGACATTATAAAAAGATCATTAAACAACTAGAAACAATGATCGAAATCTCATATATATTTATGCAATTTTTCAATATATATTTTTTTTTATTGTAATTTATAGTTTCCTCTCACAGCTTTCCCCTAAACATTCTTTCTTTGCAAGATTTCTTAAATAGTTTTTTAGTTTTGTTTTTAACTATTTTTTTTAGATTTTTTCACCCTTTAATCTTTTAACCCTTGACCTGTTACACCAAAATAAGAACTTCACACACTATTAAAGATGTAAAATTGTCACTGCCTCGTCTCGGAATTAATTTTTAATACTAGCTGCATTGAAAGAAAGAAAAATGAATAATGGATAAAAAAGTTACATAAATCGATTGTAATGTTTTGTTATTATACCAATGGGATTATCAAATTCATGAGCACAGTTTCAGTCCAGTGTAGTGTCTTGTCCAAGCTTATCTACTATGCTATCATCTATTTCTAGTAAGCATACCAAACACATCTTGAATATTCTTATGCAAAATGACGTGTAGAATAATTGAAGGGAAAAATGGTTGAAATTGAAGCAAGCGTCGGACCTCCTTTCGAGGTTGACGACGAAAATGGTAACCAAGTCATCCATGAGACCGCATATTGCGAGCTATTTCTTGGTCCTTTTTTGTAAAAAAAAAGGTTAAAAAAATCTTCTGGTCTGTTCATCTAAGCACTAATGCCATGATATACAAGTTATGCAAAATCACGTAATAAATTCTTGACATAAATGAATTCTTCAATAAATAGCATTCCACCAGGCAAGCATACAGAGACGAAAACATCATCCACAAAAGCTGACAAGCATCGCAGATTTGCGGTCCACTCTTCTAGTGGTACCAACAAGCTGTAACTCGACTCTGTGTTACTAAGTCCAACTAACCGCTATTGAACTGCCAACAGTTTGTATCCCATTCGACCATTCTATTCGGCCAAAGCTATTGGTGTTGGCCGGCATTGAATTTCCAGTGAATGTAACTGTGTAAGATTTCTTCTCGTTTGCTTGCCGGAAACTCAAAGTTTCCGGCTCGACTGCTACCTTCACACCTGGAGATTGCAACGATATCAGCACCTTGTACGTCCCCGGTGCACCCACGTTGGTAAGTGTTCTTGAGTGCTTAATTACCCCATCAGCACCGCCGCTACCAAAATTGACTGCGAAAGAGGGGTAGTTGAGATCGGTCACGCTATATTTCTTGGAGGCGTCGCATGTGAAGGCTCTTCTTGCAAGGCTGCTGATTTCGGTCGCGGAGTAGCTCAACGCACACAGGAAACTCAAGTAGTCATTTGCCGTGAGATCATATACAAGCCCTGGATTCAGTGCCGCCACCGGATCTACATGCCCGGCCCCATGATCAAACGGCGTAGAGTACTTTCCAGTGGCAACATCTTGCAATTTCTTGCCGTTCTTGTAAGCTACATAGGCCGTGGTCATTAGCGCTGATCGGATAGCCGCCGGGCTCCAGTCAGGATGAGCGGCTTTCAACAACGCGGCGAGGCCGCTCACATGTGGGCAGGACATCGAGGTTCCTGAGATGATGTTGAACTCCACGCGCCTGCCATCGGTAGCCAGCCCGGTAGGACCAACCGAACCAGCCCAGCCCGCCAGGATGTTGACACCTGGTGCAATCAGGTCCGGCTTCAAGATGTCCGGTGTGATTGAGTTGGGCCCTCTGGAGCTGAATGCGGCAACAACTGGAGATGGTTGAATCCCAACTTTGGTACCTTCAAAGAGAATAGTCACCGTTGGTTTCGGATCTGAAAACAAATAATCCTTGATTTCATCTCCGCTTTTTTGACCAACTGCTGTAGCGGGTAGCAGGTGAGCATCAGCCACCAGCTCTTCACCATTGGCGTTAGTATTGGACAAGACCATGCCGAGGCCACCAGCTGCCTTGACGACGGCGCCTTTCTGCACTCTAGGATTCACTCCACGATCACACACCACAATTTTACCTGCAACTTGTTCAGGGATCAAAGTGCCCATCATGCATAAATTACCATTTGTTGCATTGCTAGCGTTACCAGCATAAACAAGTGGCAAGAGGTTTCCTGGTAACATTGCACCCCCCTTGTAAAGAGAAACGCCGGAGTAATTTTTCCCATTTCCAAGACTAACAGAAGCAGGGAAGTCACGATCCAAAGTGCCGGCCCCGACAGTAGTTATCCAAGGAGCAACATTGGACAGGCTATATGAGCTTGGACCTGCATTTCCAGCCGAGCAAGAGACTAAAATTCCTTTCTCCATGGCTGCAAAAGCCCCAATCGCAACGCTATCTCTGTAATAATTAGTAGTGCTTCCACCAAGTGACATGGAAAGAACATTAACACCGTCATCAATGGCTTTATCCATGGCCGCTAAAATATCAGAGCTGAAACAACCACCTACCCAGCACACTTTATAGACAGCCACCCTTGCACGGGCAGCCATCCCACGCGCTGTTCCAGCTGCGTATCCAAATAGGCTAGCATCTGCCACCAACGATCCACCCGCCGTCGAAGCGGTGTGAGTACCATGGCCGTCGTCATCTCTTGGCGATTTTGACTCTTTCGATTCATCAACTGGGCCTAACGTGGCCTCGTAGCCTTTAGCAAAGAATCTTGCACCGATTAATTTGCGGTTACAGTTTTTTGCTGTGAAGTTGGTGCCTGATTCACACCCGCCTCTCCAGGCACCTGGAACAGGACCAAGGCCAGAATCAAGAAAGCTCTTGCTCTCTGGCCAAACACCTGTATCCAGCACACCAATGATGACTTCACTGACTGAGTCAGACTGAGGTAACGAATCAGCACTTTTGTCGAGTCCAAGGAACTCTGGTGTACGAGTTGTGTGCAGCTTGTATCTCAGCTCAGGCAGCACAGAGAGAATCCCGGGTTGACTCTCCAGTAACGTTTGCTTCTGCCAGTGTTAACCGAGTGGAGAACCCATGGATTGCATTCTCGTAGGTGTAGAGCATTTGGGCCGAGTCAGAGACCGATTTGAGTGAGGTGTCGTACCAGTGAGTGTGGTGTTCGAAACTCGCCGGCATCTCGGATTTAGACATGTGAACTATGTAAGTCGTTTTTTTCTCCTTGCTCGACGCTAGCGTTGCCCGGGACACGTGGCAAACACCCAGAAGGAGAACAGCAAAAAGAGAGATGGTAAATGGCTTCATTTCTTTCAGTGTCTGAAGATTTTGAGGAGAGGAAGGGGCATGCAATTGCAGGGATCGAGTTAATAGAGAGGAGACTTGGGCGACGCCTCTGGTTTAATAGAGGCTGTGGCTGTGAATCGATGAGAGATAGACGATGGATTGTAGTTTATGAATGATGGGAGAAGACAAAAACAAAATGATAAAGAAATTAAAAAGAGATTAGCAGGACACTAGAGGCATCCAGCTATAAACATGAAAAAACGAGAGAGAGGTGAAGAAAATATCAGCTTTCGTCACGTGGATTCAAAAAGCTACTCATTTTCATTTTTCCTGGGAGGGATTCTTTATTTTCACCACTAAGTAAAAAGAATTTTCTGCTTTTACAGGTAAAAGTGTAAGACTAAAACCCCACTATTGCTAGTGATGATAAGAAGAAGAAAGTCCTGGCCTCTTCCTGGAAGCTCCTCCTACATATGAAGGATGATCAAGGACTCCATGAATCGCATGCCATTCCATTTCCAACTTCCAAAAATGGAGGGTTTTTATTTTTTTATTGTTGTTAATTTCTTGGAGTTAGATAAATGGTGGGTAGAGTGGAAAAGACTTCAATCTTTACGTGTTTCAGCTCACGGGTACTTGTCTCTAGTGAGCAATTAAGGTAAGCTTGTTCGCTGTGATGGTGATGATGTGTTGAAAGTGAAGTTTACCCTCCAACCACCTTCCTTTTTCTCTTCTTCTTCTTTATTAATTAATTAAGTTTAGAGTATAGTTTAAGTTTTTTTTTAAATGTTTATTACTCAAAAATATATTAAAATAATATATATTTTTTATTTTTTAAAAATTATTTTTCATATAAAATAATTTATACATACTAATTTTTTTAATCTAAAATTAATAATATTAAAAAAATAACTCTTTTCTAAAAGACAAATTTCAAAACGCAATGAAAAACAAATCTTAAGTTCAAATATTTCGTCATGAAATTGACAAAGTTTTCAACGAATATATCTAATATATAATGAAATTGGGAAAGTTCCTAGGGCATACAATTTATATTTTAGTTCCTTACTTCTGGATTCATTAAATGGTGGGTCCATAGGCTCACATGCACACACTTTAGACGGTGGATTTGTTTTTTTAATTATTTAGGTAATTAAGTATGGATCTCTGTAGATTGGTATATGTTAACCCGAAGGACAACTTGATTTTGATTATGTAATGCCATCGGGAAGTACTTACCAACCAACTGTTGGCCTATCCATCAACTGGCTTTGAAATTATCGCACATCTTTTACTTGTCTTTTCTAATTTTAATTCTCAAAACAAACTGCATCGCTATAAAAATATACGAAAATTAGATTGACAATCAATCCATTTTTTTTTATTTTATCTTCATTATTTTAAACAAAACTAAAACTCGAGCCTGTAGTTATTAATATAATTACCATCAAAAACTTATATAATCATTAAATTTACAATTTAACCCGACACTCATTTTAATCCCTTAAAAAAGATACTCTCATCAAACTTGCAGTTAAGAGATTTGTGAACAAATTTGAAATACTACAGAAGAAGCATTGCCAAACCATAGCAGGACTTGTTATCCCTGAAAAATCTCTCAGGTTTGAAGACTATGGGTCTTCCTGTGGCATTGCATCCCACCCCATCTCAGCAGATAATCATCTTCTTTGTTCATTAATCTATCTATAAACGATGCCTCCATGGACGGTGAAGAGAGGAGTAGCGGCGGCGGTTGAGAAAAAGTGAACGGCGAAGAAGGTAAAGTGTCAGGAACAGCAGGAAGCGGCTGAGGAGGAGAGCTAGGCTTCGCCCTGTCCATGTGAAACTCAGGAGCAAAGTCAACTAACTATTCAATTTTGATGCAAACGAGAATCAAGGCTTCCTTATCTTGTAATCAAAATATTTAATGAAGCCATAGTAGCTCCAACTGGAAAACAGAGAAATGGTTGTTGCTGTTGTGACCATGTCGAACGTTGTTGGATCTAATTGAATCTGAGGTTACTTCACCAGACACGTACGCCATGATCCACTGCGGTGCCCATTGCTGCGGTGTCTTTCTCAGCGGATCATAGATTTTTCAGACCACATGTAATATTGCAACGTCTTTGAATACCCTTATTAAAATATAAACGTCTCATCATAAATATAATGCTACTAGAATAATAACTTTTTTACTAAAATTAAGTTATGGGTCATTTTATGTAATGCTAATTATTGAATAACTCATTCTCCTCTTCTTTTTCCAGACCAAAAACACGAATATTTGCACATGAATTCATGTTCTCTCACGTACACTTTTTTTACATCAATTTCTCCACTTGTTTTAGAGTTTTTTTATTGTTATTTTCGTGGGATTAATTCTATAAATTAGTTGGTTAGGTATAGTTGCTCCAGGTAGAGTATCAATTTAATCTACAATTCGTGTACGTAATAGATAGCAACCTATCACCATCATGAAAAATATCCTCATAATTCTACAATGAAAAATCACAAATCCTATTTTTATATACCTTGATCAAATCTTCTCTCAAAGTACTCCCATTATTTTCACTCCTCAAACATACTTGCATGTTTATTCTATACTTTTAGTTTTCCTTTTGTTTTTAATTTCGAATAGTCCTTGTAAACTTGTCTACAATAACTAAGGTGCAGCGAATTGCATACTTAAATAATTATGAGTAATGGATTTTAATATATCCTGAAGAATATATATATATATATATCCATATGAAAGGTGATATATATCTTAGTATCATTTAAAAGAGAATGCGGTGATGGGTGAATGCCGTGATATATATCTTCGTATTTACATGTGACGTGTGAATGGCGTGATGGGTTTTTGTTCAGCATATTTGTAGTGGAATAACAAAAGCATAGATTCAATACAAAAGGCCAACACCACCTCATAAAATGATGCTTCATGCCTGTCATTATTACAAACAGCTAATGAACTGAACCCGGACATCGAAGGTCTTTCAGCCATATAGACATGGATATGATTACAAGGCATAAAAGGTTCAGCCGAAACCTTCTCTGTTTCCATGAAGCACCTTGGTTCTGCTCAGGCCATGGCGCTGGGGTTCTTAGTGATGGGCAAGTTTCCATCATAGGTGCATTTTAGCACATCCGGTGTCCTCACCAGTCGGGGCCCGACTGGCACCTTCTTTTTGGACGAATATCCTGCACACTGCACGCATCAAACACCATACCAAAACGCCAGAGAAATACAGAGGTGATACGACCAGCAAACGTAAGGAGATGACATTTTCCTGTCTTCATCAAATGTTTGCTGCTCATAATTAATGACTACGTACGTATATTCCCGCTATTCCTTTTATGAGAATTTACCTGTAAGCTCTCAGGTGATTGTTTGAATAGATAAACAATTCTGTCAAGCGATGCAGGCATTAGGGGAAGTGGGATTCAGATTAGGAATAAATAGCATAGCTTTTCAATTCAACTCTCCCTAGGTTGCAGACAAAAGAAAAGACATTTGGTTTGTGAATCTTCAGGTGCAGGTGTATTAGGATTAGAACAGGCATTTCACTGCCTAAACAGCAGGGGGAGCAAACTATTAGATTTCTGGAGATAGGATGTGAGATATTTGACTACTTACCTGGTCAAAGATAGATGTCGGTACTGCCAAGGTGGCAACAGCATTAGGAGAATCGACTATTCCAGAAATCCTTCCTTCACATGGGCAACACGATAGCAGAAGATACATCTGAGAAACATGATCATATCCTCTATAAGAGTTTTATCTCACTTGATGCTTCCTTTCCTGCATTGCCATGCAAGAACGGAAATATTTAATTTGGTGTTGGGAGATCATAAACCTGTTCTTTGGAGTAGCCAAATTTAGAGAGGTAGTCGATGGCGTTGAGCACTGCTCGCTTGTATGCAACACTCGCATCAAGGTAGTGCTGTCTTCCGCTCTCATCTACACTGATTCCTTCAAATACCAACCATTCTGAAAATCTTGGCTCCACTGGGCCTATCTCAAAGATGGGGTTCACATGAAGAGGAGTCGGCCCCATTGGGGTAAGGTACTCTTTCATTCCACCTTTTATGATTTCACACCTGATACAGAGATCACAATTGCCATATAGTTTATACATTCGATAAAATTTTAATCTATACTAAACATACAAGGACGATAGAACCTCAGCGAAGTGCCACCCAAAACTGAATGATGTTAATTCCAAAATGTATTTGCATGTTTTGTTGCATAAGAGAAATAGAATAACAGTGAAGAATCAGAATACTTGTTACGATCGAGCAATGTTAACTACAATACAGAGAAATTCTTAGGAGGATAGGTAAAAATTAAGAAACGTACTTGAGCTCCAAGAAGCCACTCATCTCAATCGCCCCACAG
The DNA here is from genome assembly GCA_029228465.1 of Salix viminalis. NCBI lineage: Eukaryota > Viridiplantae > Streptophyta > Magnoliopsida > Malpighiales > Salicaceae > Salix > Salix viminalis. The sequence continues at coordinate 515,034 of CM055430.1, forward strand.
AAGGCAATTTCACCATCGCCCTGAGAGAAGTGCATGTCACCAGTGCTAAGATTTGCTCCTTCTATGAATACTGGAAGATACACTTTCGAACCTCTACTCAGATTTTTTATGTCACAATTTCCACCATTTTCTCTTCCTGGAATTGTTCTTGCTGCCTCAGTAGCAATCTTTTCCCATTCAGGCGTGCCCTTTTGGATCTACACATGACTATCACCATGTTAGAATAGTAATTACTTGCGCAAGAACGTACCACCCTAGTGGTCCATGCTTCGTTAGCATAAAAATACTGGTGCAAGTTAACAACAATATAAACATCGTTGGGCTTTTACTGATCAAGGTTTTAGAAAACATTCACTTCTGTAACCAGCTGCATGGACATCAGAGGCTTTTATAACCAAAAGTCTTTTGTGGTGTTTTAGATACCCATAGCATTAGATGTAATTAATTATACCTTTCCTAGGTGGCAACCTTTTGTTGATGGTAGATTTGCCAGTGGTCTTGAATGCAAAACTTCGCATAGCTTCAGTTGTTTGAGCCCATTTTCCTCTACTTCTCTCTCCCTGTCATTCCATATGTTCAGGAGATCCCTTGATGGTGCAGTACCAACTATTCCAGGGTGAGTCAGGCCTGGAAATCGAACCCCTGATGATGTGAAAAAAAAGAAAAAAACAATATCATGCAATTAGCATATATATATATATATATATATATAGAGACTACTTTTCATCTTTTGGCTCCGATCGCATATATATATATATGAAGACGGGAGATTTTAAGCACAGGGCATATATATACCTGGTATTTGAGGCGAATAGGCAAAGATTCCTTCAAAATACCAAATAGCTTTGGTTGCACAAGGGAAAGTGGTCAGTCAAGAAACCACCTCCATTTTCTCTGTCAAATGATGCTGTAAAACCCCATTCATCTCCCGGGAGAGGACCCAAGTTGCAAATCTCAACAGCAAGTAGATCACCTGGCTGTGCTGGATTCCCTTCCTCGTCCAAGACTCTAATTGGGCCACTGAGATAATGAACCTAAACCAGTTTCCAAACAAAACGATCATTCAAAAAAACCTAGTTCACATGGTGATTGATTAGTCTAATCATGTTGGCTTTTCTGATGAAGTTAATTATTTGCAGTTCCTTCATTTCTACACATGTTTTCTACCAGGTATTAATTTGCCCACCTGATTCCTCGTATATAGAAAAACGCAAGTAGGTGACCAGTTTTTTATTTTATTTTTTATGGTTGTTCATATCTGCTTGAGAATTAGTTAGAGTTGAACATTCGTCTGAAATCTAGAGTTAATGGAGAAGTTAAGAAACAATTGGTACTTACAGATGATAAGTCTATGGTTTTTACATCAATTGCAGAATCATTATCTTTGATCATACCTCCAGTCCAGTCAACCATCTCCACTCTAAACACCTCTCTAACTTTAATCTCGGCAACTGGTGGTATTCCTGGATGCCACCGGTTGTGGAGAGGGAGTGTTTGCTCCCAAGGCTTCTTCTTCAAGTCTACTGGCACAACTAGTCTTGGGGTTGAAGGAGCCATCAAACGCGAGAAAATATGGAATCTTTTGTTATGAAATTAGCTCCCCGGTGGAAGAAGAGGAGTTCACTAGTTCTCTTTCAATATGTTTCCTCGTTTTTATGTTTTAAAAAATTGAAATTTATAATTTATAATTTATAATTTTAATTTGATATGTCCACATATTAAAAATAAATAATAAGTAGATAAGAAATGAGTGTAGAGTGAACATTTTTTTTCCTATGGTCCCCATACAATAGATCATATATAGCCAAAATCTGACGAGCTAGCAAGCTGCATGATCAGGTTCTGTAGCTACAAAATAATTAAAATAGTGTTTTTTTTTATTGAATTAGTTGCTGTTTTTAAAAATATATATAAGTCTTTATAAAAATTTATTTATTTTTCAAAAACACGTGAATACAAAACAGACACTTGTAAGCAGAATTTAAAGTCTATGTTGTATAAGAAAACTAGGAGAGGATCATGCTCATTGAAATTGATTGTAAATTTGAGGACCCAGGTGTATATCCGACGGCTTTGATCTATGACTACTGCGCTATAAATGTTTGAAGTTCATACGGCTGATTACATCACCATCTTCCTCGCATTATTTCCCTAGCTTCTAATATCCAGACAAAAACCAAGCCTTCAAAGATGCTAGGATAATATTGTTGTATCCAAGCGCAACACACACACACATGCATGCATGCATGCATACATATGGATACGAAGAGAAGACATTGAAATAGAAAAGTAGCTGGACTGGAACGCACAAAACAGTAAGGTAGCTACGAAAACTCACAATAGAAGGATCAGCGTTCTTGATGTCCTCTGCGGAGTATTCTTTAGTGATACGACCTCCACTGAAGTCCACCATCTCAACTCTGAAAAGCTCTCCAACTGTTACCGCTGCAACTGGCGGTATGTCTGGGTGCCACCGGTTGTGAAGAGGAAGCTTCTGCTCCCATGGCTTCTTTTTGACATCTATGGGAAAGACCAGTCGCGCACCATGTTGTTCCATGGCTCCTTTCTCTCTAAACTTTCAATCTTGACGTAGATGAAAGGAAAAGAGAGGTTCAGAATATGAATCCTGTATTTTTCTTGGAGTTGCTCATCAAGTAGTGCTGCAGCTTCAACCTTCACTTTCAGTTGAAGCTTGACACCCATGATAGACACCGTAGAGTTTCATTTCTCTTTCCCTCTATTTAGTGGATGGACCACTTAGACAATTGATTGAGCGATTGACGCATAAACTATTGTTGGCTACACGCGTTGTCTCTGTAACATTCACTCAAACAGTATATAAATCAAGTTTGTACTTTAGTTAAAAGTTACATTAATATACATCATATTTTAGGATATGACGCTGTTTGTACTACTACTACTACTGCCTGAGTTATATAGATCATCAAGTTTGTACTAGTATTTACATGGACATGACTCTGTTTTCTCCACTTTTTCTACTGCACAGCTATCTCTCTCATCTCTCCTTACCTTTACTTATATTGTTCCCATAGCGGAAGGTTATGTTGTTAAAAATTTATTAAATCATTGGAGTTGATTCCCACAGGATCCACTACTACTGCCTTCACTGCCTATCACAGTAACAAATTTGTCTCTGCTCATGATGTTAGTCGTGCTCCTCGTGGAGGGTGTATCCATAGTGGTGACTGTTTCCAAACCAACTGCCCTATTCGTTGTTAGATTTGTCGTCGGAAAGACCATTATGCCACTTCTTGCCACTTCTTGTCAAAGATTGTGTCGTTTTCAGTAATAGTGTTTCTCTTCCTATTTCTCATACTCATACCCTTTCTCTCATCTCTTACCACACTTTAAAGGATGTTTTAGTCATTTCTAACTTAATCAAAAGTTTGATTTCCATTAGCAAGTTTACATTTTATTTCCCTCTTTTTTTAGTCAGTTTTACTAAGAATCGCTTTATTATACAAAATTAGTGACAAGAAAGGTGGTAGCAATCGAGCGGACGTGAAAATGATCTTTATATGCTCGAGTGTGGACAATAATCTTTATTTTTTATTTTTTTCAATAATTATCCTCGAGCTTCATTTGATTTTTGGCATGCTCATTTAGGTCATATGTCTTATCATAATTCATTCGTGGGTTATTCTCAAAATTGGATTGAAATAAAAAATAAAAAAACAAAAATAAATAAAAAAAGAGGTTGATGTGGTGGGAAAATCTAGTTAGAAATTTTAGATAAATTCGAGAGTTTTGATAGTACATCTATTGTGCTTAAAAAAAAATACAGATTTAAGGCTAAAATAAATTATTATCAAATAAATCTGCAAAAAATAATTAAATCAAAATGCATAATTATATTTTTAATATGCCAATTTGTTAATCATTGGCCAAATTAAATTTTAATTACGTTTAAAAAATTAATTTATGGTCCAATTGAAGGATTTAAAAACTTAATATGTATTTTCACATAAACATATTTATTTACTTTATTGATTTTAAAATTCATTTGAAAACATGGCCTTATAAATTTTTTCATGTTATTGTTTAGACTCTTATTTCAAACCATATAATGACTTGACAACTTACACACTTCTTTTCTTGCCTTTTAATAAGATACCTCACATGTTGTTCCATGTAAATCTCTTCGTCAAGGTTATTATTCAAAAAAGTTATTCTTACATCTATTTGATGTATTGCAAACTTTTTAATATTTTATGATGATTATTAACATTTGTATAGAAGTTATACTTGACACAAATGGACATGTGTCAAAATACTCTACATATTCTTGTTGTTTGAATCCTTTAACAATAAGTTTTTCATTATATTTCTCAATAGTTCCATCAATTGTCCTTTTTTTAAGATCCATTTATGACCTAACATCTTACTTCTAGGTGGTAGATCCATTAGTTTTCATGTATAATTGATCAAAATAGATTTAATTTCACTATTAACTTTTTCTCATTTGAAAGCTTCTACATGAGTCATCACCTTTAAGTAACTGTAAGGTTTATTTTCTAACAAATATGTTTGAAAATTAGGAACAAATGTTTTGATCATTTCTTCCTTTTACTCCTCTTTTTTACTTAAACTTCATTTTTTTTTAATTGATGATGACAAGTTAAGATAGCTTAACTTTTTCTTAAAAGTGAATAAGTTTCTAGTGATTCCTTTTATAAAAACACATCTTTAAAGAAAACATTATTCATTGACTCCATTTACAGTATTAGGAATGCCCTTAATACTTGACTTGTGTAGAAAAATTGATACATACTACTATTGTAAGCCTAATTGATAATACATAATTTTAAGTCATATATTGATCTTCATCGGATTTGGTACTAATATTTATACAAGACACCCCCAAACTTGAGGTATATACTTGTCTATAATTTATATTGTGTTATTTATAACTTTTTATATGATAATTTATTAAGTATATAATTAGTAATCAGAACCCCTACAGGTTTTGAGGTGCTAATGAATTTATGAACATGATATTTATTATTTATTTTAGTATTTGAAAATAAAGTTATTGTAAAATATGACTCTACATAGCTCTCACACTTGTGATTTTTCTTGAAATATATATATGTCGTAATAATTTAAGATTAATACACTTTTATATAAAATTATAATTTATATGTCCTAACCTATCATGTCATATGCACAAACCTCGATCAAATATGAAGAAGAGGTTTATCTCATTATTTGTTTACAATAGTTATTGCATTCATTCTAAATACATCATAATAAAAATATCATTTTCCTATGAACATCCCATTTTTTATGAGTATAATTTGTTTTCTCAAAAGCCAACTTAAAACCATATTTGCATAATACTAAGTTTTTTTCTTAATGTTAGTGATAAGAAACACATTATTAAGGATGTGAATCTTTCTCAATCCTATTTAGTTTGATCTTCTCATCTTCTAGTACTTTGAGAAGTTGAAAAATTCTTTATGTACAAGTTTTTCACCATTTATTTCTTTGTAAGTGAAAAATATCTTTTTTAAAACATTAATATCTATTATACAAACATCAACTCATTATTGCTCTTGATTATGATCAAGATGACTTCATATATAAACCTTCCATATTTAGGGTTACTTTATTGAGGCTTATTTATGTAATATTTGACATAATGTTCAGTCTTGTTGTAAATAAAGCATTAAATTTCTTAGCAATTATTTTTTTCTTTCACAACAAGCTTTTTTTATTTGTTTATATTTTGGAACTTCACCACTTGTTCAAGGTTTTAAATTTAGGGGTCATACTAGAAGAGTTGGTTTTTCTCTACAATAACTTATTGCCCTCTTTTATCTATAACCTTAAAATGAGGTTTTTATCTCCCATTTCTTTGCACATATGCTAAAGATAGTTTTTTAAGTCTTTATAAGATAGTGGTAATTTGTCAATAATTGTGGTCACTTGAAAGGATTCACTAGAGCAATATTTTTAATATGAATATCATGCAAGATGATCTAAGACAATTAAACTTGACTTATTGTGATCCTTGAATTAACCATCTTAAAATCTAGAAATTTGAGTACTATGAACTTTTTCATACTAGCATGTCTAACATTGTACTTTCAATATAAAACTTTTTACAATGTATCTGTACTCTTAAATAAACTATACATATCATATAGTAAGCTATTTAATCCATTCAAGACACAATTCTTGGATACAAAATCAAGAATGATATGATTAGTGTGATAAAATTCATTATCTAATACCTTTGAGGCTTTTTAGAGAAAAAAATTGTCAAGTTCAAGGTGATTATAGAATAAGATATTTTTTTTCAACATATTGAAGGACAATTTAGTTAAATTTTTTAGTTTCTCATTATAAACTATTGTAGGTGATGGTGAAATCCTCAATATTAAAGTGGTACTCTTCAAAACAATATTGGTTTGTGCAAACAAATCTTGAGAAAAAGACAAGATATATAACCTAAAACAACAACCAAAATTATATAATTATATATGGGTTCTAACATGCAAAGCACAAATAATTATAGAAGATAAATTAAAATTTTAACAAAGAAATTAATTAAATAGGTTTTCTAATCATTTATGATATAAAAAATATGACATGTATAAAGATTATAAATTATTGTTTTTAAAAAACATTATCTCAAATAAACTAAATAATTAACTGGCTAATAAAATGTTGAGAGTGTTAGTGATATTTTAAAGGTAACAATAGTTTGGTTTAAATTACAAACAATATATATAAGAAGGTAAAAGAACTTAAACTTGCTATAAAGTATAAAACAAAATTTTAGTATTATACTAAATATAAATTTGAATATTTAAGGTAACACTTGAACAAGAAAGATCCTAGTATACATTCCAAAAAAAAAAAGAATGATTATTCAATTTAAAGCCAAAAGGATTGTATATTTAAAATACTAGTTAAATCACTTAGAGGCATATTAAGATTAAAAAATAATTTGTTGTCAACGATCAATCATTTGCCTTCCAAAATTCAAACACCACCACCTTGTTTAGTTTCCTCTTGAACAAGGTTGATGAACTCAAGAAAATAAACTCAAAATCTCTTTACAAAAACAAGAACTTAAACTTTAGAATAAAGAGAAAATATATACAAAATTAAAATAAAACTAGAAGAAAAAGAAGTTGAGAGAACATCATTGAATAAAGCAAACATATGATTTTCTGATAAATTTCTAAAAAACAAAACAAAATATTTCAAAAAATTAGAAAATAATTTATTTTCGTGGATATTGTTGAATCCTAAATTGTTCTCATATTTTCACAAAAATGACATCTTTTCTTATGTGTTTAAAATGCAAAAAAATAAATATTATAACTAGTTTAGAAGGTCGAGAATGTCATTGCGACAGAGAACTTATTATGAAAATTCTTGATGACTCTATAGTTAAAGTATGTGTTTAGTCTTTGAGGATGTTTCGCTATTTATATAAAATGAGAAAAAACCCTTAAATGTATTGTTGATTAATATTTGACTTGAAAAAATAAAACTTAAATTTATTGATTAAAACTTCAAAAAAGTTTAGGGATCAATTTATATTCAGATAAATATTGTTGATTAAGATAAATATTCAGTTTTTTTTTTTGTTTTAAAAAAAAGTATTTATATCCTAATTTTCTGAATCAACCTTTAGTTGAAATAAATAAACTCATTATTATTTTCTGACACATATAATTTTTTATTTATTATATTAAAGACATATATAAACATTTCAGTTTGTATTTACAGTTTTTATTATTATTAAAAAAAATAATAATATCTATAATTTTCTGTACTAAAAAGTAATTGTTCAATCTAGTAACATGTCATAAAAAATCAAGCTAGTTTAACACATCAAACAATTTTAAGCCACGGATCTCAACAAAAGCACCCCCTACTTTTTCGTTTTCCCTTATATTTCTATATAGGTTTTTTTTTTTAATAAATGATTTTTAATATTAAAATATTTACAAACATAAAAAAAAGTAAAAAAAAATAATACTTTTAAAATATAGTAAGAAATACCTCCTGGACCGTTTTAAGTGGGAGAGTGACAGCTTTACAGTCAGGATAAGGACTCCACGTTCGCGAAGACCATGACATCTCCAATCCAGCTTGTCGGCTTCTCAACAAGTCACGCGCCGTTGGATTTACCACCAATACACTCCGTTTTGAAAAGGGAAATTCTAAAATTCATCCATCTCATTTCAATTACTGTACACCAAGAGAGATCCCTATCTGCTGCAACGGTTATTGTAGTGATTTTTATTTTTATTTTTATTTTTATATGTTACAGCAGTAATTTCATAGTGATTTTTAACCTTGAATGTTTTACATTTTTTATTTCTAATTTTGTGATTTGACAATGCAGTAATTTGAGTTTGTACTTCGTATGCCTACAAACGGGGATTGCAAAATATAAAAGAAAATATATTCTATTACTTATGTTTAATTTGCAAAAAATATATATAATTTAATTATATTGGTTTAGAGCAAGACTGAATTTTAAGTTTCGACAAGTCTCAAGCCTTTCTAATTTTCTCTCCTTAGGGACTGGTTGCACGGTAGGGAAAAATTCAAGGAAAACTTCTAGTACTTAGTAAATGCTTTGTCAAAATAAAACTAAATTTTATTCATTTAAAGTACTTAAAAATTTATTGGGCCAAACTTTGTACTAAAAACTAGTATAGAAAACTAAAATTAACATTTAGGATAATAATGTTTGGAGCGTGTAATTTATATACCAACAACTAAAGGAAGTCATAACACTCTAGTGGTATCTGTGATGTTTGTGAATTATTTTATATTTTTTTAATTTATTATTCAACCTAAAATTTTAAAATGTTCTATCCTTTATATATAACTTGGACCACGAGTTAGCGAGTTAGTGGGCTAGTCAAGTTGACTAGAGTATTTGTTTTTTAAATTTAATCTTTTTCTTATTTCTTAACCCGGTTTAACTTTGAAATTGTATGCACATGTACTCATTACTAACACATGAGAACAAGAACAAAGATGTATATTAATTTAAAGTAAACAAAAACATACATCTATCATGTTGAACAAATTTTAGAGTAAACATATTAATTCATGGTATCTAGTTTCCCACCATATTATTGAAAGCGAACATAAATTGAACATTCCAAGAAAAATAAAATAAAAGGTGAAAAATTTGAGTCATCATCTAGTAATTAATGAAACTAGAAATCTAAAAATAAATATTTGTTTCAAAGCTTTATATAAGTTAATTATGCGTAAGAGAAGAATGATGTCAACCTTTCCATATCCTTTTGAATGAAGAGTTACTTTTACTTCATTTGTCATCAAATATCCTTATTAAATGGTGAAAAAATACAGAACTCAACGACATTGATGGGAAAAAAGTAAAAATAAAATTAGAGTTCACCTTGTAATTAAATTTTTTTAGGATTTATTAAATTAACTTTGGTTTAGAGATTTAGGTATTTAGTTATGTTTAAAGGAGGGTAAACACCACCCTTATTATAACATTTCAAAAAAAGGTTACTCTTCCTATGTGTTTTTTCTAAATTTATTTTATGTCTACAATTAGTTGTATATTTCTATTTTTAGACTATATTCTATTATATTTATTTTTAAAAACGTATGTTGAAAATTTATATAAAAAAAATAATGTTTATCCCTAAGAACTTGATTTCATCGGTGCAAAAATTTAAAGTAATTGTTTTTATGTTAATCCCTAAAAATAAGAGATTTTGTTGGGATGAAAGTTTATAAAGAAAAAACATTGATGTTAATCCCTAAAATATGACATTTCATCACTAGAATTCTTGAAAAAAATCTTGATGTTAATCCCTTAACCTATGAGATTTTGTCAGAAAGAGAATTTTTAAGGAAAGAGTGTTGATTTTTAATCGTAATGTTAATCCTTAAAGATAGAATATTACATTAATGTAAGGATTTCATTGAAATGTCTTGATGAAAGTTTTTACGCTACTCCCTCAAGTAAGAGATTTCAAAAAGATTTTGATAGTGAGTGAGATTATCTTGAAATACTAGATTAGACTCACCTTATATTTTTACAAGGGTTTTGGAATGTCAACCTATAAGAGCCTTTTTAGGCACATGTGATATGGTAAATATTTTTTTTCTCTTTAGAAATAAGGATAATAAAATGTAGAAATAAAAACATAATAATTAATAAAGTTGCATGAATATTAAATAGATGTAATTTTTTTTTGTGAGAAGTTTGCCAAAATATATGGCATTTGAAATATATTTTTTAGCATGAAAAAGATGACAATAATAGCTATAAAAAAATAGGAATAAAAACCCAAGACAACATTTTAATCCTAAGAACTAAAGATTTCAAGTCTCATATTATCTATTCACTTTTTCATCCAAAGAAGCAAACAACTGAAATGACCCTTTCTCTTGCTATTTTTAAGCTTCTTGATATGTGATCCTATAAAATGATATTGAAGAAGGATTTGATTGTTGAGATGGTTGTGATCAAAGGATGCTTGTTGTTAGATAGATTAAAGCTCTTGTGTCAGCATGGTCTAGGATAAACAATTTGTATGAATGGGTTTATTCTATAATAAACTATATTTTTTATTAGTTGTTCTACTTGGATTTCATGTTGCGAGGTCACGGCCGCACATTAATTACCCTAGCTTAAAAGACAACACATAAGATAGTATAAAGCAAACAAGAGGTTGATCCTACGAGGAATGCTCAAGTTAGATTTTTATATTATATGATATGCAAATTGAGGGGGTTTGGAAATTGTGTAAGCTTAAGCAAAAGTAAATAGAAAAATATTAAGCAAAAATTAAATAAAACCAAAATTTATCAAGAAAACAAACATTGGTCACAAGTAAACATCCACCTATAGAAATCAAAACTTATAATGGAACTGAAACATCAATTTATGTTCTAAATATTTATCTCTTCTTAACATTGGTCAATTAAACTTACCGTAACCATCAAACAACAACAATGTTCACATTAGTAATTTAATTCAATGGAAGCCTTAAGAACTAGATAATTTATTAATTAAGAAAACATAATTTTCCGCAATCTATGTTTGATTTGATTGAATATTCTATTTAAGATAAATAAAGTAGATCCACCACAATTGTTAAACTCAGTTGCTTTATAAGTTCATATACCACAACTCTATTTTTGATATCAAAGTTAGCAATAGATTGTCTATAATAATATCTTAGAGTCTACTATAGTAATTAAAATAAACAATAATAGGACAACTAAGCATAAGAGAACACAAATTCATCATTTAAATTGAAAAGAACAGGTAAAATAGATCTTACAGTTCTTCAAATCTAAAGGCTTTCGTGTCCTTGCAACCAAAAAAAGAGTTTAGTCTTGCATGTTTTTCGAACAACTAATAAAAAAAAAACATGATTTAGGGTTTGTGGAGGAGAAGGGGTGTGTTTTTTCTCCTCTTGGTCATCTTCTCTTTTTTTCCTCTTTATTTTTATATAATAAGAAACCCTAGTCCTTATTCGAACAACAAAGGATGCTTGTTGTTAGATAGATTAAAGCTCTTGTGTCAGCATGGTCTAGGATAAACAATTTGTATGAATGGGTTTATTCTATAATAAACTATATTTTTTATTAGTTGTTCTACTTGGATTTCATGTTGTGAGGTCGCGGCCGCACATTAATTACCCTAGCTTAAAAGACAACACATAAGATAGTATAAAGCAAACAAGAGGTTGATCCTACGAGGAATGCTCAAGTTAGATTTTTATATTATATGATATGCAAATTGAGGGGGTTTGGAAGTTGTGTAAGCTTAAGCAAAAGTAAATAGAAAACTATTAAGCAAAAATTAAATAAAACCAAAATTTATCAAGAAAACAAACCTTGGTCACAAGTAAACATCCACCTATAGAAATCAAAACTTATAATGGAACTGAAACATCAATTTATGTTCTAAATATTTATCTCTTCTTAACATTGGTCAATTAAACTTACCTTAACCATCAAACAACAACAATGTTCACATTAGTAATTTAATTCAATGGAAGCTTTAAGAACTAGATAATTTATTAATCAAGAAAACATAATTTTCCGCAATCTATGTTTGATTTGATTGAATATTCTATTTAAGATAAATAAAGTAGATCCACCACAATTATTAAACTCAGTTGCTTTATAAGTTCATATACCACAACTCTATTTTTGATATCAAACTTAGCAATAGATTGTCTATAATAATATCTTAGAGTCTACTATAGTAATTAAAATAAACAATAATAGGACAACTAAGCATAAGAGAACACAAATTCATCATTTAAATTGAAAAGAACAGGTAAAATAAATCTTACAGTTCTTCAAATCTAAAAGCTTTCGTGTCCTTGCAACCAAAAAAAGAGTTTAGTCTTGCATGTTTTTCGAACAACTAATAAAAAAAAAACATGATTTTAGGTTTGTGGAGGAGAAGGGGTGTGTTTTTTTTCTCCTCTAGGTCATCTTCTCTTTTTTTCCTCTTTATTTTTATATAATAAGAAACCCTAGTCCTTATTTTACAAAATAGTCCTTTAAGTTGGTGTTTACATTTAAGTACTTCAATAACTATCTTCTAAAAAAAGATAAATATTCTTTCATGAAATATCAAGCTTTGAAATATAGAAGCTACATTGCCAAAATAAAAATTTGGATGTCAGCTTAGATGCTTCTGAAATTTGAACTTGCTTTTTTCACAAAACTTGATTGCTAGCAAAATTCAGTTGTCATCTTTAAGAAGTCATATCTCTATCATATGACATTTTTTTATTCTGAAATTTGGAGTGTTGATAGGTATTTGAGTCAGGAACCGAACAAAATTGAGTTTGCACCAATTGGACTTGTAATAAAACATCTTATAAGGAAATCTTCAAGTAAGTTGTTAACTAAATGAGTCTTTTAAAGGTTTCCTAATTGGTCCTTAGTGCCATAACTTATTTTGGGTTATTCCCCAAAATCTACCTTAAATAAAAAATATTTAACAAAATAAAATAAAAGGGGTTGGTGTTCACAGAAAAAAAATCAAAATGGAAATTTTGGACGTTTTTAAGAGCATGATCATAAATCTTTTATGCCAAAAAATAAAGAAAAATACAGATTCAATGCTAAAATAATTTATTATTGGATAAATCCGCATAAAATTTAAGTCAAAAGGTGTTGCGATGTCGCGGTCGCACAAATTAATTACCCTAGCTTAAAACAAATCAAACAAGATAATATATAGAGCAAGCAAGGGGTCGATCCCACAAGGATGATTTAGTTTAGACTTTTGTGCTATATGTTATGTGATTGGGGGGGGGGTGGAAGTTGTCTAGGCTAAGGTAAAGCAAACTAAGCAAAACTTATATAAAGTCAAAATTTATCAATAAAACAAACCTTGGTCACAAAGTCAACATCAACCTATAGAAATCAGAATTGATCATGAAAAACAAGACATCAATTTATATTCTGAATAATTATCTCTTCTTAAAATTGGTTCATTAACGGATCCACCATATAACTTACCCTAACCATCAAACAACCATAGTGTCCGCATTAATAATTTGATTCAATGGTAACATTAAAAACTAGATAAATTAATCAATTAAGAAACACAATTGTCCGCGATATATGTTTAATCGATTGAATGTTCTCCCTAAGATTAATAAAGTAGATCCGCTAAAATTATTAACTTAGTTGTTTCACATGTTCATATACCATAACTCCGGTTTTGATATAAAACTTAGCAATAGATTGTCTACAATAATAACTTCGAATCTACTCTTAGCAATTAAATAAAAAATCATAGGAAAATAAGCATAGGAGAATAAACATATTCATCATATAAACTCAAAAATATAGGTAAAAATAGATCTCAGTGTTCTTGAAATCTGAAGGTTTTTGTGTCCTTGCAACCAAGCAAAAGAGTCTAGCTTTGAATGTTTATTGAACAACTAAATAAAAAAAAACATGATTTAGGGTTTGGAGGAGGAAGAATTGTGTTTTCTTTGTTGCTGGCCAAAGTCCTTTTCTGCCTCTCTTGCTTTATATATGCTTAGAAACCCTAGTTTCTATTTTACAAAACTAGTCATTCCTTAAGTTGACAAAATTTAGTTGCTCCTTGTAAGAATAATATCTCATTAATAACACATCATTTTGAGCTGAAATTTGGATCGTTTATATTCCTATGAGTCTTGAATCCAAAACAAATGGGTTTGCATCAATCGAACTTCTGTATCTCTAGATATTGAAGTTGGAATGGACAAATGTTGATATTGGCAGATTGCAAGATTTGACTTTGAAGGATGTGATTTCCATGTTGTTCCTTATTTTAATTCTTTTTTCTCAGTTTTACATAAAGTTATGGATGTTAGCTTTTGAATTTCACTGGATTCACTTCATTTCGATCTCTAGAGCTTCCGCTCTGCACAAAAACATCAACTAAAGGTCAAATCTGTCAATTAGCTCCAATTACCTCCTTTTTGTATCTTTCATCCAAAAATATCTTCAAAACATAAAATAAAGAATATCAAGGCATTTAATACACAAAATATATACAACAAACTAGGTAAATATGGATGAAACTATCAAATAATATGGTCGCATCAAAAGGCATAATTATATTTTTATGGGACAATTTGATTTAATCACTGACTAATTTAAAGTATAATTATGTTTAAGAATTAATTTAGGTCAGTTGAAGGATTTAATTAAGTTGAAGGACTTAATTAAGTTGAAGGACTTAGTTATATTTTGAATGAATCAAATTAATTTTATTAAGGGATTAATTGATGAGAAATTATGTTTGGAATCCTAAATTGAGAATATCATAATTTTCGAGAAATGTTTTTCGGTGAAATGGAAAGCCAAAATTGAAGAAACAAACATTGTTCTTCCCAAAATTGAACATCACTCCCATACTAGCAAGTTGCACACAATGAGTCTATAAAAAGGGGGAAACAAAGAAAAAATAGAGACCGATGGGGAAAAGGTGCAAACAAATAATAGGAAGCTGACTCGAGAAGACGATAGCATAGTAAAAATTACACCATAACCACCAACAAACTCCATTTTCATTCTTCCTTGATGTCGGCTACTCTTTCTCATTGTCCAGCTATAGTGCTTTCTCTCTCTCTCTCTCTTAGTCGACGGATCCCTCTCTTTAAAAAACCAGTCACGCCAACAATTCTCTCTCCTCCAACAACAATAATTCGACCACTTAGCACCACCCCCGTCATCACCGGAAGCTTCTCCTCTGATAGCAATAGCGGCAACAACGTAAATCGTCCCACTGTACAGGTACATCATGACGGTAGTGATAGGTACATCGGTCATCATACTCCACCTACAACCAATTCATTTTTCACCATTATGGTGAATAGTGGGGGGGAGTGAACTAACTTCCCCATCCCACTGTTCTGCATGTGAAATAGTGGGATGGTTGGAGGGGACCCTGTGACCCCGCCTAACCACACAAAATTGGTCCACTAGGGCTAGAGCACAACCCAACAAGAGCGTGGGCTACTAGCCCACCAAAAGGATGGGTGGTCATCCCATTCGGGATTAGCAATCCAATCCAAAATGATGGGCCTTTCGGCCCATTAAGGCTGGATAGTCATCCTACAACAATATTTTTTTAAATTTAAAAAAATAGGGAAAAAATATTAAAAAACTGAAAAAAATATGCATATATATATATATATATATATATATTAAAAAATAAAAAAAAATATTTTGTTTTCATGCATATGCTCAAATTCCAAGCTTTTCCAAACATATTTTTCATAACAAAACAAATATAATATATTTCTCAAGTTTTGAAATGAAAAATGGATATCGTAAATGATTTACGATTATCCATTGAGATTTGGTCAGAATATCAAAAAAAATAACAATTATTTTGTTTTAGCTATCACAGTATAAAATTAAATTGGAATGTACACCTGCAAATAGTAGAAACGGGTTTTCAAAATGCTATAATTTTTTTTGTTAGATTTCAATTTCCAACGAGGTAGAGACTTTATCATAAAGAGAGATCTACTTCGAGCCTTAATAAAGACCAACGAATAAAAAAATGACCTAAAAAAAACAATTAAACAACAATACAACTTATCTTAGATAGGGTGCACATGGTGAAAGCGTCTTCCCTTTGCACAACAAGTCCACTTACTCATACTCTCGCAAACCATTAGGTTTTCTAGTGATCTTAATACTAGGTGGCGACTCCTAATATTTATAGTCGTGACTTTGCGGCTATTAAACTTTCTCCTTTCCTCGCATACCATCTCCTTCTCTAGGATGGCGAGGCGCGAAACATGAAAAAACATTGTTGCGACACTTATAGTGGTTGTTTGTTTGAGATGTGTAAGGGACTTTGATAGATACTCATATTGGATAGGCCCAAAGCATAACAAAATTTCTCTCGGTTAATCATCATAACCTAAAATTGTTTGTTTAAGATGCATTACAATTAATCTTCTCTGGTTAGCCAGCATGACCTTAAATTGTTTGTTGTGATTTACTGGCAACCCATACTTGGAGATCAAAATTTGATCAATGAAGTTATAACTGTAGCCTTTGTCAATAAACATTATTACACTCATGTTTCTCAAATTCCCCAATTTGAGATGATTGTAAGGTTTGAGACTGTTCGACAACAATTTTTGTATGAAATGTGGTCTCTGGTATATCCTTACAATTTATGATTTTCTAAGAATCATTTGTACCTTTCTCAAGAGTCATGTGTAAAGAGTCGTTGACTATAAACAGTTGTGGTCATTACTGCGAAAGCTTATATTGAGTTTCTCATCATAATAGTAACACAACCCTTTCTCTTTTTTGTTTGAGCTTCTTGATTGATGATCCTATAAAATGATAATGGAAAATGATTTGTTCACTAAGGTGGTGGTAGTCCAATGATGTTTGTTGCTCGATAGATTGGTACTCTAGGTGTCAACGTGGTTTACAATGAACGATTTGGATGGTTGGTTTTCTTCTACAATAAACTATAATATTTTTTATTAGTTAGATTGGTACCTCAATTAAATCTGCCAACATATGAGGTTCTTTGATATTGATGTTGATACAATTATCATGTTAAAGACCTGTAGTAAAGAATCGTTTAAGAGAATCTTCAAGAAGGTTGTCAACCAAGTGTGAGTATTTTAAAGGTTTCCTAGTAAGCCCCACGATGGTTGTTTGTTTGAGATACATGAGGGATTTTGATGGTTCCTCGTATTCGACGGGGCCAGAAATAATAAAAATATTTAGATGGTTCCTCGTATGTAAGGGTTCCTTGATATTTGTTTAACCATCTCTTTACATGAGAAGGCAATCCTATTGGATGCAGACCAATTAGACTTATTGGGCAAGTGCAATATCGTTAAAATCAAGAAAATTGTTTCGCCTTATACACCTAACATTTGGGTCATTTTCATCAAATCATGGAAAAGAGAGTTTGAGGTGGTTTTTGAGGCTGACCATTGAGGTTAAGAGAATGAAAAGTGTGGAATTGTGATGACTTCTTAGGTGTGAATGGGTTGATTTCAGGAGAGTTGTGATTTTGATTATGAATGGTGCAGAGGGTTTGGAACTCAATTAACATTGATTGTAAAACAAAGTTCACCTTATCGAAAACTTCACAGGCTTCATTGAGCTTGTTATGAAATTCTACTATTATTTTTCCATGAGTGTCCATGATAACCTAACTTTGATACCATTGCTAGAATTTAGGAAAAAGTAGATTAATAGTATTGAAATAAAATAACATTTTTTTAGATAATCTTCTTATATTCTCTTATTTAACACAACCAAGCTTTATATACACAAAGGAATAACAATACTGCCAAAGATTAGGAAAGTAACAAGCAAAACCTATTTCCTTATCTATTATCAACATAATTAAAACAAACTTGATTTGACTTATTCCATAACAATTAACTTAATGACAAAGCATGATTCATGTGCATGTGTCTTTGTCTCTAGAACCTTGCACAACCAACTCACATTCCTATTTTTATTGTGTATGCATAGGTGTTGTGCACTTATCAAATATGTATTCACATATCAAGTTTCTCTATTTTTATACCTATATTATATCCATGAGGTTTGGATACCCATATAGGTATATATATATATATATATATATATATATATATATATATATATATATATATATATATATATATATATATATATATATATATATGTAATTAATAAATAATATAATGATAACGATTATATATATAATGTAAATATATATCTTGAGTTAAGTTTAAGTCAAGTTTTGGTCGAGTATAGATAATAATATCTATATCTTATCTATTATATATTAAATAAGATGATATTAAGAAAACCAATTCATAATTAATAGATTAAATTATTATCTATAATATATCTTATCTATTATTTATTTAGGCCAAGGTGAGGTCATTATTCATCAAATTCAAATTTAAATTGTCATCTATAAGCATATATATTATTATTATTCAGAGCCAAAATTTAATTTTCTATTAGATCATTTATGTGACTAAGTAAGCATGCACAATAAACCTGAAGCCACAGACGAAAAAATGATGATGAAAAGGAAGCATCAATATGCCTTTTGATGGCGCGACCCAAAAGAAAAGGAGAATCCGACGGTGGAGGCACAGGCATCCGCGGAAACACAGAACCGTTCGCGCGCCCATGTCTTTGGAATCTAACATAACCACGCCCCAACAACAGCAATCCATTTTACTCACCCCTCAAACTGACTCAACCCTAGTTAAAAATAATACCTCTCTAAACCCAACTTCCATCTTCTCCCCTCTATTCTATTAGATTAATTTATCAATCCACCATCATATACACCTCCTTCTCCTACCTCGCGTAACCTTAATCTCTCGCTTTCCTTCTCTATCCACCCTCCTCTCTTCTCTCAAACACATCATTCTCTTGCATCCGAAGCAACTAACAGTGTTCGTGTTCATGATTCATAACCACTAGCAAGAATGAGTTGCAACGGATGCAGGGTTCTTCGAAAGGGATGCAGTGAGGACTGTATTTTACGTCCGTGTTTACAATGGATTGAAAGCCCTGAAGCACAAGGCCACGCTACTGTTTTCGTTGCCAAGTTTTTTGGCCGTGCTGGTCTTATGTCCTTCATTTCTTCTGTCCCTGAAAGCCAACGTCCTTGTAACTAATCTACCCATTTGTTTCTGCTCTTTTTTTGTTTCAGATTTTATGATAGTTTCTTAAGAAAATTGTTTCTCTCGATTTTGTGTTTCAGCTTTGTTTCAATCTTTGTTATTCGAGGCTTGTGGTAGAGCGGTGAATCCAGTAAACGGCGCTGTAGGCCTTTTGTGGGCTAGAAACTGGCACGTCTGCCAAGCTGCAGTGGAAACAGTCCTGCGAGGAGGTACTTTAAGCCCGATGCCTGACTTACTTCCCGACGGACGATCTCCAGCATCAGACGAAGCATCGGAGTTTGAAGTAGCATGTACGGACATATGGAAGCTGCAGGATCCAAATCCAGCTCATCATTCGAGATCTAGAGTCTCACCGAAAAGGAAAAGAACGGAGGAGGAGCCGGTGGTAGTAAACACGCAGCATAACCATCTTGATCTTCTGCTAACCCCAAGTATTTCCCAAAAAGGGTTAGCCGAAAGCTGTCGACCAGGGACTCCTTCCATGAATTCGGAGGAGTCGGTGACTACGAACACAACTTGCTTCGATAGTGCTGGATATGGAGATCATTATGGAAATGGAGGAGGAGAGACAAAGTTATTGAACTTATTTCCTTAGATTTGTAGAAAGATAGAAGGGAGAAAGGTGGCAAGGATCTATCCTTGAGTTTAATTTTGTGAATCTGAAGTTCAAGTGATGGGAGAAGACCAGATGAGATAGTTTGGTGTTATCCAGTTAGACTTCTTCCTTGTATTGGGTTAGTTATTTGAAGATCAACACTGAATTGGATTCCGGAGAGATTGTGTTGATCATGCGCGGAGGATTTTCTCTTTGTGATTCAAGAGAAAAAATGAATTTGCTAATGATCAGTTTTCTTTTTCTTTCGTGCCTACCATTCCATGGCTGTATGAAAATGAATAAAACCAATCCAGTTTTCTCTTTTGTTCTATTACATATTCAGTGCTTCTCTTTTTGTTTTTGTCGAGTTTTGATAAATGAATATTACTAGAGACAGCATCTGTAAAGGGTGAGAGGTGTTTAGTTAGAACTTGGACTTGGCCGGAAGCATGTTCCGGCCGCTGGTTAAACTTGTAATAAGAGACAACAAGACCCATCATTGATCATCACCCAATCAGTAGGTCTTGTTTTCAGGTTTTCTCTGTAAAATCGAAAGAATAGATTGATTAAACCGGATGGTAGCCCTTATAATTGATCACAGACTTTCATGGTTTCTGCTTTCTCATCTCATCTCTCTTCTCTTCTTCTTTTTATTATTATTATTATTGGAGACGTCTGCCATATTCTTGTGGTTGTTTGGACTTTCACCAGAATACTTCTATTGTAGTGGTGCCATACTTTTATTGCAGCAGTTCATACAAATTCGGAAATCGCTAAAATGAATTAATTATTAAAATTAGACTTGATTATTGTTTATTTGGTGTTTTTCAAACGTTTTATTGGTTGTTAAAATATTTTTTAACTTTTTCAAATTCAATAAAAATTCTTAAACAATAAACATACTTCTTTGCATCTAGGATCAAGAAAATATTGGATTGTTGAACAAGATTTTTTTTTATTTTTCCCTACGTATAGTTAAGATATACATTTAACTTTAGAAAAGATAACAAATAAGGTTGGCAGAGATGCTTTTGTATTTTCACATAGGTTTTTTAGGTTATTATAAGGATCATAGGGGTGATTTAGTATTTTTCATGTTGACTTTTTTATTTTTTAATAAAAAAAAAAATTGATAGCGCATGATAAAATCAGAGATGTAAATCCCGTTCCGTTCCGGCCGGAACGGTCCGTTCCACTGAAAAATCCAGGACAAAACGGCGACGTTTTTGTCCCGGGTAGAATTCCGGATCGATCCGGCAATTCCGGCCGGAACGCCCCGATTTCGTACCGAGGGTTCCGTTTCGGTGTCAGCCAAAATGACGTCGTTTACACCAGAATCAAAACAACGTCGTTTAACAGTTAATAACCCCCCCAGACCAGACCCAAACACCCAATTCCTCGATTCCCATTTCCCCAAATCAATTCCCAATTCCCCGATTTCCATTTCCCCAAATCAATTCCCAATTTCCCTTGCCCTAATCTCAAATTGATCTCAACTCGGCTCACAAATCCAGTAATCCCTCACTTGAAAAGCTCCATTTGTAATCTCAATCCCTAACCTAGCTCAAATTCTGAATTCCTAAATTGAAAATCAAAATCACGGCGGCACAATTTCTTCCACACGACGGCACAAAATCTTCATTGGTTCTTCTTCCCCAAATCTTCAATGAAAGGTACACATTCGAGGCCCTTAATGGGCCTAATCCTTTAATTTTTTGAAAAAGTTAAAATGCCGAAACTTGCCATAATTGATTAAATTGAGCATTTATGTATGGAATGTTTAATTGGAAGATGTTCATTCATGTTGTGTTCCTGATTGAACTGGGCATTCTTGTTAACTGGGAATGATTGTTGATGAATTGTGGGAAAGAGAGTGATTGTCAAAATTGAGTTTGAAACTGCCGAAACTGGGCAGATTAACTCTCTGGTGTTCTTGATAGATTGGTATATAAAACTGTGAGTGAATGATTGTCAGAATTTTATGAATTTTGTCTTGGTAGATTAACTCTCTGATTTTATGTTGATGTTTTTCATTGTTTTACATTTTTAATGGCTTTTTACTCTGTGGGTTTTCCAAATTAGTGGAAAGGCCAATGTTGTTTGATACTTTGATGCTGTTTTGAGGGAAATAATACCAAGAGGGTGTTGGAAGTGGTTGTTCCTAGGAGCAATTTGTAGAAGAGATATGGGTTTGTGAAAAATATTTGGAATTTCCAAATTAGTGATCGATTGTGAAAAATAGTTTTGGACTATAGGGGTTGAAAAATAATTTCATTTATCTTGAATTTAAATTATACTTGTTAAATTAATATTTTATTTTTTTTCATATATATAATTAAATAAATATGAACAGTACAAAACCGGAACGGAATGCCGGAATGCACCAAAACCGGAACGTTCCGTTCCAAACAAAAAACCAAAACGATACCCGAAACGGATTTTACAACTATGGATAAAATCGCTCCAGCAAGATAGTAATGTTTCTGTTATTTAGACAATGCATTTGACGTTATCGGGTGGACAAACTTGATCTTCTATCGTCTCTTTCGATGCACCACTGTGTCCTTGTTCAGAACTTCATATAATGTTGTGTGTGACGGCATATGGTGATGAAATTATCGATGATGGTTATTTTGTTCTTTTCACTCTCCTGCTAAATTAATTTGACGATTGTCCTCTTTATTTTTTCTTTCTCAATTCTAGTTCTCATTTTTTAATTTTTTATTATGTTTTTATCTTTTTCTAAAAGTTTTGTTTGTTCTCATTTTAGTTCCTTGATTACAATTTCTAATTTTTTTTTGACCTTTATTCTTTTGATTTTTATTTTTCCCCTTCGCCCTTATGTTAATGTTTTTTTTTGGCTTTGAATTTCATCTTTCAATCAAAGTTTTTTATTTTTTATTTTTTTCAATTTGACCCTCTTTCTTTTGATTTTTTTCCCCTTTCATTAAAGCTATTTTCAATTAAATTTAACTATCCAATTGGAAAAAAAAAAACTATTCCCCTCTAATCACTTTCTTATCTTCACCCTTATTATTTTAATTAATTTGTTTTAGATCCTTTTGTGCAATTGAATTTATTTATAGTTTCATTTTTTAAACTTTATTTGTTTGGGATCGTTTTACACTAGTTTTTTTTTAAAAAAAATAATAGTTTTGGGGTTATTTTTAATGAATTTATCTTGGTCTTATAATCTAAGTTATGAATTTTGCACGCTCTTTTTGAATATAATTTTTTTTAATTGTTTTGATTGTGTATGGTTTTTCAAGATCCTCTTATAATTCATCTATATTTTTTTTTGTTTTTTAAAAAATAAACTTTTTTTTTAAATAATAGGCTTGATATGCTTAATCTTGCATAATATTTACTTTAGGCTATGAGTTTATTGAATCAATTCCATTTGTATTTTTATTACTATTATTTTTTATTAATTTAAATAAACATTATCAGTGAATATAATTAGTTAAAAATTTTTATTTATGTGATTGGATAACTTGATTTACATTCATTTCTCGGTATTTTTTCAATTTTCTTTTTGGTTCTTCTTAACAAAAAAAAAATCCATTTATTTACAAAAATTATTTCAATGTACCTTTTAAATTTTTATTTTTTTCTTAAGAAAAAAGTAAAACCAACAGAGAAGAACAGACTAGACAACTAGTGTGTTTGTATAATTAAAACCAAAAAACTTAAAATTTTGGGAAACCAAAAACAAAACTTAAATTATTGAGAAGTTAGTGATGTGACCCCAGGAAACTTGAGTTATTGATGAAAGCATTCCAAGGATTCAAAAGACAGGTGGATCCGTGTTCACAGATGAAACCATCCAGTAAAAAGGGGAAGCATTGGAGTGAAGCAGGGGAAATGCAATATTTATGTTAGCTGTTAGGGGAGAAAATAATAGCAGTGGCTGGTTAAGGAGCTATCGGTCTTCCAGTTTTTGTTCATCGACAAACTATTTAGCAAGCAGCCGTGGGTCCCTTGTGGTAATTGTGTATGTGGCCCTCAAGACTTTCGAGAGGAGGGAGGGGGGCTCTTGGAGAATGAAAGAGGCGTGTATGACTAACTATAAATTATGATGATGGAGAAGGCATCGAGGAGAGCTTGCCCGGATCATGTTTCGAGTCTTTGTTACTTTTATATGGGGTCTACAAGAGCGAGCTGCATTTACTGCCTCTCTTTTTAGAGTAACACAATGTTTCGGACTAATTTACACCACTAACTATGCAAATTAATAATTATATAGTTTTTATATTATCTAAAATACTAGGTTTCAATCTTGTATCGTTACACCAATTAATAGATGAGATGCATTTGGTATTGGTACGTCTCTTTATTGACAGGTGGAGTGCATGTAGGTGGGCCCATGTCAGCGTCGATTTTGGCTGTCCTTCCTTCCCTCACTGACACTCTTTCTTTTTCCGAACGTTTTCAGGTCTCCATTTCTCTTCTTCGCTTTTATTTTTTCCACCACTTTATCTCCCCTTATCTTGGGGAGCTGTGGGAGCCACGTCGGAACATCATTAATTAACAATGATTGAGATGGGGGTCATAATTTATTTAGTCTAGGCTCTGTATGCATGCTGTCACACACTGCTAGAAAGTTACTACACAGTGCAGGTGTTAGTTTATGGGTGTTTGTTCTTAGCTTTCTATTCTGTTTTTTGGTCAAGTGTAAAAATTAGAAACTTAACTGCTGTTTTTCTTGCTTTACGCTTGAGAGACGAGGGGTTGCAGGGAGGGAGGGGAGGCTGGGGAGGGTTAATATATTTTTATTATTTAAATAATTTCAAAATTAATTAAAATATAAATAAATTTATTAGAATGAGATCACAATATAATTTTTGTCTCGCAATCCTAATTTTGTTTCAGATGATATTTTATTATATGTTATTCCGGGATCGAAAAGGTCTCACGTATTGATTTAGTTTATAATGAAATTACAGATAGTTTGATAGTAGAATAAAAACAAGTATCTAATATACTTGAATTATTAATTATATTTTATTATTATAATTATTAAATATTTAAAAAACAATATATATATATATATACACACTTTAAAGTAATTTCACAAGTTGACAATAATATAAAAAACATGTTAACCAAACACACGAAACTACTTTTTATCAATCTCAAACTCAATCGCAGTTTTAACCAAACACTTCAAAACTTATTTTGAACATCAGCTAAAGTGTTTTTTATGAAATTATTTTTTTAAAACCTCAACCATAAAAGCAAAAGCAATATCAAACACACCCTATATGTCCTTCAATTAATAAGTTGGCTACATGAATCATTAATTTTTTTTATGTGTGTGTGTGTATATTTAGTTTATTAATAAAAAAATATTTGTTTTTAATATTTATCAAATATTTAATTATTAAATCTAAAGTAAAAATAATTTCTTGAGACAAAAATATCATGCAAACAAAATTAAAAATGTATTATAATTATATGATTTTTATTGCATCAAAACCTTGCCTTAAAATCTTTTGGTCAATGCTCTATTAAAACTATAAATTCATTCGAGAGTGCTACGTGGAGAGATCACATGTATAACAACATCCTCCATAATTACATACAATCATGAATTAGATTCTCATGAATATTTTAGAGTTTATATATATATACACACACATTCCAAATTATTGACTTAAAAATGATAGAGAAAATATCATCTCAAGTTTGCATATTGTATGTACGATATTCGTTTCAAACTCTCCAAGTGTCGTGTCTGAAACTTGTTAGAATAAATATCTCTAAAGAAGTGATTGATATCTATAAAGGCATCTTGATGATACATCCTGGTAAGCTAAATGAAATGAGTGTTGGCATAAACATATGACAATCATGACTCTTCATTTCATACAATTTGTGATCCTTCAAATCACCAACCTTGATTATTTTAAAGCATGTCTATTAGAAAACCACGAACTTTTAAACTATTATATACTAGTAGTTGTGATTTTTTTTATTTAGATGAAATTGGCTTTAGGCTTTACAAATCGTGACGTATCATAAACTAACTCCATATTTTTTAGGTGACAAAACAAGGATATATTCATTCTAGCCTTGATGTTGCCCTTTGTCTTCCCTCTCACGTCCATAACTGTAGTGAAAATGTTCTCAAACATGTTTTTTATGTCCATAACATCAAAGTTATGGCAGAGAATATTGATCTTCCAATAAGAAATCTCTTAGAAAGTACTTTGTTTGACCCAATTGTGGGTCAAATAAAAACCAGGAAACTTCAGCTTATCAGATTGAAAACCATATATAATGTCACCATACTCCGACTCCATGTGATGCAGTTCTTCATCCAACAATAACGGAGATGCAATATCCATCTCAATTCTTCCAACAAAGAGTTTTTTTTTAGGTGATAGAATATGATAATCTTGTTTTTATTGGGGTAAAATTTCAACCATTGATTA
This sequence comes from Salix viminalis, assembly GCA_029228465.1. Taxonomy (NCBI): domain Eukaryota; kingdom Viridiplantae; phylum Streptophyta; class Magnoliopsida; order Malpighiales; family Salicaceae; genus Salix; species Salix viminalis. Next base: position 541,265 of record CM055430.1, read on the forward strand.
AATGAATTGTTTGTTTGAAAGTGTGATTGAAGTTGTTTTTAAAATTATTTTTTGTTAAAAATATATCAAAATAATAAGTTTATCTTCTTGAAAAGTTTACAAAGTCTTATATAAATCGACCATAAAATTAACTTTAATTAGAAAAACAAATAAAATAAAATAACTATAAAATATGAAAATATTGTTTTTAGTAAACTGTCAAAATCAAGATTATATTAATATCTAAATATCTGATGGTTTTAATTAGTTATTATATACCTATTCTAAAAAAATAACTTCTAAGAACTCCTATTAAAAATTAAACATGATTGAATGATAAATTATATTTTTTTAAGTCATCATTCTAATTTAACACAGCCAAATCTCTTTTGGAGTTATACCTATCTTTATAGTTAATGAATATATTTAGTTGGCAGTTTATATAATATATAATATATAAAAATAAATACTCATCAACATGTGAAAACGCACTTGGAGAGGGAAAACTGAACAAAAAATATTTGTTCGTGATAGTGTTATTTATATGGTGGTCCGTGAGAGAGTGAGCCAAGCCCTGACAACCTTAGATCGTCACCCAACTCATTACATGACAAAATCCCAACTCCCACGTACAGACAAGACCCAACCTCACATGCCACCAAAACTCAAACAGAATTAATGCCCACTCTTCCTCTCCTTTATATTACACAATCGAATTTGCCCGCGCCTTTTTATGTATAATTATAATTAATTATTTTAATATTTAATTAGTAAAATTTGTAATCGATAAAATCTATTATAAATTATTATTTTTGTCTAAAAATGATTAAATGTTGTTACTGCTAAAACATTTTTGCATAAAATTTATTAGAAATGAATTTTTTTTTCTATGTAGAAAAACTGATTGTAAAATTTAATGCTCATATTATTATATTAAAAATATTTTAGAATACTAAAAGTAAATATTATTTTTTGAACATAATAAATAGGTCATTTATATATATATATATAAATAAATATCAAAATATATAATTAGTCTCATATATTTATAAGAAAACAAATATTACAAATAATCATTATCATTATTTTGAATGTCTTATCTATAATAATTAGAAATTTCAACACCTAGCAATATTAAGAAAAATGAAATTAAAATACTAAAGGACAAAACAAAAATAAATATTATTAGATTTTAAAAAATTATTTGAATTGAAGAATAAAAAAAAAGAGAAAAAATAGAAAATATCAATTTTGAAATGATCACTAATAGAAATTAAAATCTAAAGATTAAAAAAATTAATCGTAATAACAGTGGAAATAATAAAAATTGGTGAGACCATAATTATTGTTAGAGAAAAAAATTCCATAACTTTTGTATTTTATAATAATTATTCCTCATATTATTATATCAAAAATATTTCAGAACAATGATATTAATTTTTTTTCCAAAAAATCTTAGGTCATATATATATATATATATATATATATATATATATATATATATATATATATATATAAGGCGGTAATATTAAATAAATATAAAACTATATAATTAGTCTGATATATTTAAAAAAAAATAAAACTTACAAATAATCATTATCATTATTTTGAATTTCTTATCTATAATAATTATAAAAGTTCAATACCTAACAATATTAACAAAAAATAAATATTATTAGATTTAAAGAAATTATTTAACTTGAAGAATAAAAAAAGAGAAATAATAATAAATATTAATTTTGAAATGATCACCAACACAAATTAAAAATTTAAACATTAAAAAAAATCTTAATAATAGTGGAAATAAAAAAAAATTGGAAACAAAAACTAAGAGCAAGTACATATAAAAATGGACAAGAATAGGAATTATGTAAGAGAAAATAAAGGAATTAAATAAAATGCAAGATTAAAAGTATTAGGGCCAAAATAAAAAAAAACACATATAATAAATTTCATTTGAATGACAAAAATTGAATTAAATCTAAACATTGATACCGTAAAAATTAAATAATTTAAAATAAAATAGAACATTAAAAAAATTAGGACTGAAATGAAACTGAATTATATAATCAATTTGTATGGAAGGATAAAATTGAAAGAAATCAAAACATTGATACCGGAGGATTTATAATCAATTTGCATGGAGGGATAAAATTGAAACAAATCAAAAATTAGATACCGAAAAATATTAAGGATTTCAAACCAATCCGGATATTAAAAGATTGAGGATTGAAATGAGACTCCAATATGTAATCAATATCAATGGAATGACCAAATTGAAACAAATCAAAACCCATATATTAGAAATAAGGACCATACAAAACAATCAAAAGATCAGGAACTACATCATAATAAACAGTGGCGTTGACATATGCTTGCGTAGACAAAAGAGAGAAAAGGGGGGAAACAATTCAACCGTCCATTGACACATCTCCGGTCATCGTGGAAGCACACACGCCACACCATGAGGAAGATAACATGAATGAAAATTATTTTAAATGCCGGTTGGCCATTTTTCAACGCCGCATTACGCCGCACGCGCTGTTCGTTTCCAAAACCCGTGTAAGTGCGGAAACGGACAGCGCGCCCGGCGACGCATCAAAAGTAATTTAGCAGTAAATATAATTTAAAAAAAATAGTATATTACCGGGACACCCCTACAACAAACTCATGAATTTTGTATTGTATAGGGCTATTTACGTATTTCACCATTTAAAAAAAATATGCAATGGCATTATTAACCCTGGGTTTTACTGTGTTGTTTTGTCTTACATGAGATAAATTTGTATTTAGTCATTTAAAAAAATATGTGCAATAACTTTAATACCCTCAACAATTCCTATGTATTTTGTCTTATTTATGAGTATTATGGTTATTTTACTGTACAAAAATACACGAAAAAATACAACAATATGCCCAATATAATCTAGTAATGTCAACTAGTCCTGTGGAAAAATAAAAAATACCCCTGATCTCAAGGCAATGTTTGAGGTGCACTGAGGGATAAGATATTAATTTCACTGTTTGAATCCATAATGAATTGTCTCTAATGAATTGTCTCTACAACAATACCCCAAACAATCCGGTATTGTCAACTGTTCCCGTAAAAAAATAAAAAAATACTCTTGATCTCACTGCAAGGTTTGAGGTGCACTAGAAGTAAAATAATAGACAATGAATTGTCTCTCCACACTACGGTAACTGCCAACTCATTTACTGCCGACTCATTTAGCTTGTTTTAATCTCTTATACTCGATTTGCCTCTCCCCTCAATGGATCCACCTGAAGAAAAAAGGCAGAACAAGGGTCATCATGGGATGGAGAAGGGAGGAGTCTCTTTTGCCCAACTTGACTTCAGCTCTTAAGATTTTTGGGGATGAGAGTTCACACCGCTTGATGAACAATCCTTTTACACCCTTTCAATGAATCACTAGATAAAGTTGAACTGTCTATTTTCTTTGATTTTCTTGCAGAATTCTCCCAGCCTCCTCTACTACTTTGGTTTTAACCATTGTTGGATCATTTCCCAATGCTGAGGTACCCACTATCAGTCTGGTCTCTTTCTCTTCTGATTTTCTGATTCATATTTCTCTTTCCTTTTTGCCCATTCTTTCCCGACTTAATTTGTACACAACCTTCTACTTTCACTCCTTTTATCAATCCATGGTGCAATTCACTGAAACCCCACTACCTCCATCAGCACTCCATTTTCAAATCCCCCCCATGAACAAAAACCAAACTCAAAGGACCCGTCCATGGCCTGGATTCCCCACATCGAAATCCTTAGGAAGCTTTGGAGATGCTAACTGCATGGAGCAGCTTTTTAGCCCTTGTCGCACGTGCAACCAAAAGTGGTACCTGCAAACGTGTAGCTGTGATGGCAAATGCACACTGCAACCTAGCCTTACACACACATAAATTCTTTGTCATTGAGCTTGCTTCCTTTGTTGACTTAACCCCATGCACGGCATCGTTTCGGCTTCTTGGCAGCAAATGCTGCAATTTTACAAGCTCTTGAAGGGTGTTTAGTCATTCACATTGTAGATTTAAGCTTGACACATTGCATGCAAATTCAAACTCTTATCGATGCTAGTTTCTAATCGGTTCGAGGTGCCCCCATTGATTAAGCTTAATTATTGTTGTTGGTGCCACTGAGGATGTATTGTTGAAAATTGTTGCCTTAAGTTGCTAACATGACATGAAAGACCATTTCAGATTAAGTGTTGTTTTATTTCTGCTAGAATAAAGGGATTGAACAAGTCCTTAGGAGATTTGTTAGTTGTTGTGAATTGTTAGTTAAACGTGGCAGTCAATGCTTTGCTTAATTTTAGTATTTCTGTTTATTTCCCTTCTATAAATCAGTGTAATGGATTGCAGTAAAATCAAGCAATTATCTTCTTCATTTCCAGTTTTTCATGCAATAAACATCCACTGTTCAAATTCAAAATTCTGGTGTTTATCTACAGTAACAAACAGTCACTTTAGAGATCAAACTCTTTCATCTTTCTGTCTCTTTGTTTTCACTTATTCTGCACAATTACTTTCAATTGGTATCAGAGCATTTTTCTTGAAGGGTCTGTGATGGATTCCGAAACTAATTTCTCTTATATCTCAACTCCAATCTTCAATGGAGAAAATTACCAACTTTTAGCAGTACGAATGGAAACATATTTGGAAGCTATGGATTTATGGGAAGCTATTGAAGAGGATTATGAGATCCTACCACTACCAAATAATCCAACCATAACTCAAATCAAGAGTCATAAGGAGAGAAAGACCAAGAAATCAAAAGCAAAAGCCACTCTATTTGCTGCTGTTTCAACAACGATCTTCACCAGGATCATGTCCCTGAAGTCAGCTAAGGATGTCTGGGAATATTTGAAGGAAAAGTATGCAGGAGATGAGAAAATTCATGGGATGTAAAGTCTCAATTTGATACGTGAATTTGAGCTGCAGAGGATGAAGGATTCTGAGACTATCAAAGAGTACTCAGACAGATTCCTTGGAATTGCAAACAGAGTGAAATTACTGGGAACTTCATTCTTAGACTAAAGAATTGTTGAGAAAATTCTGGTTACAGTACCAGAAAAATATGAAGCTTCGATCACCACTCTGGAGAATACGAAAGATCTTTCAAGCATCACCTTGATAGAACTTTTGAATGCCTTACAAGCTCAAGAACAAAGAAAGCTTATGAGGCAAGATCATGTCATTGAAGGTGCCTTGCAAGCAAAATTTCTAGATTCTGAAAAAAGGAAATTTGTTAGAAAACACCAAGTTGCAGCCAACAATAAATCTACCAGTCAAGGTCACAGCAAGGGAAAATTTATTAAAAGAAATTTTCCACCATGCCAACACTGCAACAAGATGGGTCATCCACCATTCAAGTGCTGGAAGAGGCCTGATGCAAGGTACAACAAATGCAACTAGCTTGGACATGAGGCAATCATTTGCAGAGTAAAAAATCAGAAATAAAAAGAGGATGCTCAAGTTGCAAATCAGGATGATGAAGATCAGATGTTTATGGCCACATGCTTCTCAGTTCAAACTACCTCAGACCATTGGCTAATAGATAGTGGTTGCACAAACCACATGACTTTTGATAAAAGTCTCTTTTGAAATCTATAGCCAACAGAAGTTGCAAAAGTCAGAATTGAAAATGGTGAATGCATTGAAGCTAAGGGAAAGGGAACAATTGCCATCACAACAAATTCAGGTACAAAAACAATTGCTGATGTTCTTTATGTACCTGATATAGATCAAAATTTGCTGAGTGTGGGGCAATTAATTGAGAAAGGAATGAAGGTGATTTTTGAGAATCGATCTTGCTGTATTTTTGATGCTGTTGGGCATAAAATACTTTAAGCTAGAATGAGAGGTAAAAGCTTCTCATTTTTACCATTTGAGAAGGAGCACACTGCCTTCCTAGTCAATCTTAGTGACACTGAACTATGGCACAAACGACTGGGACACTGTCATCAAAAGAGAATGCTCACCATGAAGATTCACGAGGCTGTCAGAGGTATACCTTCATTCATTGATCTCTCATTAAACTATAATGCTTGTCAATTTGGGAAGCAGAATAGGAGACCATTTCCACAATCAACTTGGCGAGCAACACAAAAGCTCTAATTGATCCATACTGATGTAGTTGGTCCCATAAGCACACCATCACTAAATGGCAGTAGATATTATCTACTGTTTATTGATGATTTCTCCCGTATGTGCTGGATTTACTTCATGAAGTTCAAGTCAGAGGTGGCTGGCATTTTCTGGAAATTCAAGAAGAATGTGGAGAATCAAAGTGGTTGTAGTATTCAAGCCATATGCTCTGACAATGGCAAAGAGTACACTTCATTTGAATTCAACCTCTACTGTGAAAATGCTGGTATTGAACACTAGCTAACAACCCCTTATACCCCAGAACAGAATGGGGTCAGTGAAAGGCGAAACCGATACGTCATGGAGATGGTGAGAAGCATCATGCATGAGAAGAATTTACCCAAAATGTTGTGGGCAGAAGCTTCTAACACAACAGTATTCCTTCAGAATCGACTTCCAACAACTGTGTTGGCAGAAATGACTCCTTTCGAGATGTGGTATAACTATAAACCATCCCTATGTTTTCTTAAAATTTTTGGTTGTGTATGCTTTGTACATGTTCCATAGATTAAGAGGGACAAGCTTGACAAGAAAGCAATCAAAGGAATTTTTGTTGGCTATAGCACAATTTCTAAAGCCTACAAGGTTTATCATCCTCAAAACCAGAAAATTGCTATTACAAGGGATGTCACATTTCATGAAGATGCATAGAGGGAGTGGATTGATTCACAGGAGAGCATGTTGATTAATAATCCAATTAATCAGCCTTTGCAAGATAAATTGATTGATTCTGAATCAATTGATGATGAGCCAGTCAGGGGTACTTGATCAATTGAAGACATTTATCAAAGGAGCAATGTTGTTGTGTGCGAACCTGACAGTTATGAAGAAGCTCAACAAAAATTATCATGGCAGAAGGCAATGGAAGAAGAAATATTCATGATCGAGAAGAACAAGACGTGGGAACTTGTTGACAGACCTGAAGACAAGAATATCATTGGCGTAAAATGGATTTCAGGACCAAATTGAACGCTGATAGTTCAATCAACAAATTCAAAGCCAGGCTTGTTGTCAAGGGATATGCTCAAGTGTATGGGGTTGATTATTCAGACACATTTGCCCCAGTAGCAAGGATGGACACTATTCAATTGCTACTTGTTGTTGCTGCACACTAAAACTGGAAGGTGTTCCAGTTGGACGTCAAATTTGCCTTCTTGAATGGTGTTCTTCAAGAAGAAATTTATGTTGAACAACCTGTTGGATTTGTTGTTCAAGGCAAAGCTGACAAGGTGTATATGTTGAAGAAGACACTTTATGGATTAAAACAGGCACCAAGGGCATGGTATGGAAGAATTGATGACTACTTGACAAGGTTTGGTTTTCAGAGAAGCCCTTATGAATCAACCCTCTATGTGAAGAAAATTGAAGATTATGTTCTTATTGTGTCACTATATGTTGATGACCTCCTTGTGATTGGAAGTAACTTGCAGCAAATCGAAAGGTTCAAGCAAGATATGATGCAAGCCTTTGAGATGAGTGATCTTGGGCTCATGAGATTTTTTTTTCTAGGGCATGGAGATCAAGCAAGACAGAGGAGAAATTTTCATTGGACAAGAAAAATATGCAAAGGAGATTTTGAAGAAATTTCAAATGGAGAATTGCAAACCAACTGCAACTCCAATGAATCAGAAGGACAAGTTCAGCAAGGAAGATGGTACTACCAAGGTAGATGAAGAGAAGTTCAGAAGTTTAATTGGTTGCTTGCTGTATTTAACAGCAACCAGACTTGATATACTGTATGCAACCAATCTTCTAGCTCGATTCATGCATTGTCCAAGTGAATTACACATGAGAGCAACCAAATGAGTCTTGAGATACATCAAAGGAACATGCAATTTTGGGGTCAAATTTACACGGTGTCAAGAGTTGAAGTTGCATGGTTTCTCTGACAGTGATTGGGGTGGATTTGTTGACGACATGAAAAGCACTTCGGGGTTTTGTTTCAATTTGGGATCAGCAGTGTTTTCATGGTCATCTAAGAAGCAGAGTATTGTTGCTCAATCAACTGCGGAGGCTGAGTTCATAGCTGCCACTGCAGCAGTCAATCAAGCACTATGGATTCAAAAATTGTTATGTGATTTGCAGATGGAGGAGCAAGAAGTAACTGAAATCTCAGTTGATAATCAAGCAGCCATAACAATTTCTCACAATCTAGTGTTCCACGGGAAAACCAAGCATTTTAACATCAAACTATACTTTGTTCGTGATGTGCAGAAAAATGGTGATGTTAAATTGATTTATTGCAGAACTGAAGATCAATTGGCAGACTTGTTTACCAAAGCACTCCCTACAAATCGATTTGAATTTCTAACCAGGATGATTGGAGTTTGCAGCCCTTAATGCAAGGTGGAGTGTTGAAAATGTTGCCTTAAGTTGCTGACGTGACATGAAGATCATTTCAGATTAAGAGATGTTTTATTTATGCTAGAATAAAGGGATTGAACAAGTCCTTAGGAGATTTGTTAGTTGTTGCGAATTGTTAGTTAAACGTGGCAGTCAATGTTGCTTAATTTCAGTATTTCTGTTTATTTCCCTTCTATAAATCAGTGTAATGGATTGAAGTAAAATCAATCAATTATCTTCTTCATTTCCAGTTTTTCACGCAACAAACATCCACTGTTCAAATTCAAAATTCTGGTGTTTATCTACAGTAACAAACAGTCACTATAGAGATCAAACTCTTTCATCTTTCTGTCTCTTTGTTTTCACTTATTTCGCACAATTACTTTCATGTACCACCTATGCTTGATCTTTCTTATGAAGAGTTGGACTCAAAGTTGGTCAACTTTGCTTGGGCACGAAACGTAATAATGGAATTTAGAGTCATTCCTTCAAGTTATGCAAATGGGTTCTCTTCCTCTGATCAAGCAAATTCGAGTGCAACGCTTAGTCTATGCAGAAAGTGGTGAGGCACTAGTCATAACTGTCATATGATGCTTCATTACATACATGAAGAAAGCCTTTTTGTTTTCCTAGTACAAAATCAAATCCTTATTCTTATGAATCCTCATGTTCCTCCATGTCCTCTCTTAGGACAACGTTTCTCAAGTCTCTAAGGAGTTTAGTGATGCAAATCAGGAAGAAGATGAAAACACTAGCAATCCAGGAAGCTGACGACGCAAATAAGGAAAAATGATGCTCTATAGCGTCATAATCAAAATTTGCTATAACTTGAAGCTTCTACAAAATCAGTCCTGTTACAATTCTATTTCCTTTCCAGTGTTTAGTTATTATTTGATTTCTTAATTAGAAGTTAAAAGACTTATCCTATTAAGTATTTTCTTAGTTGTTATTTTCCTAAACAAGAACCAGAGATTGTATTATTTAAAGCAGAATGAAATAAACGAAGATATTTTTTTTTCTAGCCAATTATTATTCGATTTTACATTGAATTGTTTTGGAGAGATTCCAACACATAGAGAGATTCTGTGTATTCCCTGGCATAGTGATCAGTGAGAGGCTGCTCCTAGGACAGTTGACACCAATTTGGTATCAGAGCTATGCGTATATGCCTACTACTCATAGTGGCAATTCATACGCTATGGCATCCATCCATAACAGAAACAACCCCAATCACCACCAACCCCAACCCGACTCACCCTATTCCTACAAACCATCCTCCCATCAACTAGACCCAACCCCACCCCAACCCAACTCTCCAAGATCCAAACAACTCCACCTCAAGCCACCAAAACCCAAATACCCGAGACTCAGACCAGCCACAGCTGCATTATCAGCTTGATCAGATTGCCACAGTTATGGAACAAGTTATGCGTCGCCTGGATGTAATGGAGGAATGCTATGCTTGAGAGGAATATGGCCTTCCCAACCAACAAGGTCGCAGAGTAGACCACCGAGGAAGGTTGAACAATGCTGATGAAGAAGATGTCCACGAGACAGAGGAGGAAAATCACGGATTTGATGATCATGGCCATAAAGTTCATCATCATAGACATGCTGGACACAGGGGATAAATTGTTCATCAACCACCATTTGATGAATTGACCAAAGCGAATGAAGGTGGATGTGCCAGATTTTTTTGGCAAATTAGAACCCAACGGGTTTGAAGATTGGTTGACAGCTCATCGAGGACTACTTCGACTGGTTTGTTGTTTTAGAAGATCGAAAGGTGCGATATGTTCGGATGAAATTGAAAGGGCATGCACGAGCATGGTGGGGGAGTGTAGAGGAGCAACTATCGCAGAACACACAAACCACCAATCTCAAACTGGGAGGAGATGAAAGAGTGGCTAAAAGAGAAATACCTGCCCCTTGATTACGAACAGATGATGTTCGAAGAGATGTTGCAACTTCGCCAAGGAACATTAAGTGTTGATCAGTTTACAGATCGCTTCCACAAATTATATGTGTGTAGTAAGGTTATGGAGACTGAACAACAAACACTAGCCCGATATCGCACGGGATTACGCAGCGATCTGTGTAAGGACATGTGGACTGCGCGACTTAATCAACATGGAAGAAACGTATCAACTAGCACTTCATCTGGAAAAACAATCAGGACCCATCAGTGGAAAGAAGGGTGACAACATGGGAAACAAAATCTGAATTTGCATCTGTTCCTACAAACCAACGCCCTCCTGCATTTAAAGATCAAACAAGGAATGTGACCAGTGGAGACTATAAAGGAAAAGCAAAGGTCTCTAATGAAGGACCCCAATGCTATAAGTGCAAGGGTTTCGGTCACTATGCTGTTGTTTGTCCCACACGCGATAAGAAACTTGCATTTATTTGTGAGAAGGAGCTACTCGTTGCAGACACAGTTGAACATGAAATAGAAGAGGAATGTGATGGGAGTATTGACAGCGATGAAAAACATTTAGTTGCCTCAGCACTACCTAGCTACGTTATACACAAAGTATTGACAGGAACGAAGACAAGGGCTTCACAATAATTCTGATTGGTTACGCACAAATATTTTCCACACTCGTATGGAACATGATGGTAAGGCTTTGAATGTCATCATTGATAATGGTAGCGACATGAACGTGATCTTCGAAGCAGCCATTAAACGTCTGGGACTAAAAACAAAAAAAACATCCCATGCCTTATCGAATCAGCTGGGTTAATGAAACAAACTCTGTCCTAGTGAAGCAGCGATGTCTGGTTAAGTTCTCATTGGGAACAAGATATGTTGATGAAGCCTAGTGTGATGTTATCCCTATGACTGTGTGCCATATGCTGTGGGTCGACCATGGCTCTATGATCGGAAAGTCTACCACGATGGATATGCCAATACTTATTCATTTAAATTCCAAGGTAAGAAGTTTGTTCTGGATCCACTTCCTATCTTAGAATTTGACACAACAAAGGAGGTAGTCCTAGTCCTAACAATGCGACAATTCTCTCGCTGTTTACAAAGGGAAGACATAGTGTTGCTAGTGGTAAACCGTGAGGTGAAGCAAAGGGATGGTATCATCCCTGTAGAATTACCAACGTTGTTAGAACAATATCAGGACATCATGCTTGATGAAATTCCAAACCAACTTCCCCCAATGAGGGAAGTGCAGCATGCCATTGACCTCATTCCAGGGTCATCTTTGCCCAAATCTTCCACATTACCGTATGAGGCCCAAGGAGAATGACAAACTCAGTCACCAAGTGCAACAACTGCTGGACAAAGGATTCATTAGGGAGAGCCTCAGCCCCTGCGCTGTCCCGGTTCTACTTACACCAAAGAAAGATGGTAGTTGGCGAATGTGCATTGATAGCCGAGCAATTAATAAGATCACGGTAAAATACAGGTTCCCCATACCTCGTCTTGATGATATGTTGGACTTACTATGCGGTTCTTCTATCTTCACGAAAATTGATCTCCGGAGTGGTTATCACCAAATCAGAATTCAAGTGGGGGATGAGTGGAAAACAACATTCAAGACAAAAGATGGCCTATTTGAGTGGCTAGTAATGCCATTCGGACTAACCAACGCGCCAAGCACTTTTATGCGTGTAATGATGCAAGTCCTTAAACCATTCTTGGCAAGTTTGTGGTTGTCTATTTCAACGACATTTTAATATTCAGCCAAGATGTGCAGATGCATTTGAGGCATGTTGAACAAGTCTTAAGAGTCTTACGCACTGAGCAACTCTACATCAACAAGGACAAGTGTTTGTTTATGAGGGAGAGTGCCAAATTCCTGGGATTCATAATCTCCAGTCTGGGGGTGGAGGCTGATCCAGCCAAAGTGCAGGCTGTCCAACAATGGCCAACTCCCCAAACATATCTGAAATCAGAAGCTTCCATGGTTTGGCCACCTTTTACAGGCGGTGTATAAGCAACTTCAGCACAATCATGGCCCCAATCACCGAGTGCCTCAAAGAAAAGAAATTTGTATGGAGTAAAGCAGTTGCCAAAGCATTTACCGAAATCAAAAATAAAATGGGGCAAGCACCAATACATAAGCTACCTGATTTTTCAAAGATCTTTGAAGTGGCTTGTGATGCCTCACATGTGGGAATCAGTGGTATGTTGAGCCAAGAGGGCCATCCCATTGCTTTTTTTTAGCGAAAAGCTTAACGATACGCGTAAGCGTTACTCGGTATATGATATGGAATTCTATGCTCTCATTCAAACTCTCAAACACTGGCGCCCTTACTTGATCCATAGGGAATTTGTCCTGTTTACCGATCATGATTCGCTGAAACACCTTAATTCCCAGAATAAAATGAATGCCAGACATGCTCGTTGAATAAATTACCTACAACAATTTGACTTTGTCATCAAACACAAGGCAGGAACGGGAGAATAAGGTGGTTGATGCTTTAAGTAGAAGACCACATCTATTGCATATGTTCTCAGCCAATGTTGCAGGTTTTAAGAGTGTGAAGGCAAAATATACCAATGACGAAGACTTTGGCAATATCTACAATACCCTATCCAATCAAGAGTAGACAGCAGTGAAAGAATACGTAATACAGGAAGAGTTCTTATTTTATAAGTCAAGGCTCTGCATCCCGCGTGGCTCCTTTCGAGAATTCCTTATAACATAACTCCATGGTGGAGGTTTGGCTGGCCACTTCGGGTATGATAAGACCTTTACACTGGTCGCTGACAGGTTCTACTGGCCCAAGATGCGTAGGGATGTCCATACTGTGGTAAATAGATGTCGTATTTGCCAGTTGAACAAGGGAAATAAGTAACCTGCGAGCTTGTATTCACCTCTACCTATACCAGATAGACCTTGGCAGCATTTGAGCATGGATTTCGTTCTTGGCTTGCCACGAACAACTAGGCATCATGATTCTATTATGGTGGTAGTAGATCATTTTTCAAAAATGGCACACTTTCTTCCTTGCCACAAAACTTATGACGCATCAAGAGTCGCAGCCTTATTTTTGCAAGAGATAGTTCGTCTTCATGGTGTTCCAGCTTCAATCGTATCTGACAGGGACGTCAAATTTGTAAGCTATTTTTGGAAGAAATTGTGGACAAAACTGGGAACAAAATGATGTTCTTCAGTGCTTTACATCCACAAACAGATGGACAGACAGAAGTGACCAATAAGAGCTTGGGAAATCTATTACGCTGCCTAATCACGGATCATGTGGCCAATTGGGATATAGTACTTCCAAAGGCTGAATTCACCTTTAATAATTCAGTTAATCGAGCGACGGGCTGCACCCCATTTGAAATTGGTTTATGGATTTCATCCCAATGCCCCACTAGACATAAATTCCTTACCACAGCCACCAAGAGCTAGCGAAGCTGCACTGGATTTTTCCAGCTATATGCGAAACATTCATGAGGAATGCAAACAACGCATTAACACTTACACAGACTCCCATACAACTTTCGTGAATGCAAAATGAAAGAATTGACAATTTAAGGAAGGAGAAATGGTGTTAATTCGTCTGAGACCAGAACGGTTTCCCTAGGGAAGCTTTACTAAACTTCATGCACGGAGAGCAGGCCCTTCAAAGTCATCAAGAAAATTGGTCCTAATGCCTACATCATCGATCTACCCTCTGATTATAACATCAGTCCAATTTTCAATATCAAAAGATCTCACAGAATTTAAAGGTCTTTGTTGACAACATTTCGGCACCACAAGCCCCACCTGTCGCACCAACACCACGAGTTCCAGCCAATACAAAGCTACAAGAAAAGATCGCTGCTATTCTTGACCATCAGTTTGTGTCCACTCGACGGGGAGGTTATTATAAATTCTTAGTTCAATGGAAGAATCGTCCATAGTCAGAATCTGTTTGGTTACAAGCAGTAGAGATTAAACGTTTACATCCACACCTCTTCGCAGCATACACTAATCGTAACTTGCCAGAGTCAAGTTTCTTTAGGGGGAGTGGCAGTTGATGCAAATCAGGAAGAAGATGAAACATTAGCAATCCAGGAAGTTGACGGCGCAAATCAGGAAAATGATGCTCCTTAGCGTCTGCAAAATCAGTCCTGTTACAATTCTATTTCCTTTCCAGTGTTTAGTTATTATTTGATTTCCTAATTAGAAGTTAAAGACTTATCCTATTAAGTATTTTTCTTAGTTGTTATTTTCCTAAACAAGAACCAGAGATTGTATTATTTAAAGCAGAATGAAATAAACGAAAGATACTTTTTTCTGGCCAATTATTATTCGGTTCTACATTGAATTGTTTTGGAGAGATTCCAACACATAGAGAGATTATGTGTATTCCCTGTCATAGTGATCAGTGAGAGGCCTGCTCCTAGGACAGTTGACACCATTTGAGGCCCTACAATTGTTGTCTTAGTAGATGAAGATGCAGATTTAACACCAAACAATTTGGTGTGTAGACTAAGATTAGCTTTCAATTATCTATGGATACCTTTTGATACCGTGGATACATTTCTTCCAGGGGGTAGTAATTAAAGACAGTTCTATGAATTAAGCTGGTGTATGCTGGAAGATTATGAATGGAATATCATATGAGGGTCTGCAATGAGTGGAGCGACTTGAACCCAAAAATCCAGTGGATTCAGCGGATGAGAAATGCGAACTTTCGAGGCATTTCATTCGCAGAAGATGCGGTTTCTGAAGTTAAGACAATGCTTGATGAGCATGCAGCAGGATGGGGACTAAAGAAGGAAGATGATGATCTTGTACTCACCTGGAAAGGAAATAATGTTGTATTTGCTATTGCTTGGTTGCCTATTTAAAGGTTCTATAAATAATTTGTTTTCTGATGCTATTCTTTTTCATAATGTTTTCTATATTTTTATTGTAGTTAGTCTCTAATATGACATTCTTGTGAATCTTATCTATTAAGTGTTGGTGGGAGAGGCCACTAGTGGTGGCTTTTAAACACTCAAAGGGGATAAAACACACTGTTTTATTTCAACAATAAAATTACACAAGGCTTGAATACTGTCAAAACTCTCCCTTCTTCTCTCTAGTGTTTTCTCTCTAATGTCTCCCACTACTATTTCACCTTAACTAAGCTTCCTATTTATACACAAAATGAAAGGTTGATAAAATTGACTTTAAGGTGTGAAAGTTGTTGTGGCTACGACTACAGTCGGTGGTCATGGATAGTGGCTGTCAGAGGCTTTAATTGGCCATAGATGGTGGATGCCGGTGGTTGCATTTCTGGACTTTTGTGGATTTGAGTTAATCAGGAGATGTCATGCCACGCATGAACTTCAATCTGATAAATATATCTCCCTTGAATGGCTTTGTGAAGATATCTGCAACTTGATCATTTGTTTTGCAAGATATCTGCAACTTCATCATTTGTTTTGCAAGAGATCAATTCAACTTCTTTGTTCTTCACATGCTCCTGGATAAAGTGATGACGCGTATCGATGTGTTTACTTCTTTCATGATACACTGGATTCTTTGCTAATGTAATCGCTGATCGATTATCAATATGCTTCAGCATATTCCTTAGCCATATTAAATGGGATACAACTGAGTTTGCAGCAATATACTCAGCTTAACAACTTGATAACGTCACTATCGATTGCTTCTTGGACGACCATGTGAAAGATGTGTCTCCCATAAAAAATACAAACCATGTTGTACTTTTGCTTTCATTCAAATCTCGACCCTCAATCACTATCTGAATAGCCAATAAGTTTAAAATTCTTACTTGATGTATAGAACATACCTTCACTTATTGTTCCTTTGATGTAGCATAGAATTCTCTTAGCTGCACTCAAGTGCGTCTGATCTGGTGTCTCCATATATCTGCTGATAAGTCCTACTCCATAGAGTATATCCGGTCTTGTACATGTCAAGTACCTCAAGCTTCCCACCAAGCTTTTAAAGTAAGTAGGATCAACATTTTCTACTTTACTTTTCCTCAATTCCACTCCATTTTCAACTGGAGTTGATACTGGATTGCAACTTTCCATCTTGAACTTTCCAAGAATTTCTTTAGCATAGCCGCTTTGGGACACAAAAATCCCTTCTTCTTTCTGAGTAACTTCTAAACCCAGAAAATGTGCCATCAGACCAATGTCTGTCATGTCAAACTCTTGTACCATGTTTTTCTTGAAGTCTGTAAACATGGTAGGATTGTTGTCGGTGAATATCAATTCATCAACATATAAGCAAGCAAATAGTGTGCTTCCATCATCTTCTTTCTTCACATATATGGCATGTTCATATGGACATTTTTCAAATCCATTTTCTTGAAAATACTTGTCAATTCTGGTATTCCAAGCATGCGGAACTTGCTTCAAACCATAGAGAGCTTTTTTCAACTTGTATACTTTGCCTTCATTGTCTTCTTCAATGTAGCCAAGTGGTTGTTCAACATAAATCTCTTCTTCTAGGAAGCCATTCAGAATTGTTGACTTCACATCAAGTTGATAGATCTTCCATCTATGTTGTGCTGCAAGTGAGATAATCAGTCTGATTGTCTCTAGACGGGCTACAGGAGCAAATACTTCTCCATAGTCTATGCCTTTTCTCTGTTTGTAGCCTTTTACCACCAATCTTGTTTTATGTCGTTGTACTTCACCTTTTGCATTCTTCTTGGTCTTGTAGATCCATTTCACACCAATTGCCTTCTTACTTTGTGGCAAATTGGTTAACTTCCAAGTATCATTCTTCTTAATGGCATGTATCTCTTCATCCATTGCTGTGATCCATTTCTCTTCTTTAATAGCCTCATCAAAGCTAATTGGATCACTATCTACGAAGAAACAAAATAATGTTGTATCTTCTATTACCTGAGTTGCATCGTATAAATCTTCAAGATTTCCCATCCTTCTTGGTTCTTCTGACGAGGATGCTTCTGGTGATATTGATGATGTTCCTGGTGTTGGAGAGTTTCTCTTGTTGAATACAGGATAACTTTGTACCGGAGACTGTGGCTCCTCTTCTAGTACTCTTGGATCTTCTACAAGTACTGTTGGTACTTCTACTTCATCTTCAAGGATCAAATCTGTATTGATCCATTTGATTTCTTCTTGATCCTCTTTCTATTCCCAGGTTTTATCTTCAAAGAAGATAACATCTCTGCTGATGATCACTTTCTTTGTGATGGGATTATACAACTTGTATCCCATTCTTCTATCTCCATATCCCACAAAGATGCATTTCTCGCTTATATCATCGAGTTTTGTTCTTCTTGCATCCGGGATCTTTGCATAATCCACATAACCAAAGACTCGAAGATGAGTCACACTTGGTTTGTGGTCACTCCATGCTTCTTCTGGAGTGATGGCTTGCAAACTTTTTGTTGGGCAGCGGTTCAGTAAATATACTACACAAGATACAGCTTTTCAGCCTAGTATTGTTTGGGCAACTTCTTAGCTTTGAGAAGACTTCTTGCCATATCAAGAATAGTTCTATTCTTCCTTTTTGCTATCTAATTCAACTGTGGTGTATAAGCTGGTGTTGTCTGATGTTTGATGCCTTGTTGTGTACAAAAGGCTCATCACCTTAATCAGATCTTACGGATCTGATGTTATACCCACTCTGCTTCTCCACAATTGCTTTAAAATCTTTAAAGCAATTGAACACTTCTGACTTCCTCTTCAGAAAGTATATCCAAGTCTTCCTACTAAAATTATCAGTAAAAGTGAGGAAGTACCCCTGTTATGTCCAGTTGACATAGGCTTTATCGGTCCACACACATCTTTGTGAACTAACTCCAGTGGCCTCTTCGCTTTCTAGTTGACCTCCTTGGCAAAACTAGCTCTGTGGTGCTTGCTGAGGACACAACTCTCACAGACTTCTTCAGGATGATCAATGTGAGGCATACCTTTGACCATCTGCTTACTTGCAAGCATTGAGGCTTGTAAAATTCAGATGTCCAAGTCTTAGGTGCCAAAGTCATTCTTCACTATTAGTGATGGCAGTCAAACACTTTGCTGCATAATTGTGGATGTTTAAAGGGAACATCCTGTTCTTAGTCATCTTCACAAAGACAACAATCTCCCATTGTTGTCTTTGACTGCAACATGACAATCCTTCATGAAGAGAGTATACCCTTTCTCTAGAAGTTGTCCTATACTCAGCATGTTGTGTTTGATAGCTGGAATATATAGTACACATCAGCAATGTAGCTATTATCTCCATTCTTCAACTTTATCGAGATGTTGTCTTTCCCTTTAACTGGGACTTTGGAAGTATCTCCAAATGTGACCTGTCCTTGTATGGTCTCATCGAGATCACTAAAGAGGTCCCGTTGCCCGCACATATGATTGCTAGCTCTAGAATCTAGATACCATACATGCTCCTCATTTTTGCCTAGTCCTTGTTGGACAAATAATGCAGCTGACCCACTGATGATGGCATCTTCGTCTGCATAGATAGCTTGCTCATGCAACTCTACTGAAGCTTTCTTTCGACATTCAGTGCTATAATGCCCAAATTGATTGCAATTATAACACTGAATATTTCTCTTATCACGGTTATTGTAACCGCCTCCTCTTCCTCTAGGAGTTAAAGGTTGTTGTCCTCGTCCTCCTCTGGTGGTGTTTCTAGCACCTCTTCCTCTGAAGCTTGTATTCCAAGATCCTCTTCTTTGAAATCGTTGGAAGCCTCCTCTTCCTTGTTGATTTCTTCCTCGAGGGGTATATTCATGTGTTGAAGTCCTCCTTTGCTCATATCTGTCTTCCTTCAGAGACAGTTTCGATTGCAATGCATGCTCTGTTGCCTTATCTCCATTTTTTATCTCACAAGCTTTTGTTCATAAGCTTGTAAGGAACCCATCAACTCATCTACCATCAATTTATCCACTTCCTTGGATTCTTCAATGGCAACAACAACAAAATCAAATTTTGGATCTAGGGATCTCAAAATTTTCTCTGTAATCCGAGCTTTTGAAAGGGCTTCTCCATTTCGTCTCATCTGATTGATTATCACCATAATTCTCATGTGATAATCAGAAACAGATTCTGAGGATCTCATTTGTAAAGATTAAAATTCACCTCGCAAATATTGAAGACAAATCTTTCTTGATTCTGTCAACTCCTTTGTATTTTTGTTGGAGAGCTTCCCATATATCCTTCGAATTTTCTACAGAAGAGATAATCTCAAGTGTGGCTTCATCAAGACCTTGATAAATGATGGTCTTGGTTTTGTTGTCCTTCTTTCTATTGTTTCTGAGAACTTGTTTTCTGCGCTTCTTGTAAAGCTTCCTCTGCTTCTCTAGACTCTGGTTCATCATAACCATAATCCACAATCTCTATGCATTCTTGTGAGCCAAGAAATGCCTTCATTCGGATGCACCAATTATCAAAATTATCTCTGGTCAGCTTCGGAATGAGTGTCTGAGCATTTTCTGTAGTCATTGTATTTTGAAATGACTATATCACCCTCTTTTCCTTCTCTTTTTCACAAAATGAACACCACGAATGGATCCGGAATTGGTTCAAAATGAGGCCAACAACGGGTGAACCGGTCCACAAATCACTTCTGGACGCTGGGCGGTTCGCTATGATTGAACCGGGAAATATTCTTTGCGGCTCGGCTAGAGCGGCTCGGCTAGGCGTCTAAACGGTTCGGCTTGTCAGTAGTGGCTCGACTTATCAGCTCGTCTCCTCGTAATGGCTCAAATATGGCACGCGTGAAAGATCAGTCGTCTTCTTCCTCAGGGCGCGTGGATGAGAGTGGTGAATAGTGTTAGATTTTTTGAGGGAGAGTGTGACTCACTCGTAGCTTCGATTGAGTTGATTTTTGCACCGACGAGTTCGTATTGAAGAGTTATGTACTTGGAAATGATCAAAATTTGTTTTCGACAAACTTGAAAATTCGGATGTACACCCAAAAACTTTTTTGTTTTTGACGAACCAGGCTCTAATACCAATTGTTGGTGGGAGAGGCCACTGGTGGTGGGTTTTAAACACTCAAAGGGGATAAAACACATTGTTTTATTCCAACATTAAGAACATATTGGGACCTGATTTCAATTGAGGGTTTTATTTTAATAATTGATTATTTGTTGATATATTATAATTCATTGGATGGCTTTTTAACATTATTCACAAAACTATTTTCATAGATTTACATGACCGAAGTTTTTAAGTTAAATGGTTCATTGAAATCATATATATGTTTTATTTTTTATTTTATGAAACTCTTAGTTATCTTATTTTTTTTTAAAAAGGGTGTTTGAGAGTGTAGATGGCTTTGTATGGCTATATTAGTTTTTTGAAATGTTTATCCACTTAAAAATACAGTAAATATATATATATATATATATATATATATATATATATATTTGAAAAATTATCTCTTAATATACATCAAAATAATCAAAGAATATTAAAAATTTAAATTTAAAAAATATTTAAAAGTGTTTTTTAAACACAAAAAAACACGCCAAGTTTTTAAAATTCTACTGTTTTTTTGCTTGAAAAATATGTTAGTGAATTACAAAAATGTGTTAGTGAATTACATTTTTATCTTTCTTTCCATAAATCTTAGAGTAACTACTATTTTCACTTGAAAATTACAAGTTCATAGATGAATCAGGTTTCATGTCAGTAACTGCAAATTCTAATCTCGCTATGTATAGATAAGAGTGACCATGAGGCTCAAGGAGAGTAACTCTTCATTTGAAGTCAAGTTAGAATTGGAATTCGTTGATGGAAGCTTGAGGTATCGGCAGAAATATTTAATAAAATATATGTTTCGATGTTTTAAAATGCTAAAATCTTAGCTTTTGGCAGGTATCAGATTTAAGTTTGCTAAAGTTTCAGGTTTATCATATCTATAATTTTTTTATGCTCAACATTTTCATATGTGATCCTATTATTTATTTATTTACTAAGTAAATCCCTTTAATCTTTATATGTCACTACTAAGGTTGTTATTTTTACTATTAATTTGAAATGACATTATATACGATGCAAGAAAAGGTTAAACAAGAAAATTCAGGATCAACACATAATTGTGTCTACGTTTTAGTTTTATACTATTGAACATAAACCTTAATCCCATTGATGGATGAGGCTGAGATTTTATCTTGTATTTTCAGATATGTTTTTCTATATTAGATTTAAATTGGTGGCCAATAAGATTTTGTGATATAGGCTAGAAAATGCAACACAAATTTTGTAATTTATTATCTTTTGACTTAGTTTTTTCCTCTTAGGAGAGAATTCTTTTCCTGAAAGGATATTAGGCATCTAATTTTGAAAATGTTTTCTAGTTATATAAGGATCTCTAATGCGCACCAAAGTAAGGATTTCTTTAATGTCCCATGATCCTTTTCTTACAAGGATTTCTTATTTATCTTATAGTTGTCCTAGGAAAGAAGGGTATGTGGTACTTAAAGCAAAATATTCTAGGAGTTTTCATCCTTTACAAGGAAATGAAGGGGCAACAACTATCACAAAATTTGCCATGTTTATTTAGGAGAGTTAAAGTCAATTTTGAGTTGAATTTTCCTATAAAACAATTTTACAATAACCTTATTTTAGTTTGTACTTGGGTTTTTGCTTTACATCTATGGGCTATTGTATAAAACTAGTGTTTTACTTGGAGCAACATGTTTTTCTCTTCTTTTTTTAAGAAAAAAAAGCAATCAAAAGTATTAAATTATATTTGATTTTAGTGGTGTCATCCCTTATACTTCACATTTGCGATTTGCTAATCAATGGGTGTGGTGTCTCCAAAATAGTTGGTTTCTTGATTTAGATAATCATTGTATTATACTTATCAAACTTGATTTTCGTTTTTTCAAGATTGTATCCACAGGTTTCATTACAAGAAACTCCCGAAGTAAAAGTAGTTGGATTACATTTATAGAGATTGGAATATTAATTACAAAAGGACTAAAATGTAAGCATTAAAAGAATATAGGGATAGACTTAATAAAAAGAGGAAGGTTATTAAAAAAATGTATTAACAGTAAACAAGAAAAATATATACAATTAATCTCTAATTAGAAAGCAGGAAAGGGTAGCGGCTTAAGGTTTTTATTTCTTACTTAATATTTTTATTTTAAAAAAATGCTGCATTGTCAAGATATCTAATTTTAGATAATATTTTAATATGTATAGCCTTGCATGATATTTTCTTGCCTCTTATTTTATATAATGAATTGTATTTGTGTCTATTTTTCTTGTCATTTTATTAAATAAAACTGTTAATCATAACCGTGTTGAATATTTAAATTATGAAATTAAATAACTTAATCTATATTTGATTCTTAAATTTTTAATTTATTTATTTTCAATGAATATTTATTTATATATTAACATATATAATTATTAATTTACATTTTTAGATATATACATAAATTTTTATTTTAAATTTTATTATATAAAAAAAACATGTTGAAAAAGGTAATATATTAATTTTCATAGAAAAAACTCAAAACCGCAGCGGCACAGAAGGTAAAGAGGAAGTTATGCTCTCAAAGTGGGACCAGCTCAGGCTCTTACAGCAAGCCCAATGGACCCACCTCCCCATACGGCTGTGCCTTCCCTTACCGGCAACGCGTGCTTAAGTGTCACTCTCCCGTCTTCCGCTCTGAAAGCTTGTTCGCCTTTCTATCTTCTAAATTCTGGCGATGCATTATTAGTATTATTTTTATAATAAGTTTTAAATAAGGCCTAGATAGGCATGTGAATGTGATCATGTGTCTTGATAAGCACAAGCCGACAGAGGGATTATTATTTTATTTTTTTGTTTACTTTGCAGTAAAATTTGTCTTAATATATACTTATAAATCTCTGTCTTTCTCATTATAATTTGTAGTTTTTTGATCCATTTTTATGGTCACAGCATCACTATGACAAATAATTCCAGCTCAGTCACCCCCCCTAAACAAAAGGATATGTGTACATATCAACGGCCACGATCATTGCGTTGATGGCATTGCTTGTGCATTCCCTTTTCTTTTGAAATAGCTATAAACAAAGTTGAAAAATCTTTATACGATCAAATCCCTAATGAACTTATTATATCCGATGCATCGGTTGTATACTTTTTGGATAAAAAAATACTTAAATTAAATATGAGTATTAGACTTTGATTTTATTGTTTTTATTATCCCCATCTTATGATCATTTTAGTGATACGTTGCAATTTAGACTGGATAATTTTAGGCTAGAAGATGTCAAATTGTTTAAACTCTATGGGTTGAAAAGACGAGTGTTAAGGAGTCATAATGATGGTCATATTCTCGGCCTGATTGTGAAGGGTAGGACAAATAATAAGGGCTCGAATAATAGAGGCAGATCTGGATGAAATTGAAGTTTAGTAAAATTAAATGCTTTGAATGTCATCAAGTTAAGTTGGGCACTTTATGAATAACTATTCTAAATTTCTAACTGAAAAGATAAGGGAAGAATGAGAAAACCTCTATTGCTGCAAATATTGCTAGTGAAGGGAAAAAACATTTTTGACATTGAAAGTATCCTGGTTGTATTTGTTAGTAGCTCAAGTGATGAGTGAATTCTTTCTTTGGATTGTATATTTTATATTTATCATAATATACGCTTGTTAATTCTAATAGAGTTGTCAATAATATCATTTTATTCAGAGACAACAAATAGTTTCTATTATTGGTATGGACATAATTAAAAGTGGGATATATGATAACACATATGTTTGAGACATATGACTAAGAGGTGGATGATAGAGTTAAGCAAATGATGATATTGTGGATTATGTTTATTGGGTTTCTATGAGCATTGTGTTTAGGAGAAACAGTGTATGGTTAAATTTAATATGACTATTTATCATACCAAGGGTATTGCGGATTATATTTATTATAACATTTACGATACTTCTTGTATTATGTTAAAAGGTGGAGTATAATATTTATTGAAAACTACTTTAAAAAGGTTCGGGTGTATTATTTTTTTTACAGAGAAATTGTGATGTTTTGTAATTATTAAACTATGAAAAAGCCTTGATTGAGAATCAAATTGGTAAGAAGATTAAGTGTTTAAAAACTAATAATTGTTTTGAATTATATTCATATGGTTTTATGATTTTTGGAAGAACAAAGAGAGTTTTAAACATTGCACTATCATGAATATATCACAACAAAATAGGATTGTAGATTATATGAACATTACACTATTAAAAAGAGCATTTTGCATGCTTTCACAAACTAAATTGTCAAAGGACTTTTGGGCTAATTAATTAAAATGGCTTGTTATCTTTTGATCAGATCTTCATCAATGGTTGTATAGTTGAATATGGTGTAAGGGTTATGATTTAGTTCTCCTATTTATATTTTTTAAATTAAGAGTGTTTAGTTGTCTTGTTTATGCTCAAGAAGATAGACTTGGGTTAAGAGCAAGGAAATGCATCATTTTAGGCTATACATCAAGGTAAAATGATATTGGTTATGGTGTGTTGATCCCAAGTTACCTAAGTTTAGTAGGTACATGATGTTTGATGGATCTATTATGTTTTATAAGAAAAAAAAAGTTAAGTATTGTTAATCTTAAGATGACTAAGGTACTAGCAAGTAAGTAGAGCTAAGGTACTAGCTAGTAAGTAGAGCTTGAGATTTGAGCTTTTAATACAATGGGAAAAAAATGCTTCAACTAAGCCTGCAATCGATGTAAGGCATTGATATAAAAGGTTTGATACTTTTATACTTGAACATCATTACTTTATGAGTGATTGTGATAGTTATGTGTATTCCAAAAAACAATTAGATGGTTCATATATTTGTAATTATATATTTATGATATATTAATTACCTATAAAAACGTGTTTGAGATTAATAGTTTGAATGATCGGTTGTGTGGCGACTTTGAGATGACAGATTTGGTTACATCCAAGAATATTTTTGGTATACAAAGATCAAAATGATGATAATTTATACTTATTAAAAGGGAAATATAATGAAAAGGCACTTAAGCTTTTTAGTATGAAAGACTGTAAGCTAGTGAATATTGTATTTGTAACTCATTTTAGATTATCACCAGAAATAAAAGGAGGAGAAAGAGCATATGTTAGGTGTTTTATATACTAGTGCAGTTAGAAACATTATGTATGTTATTGTTTGCACTCATTTGAACATTTCACATATTATTAGTGTGGTCAACAAGTTTAAAAAAATGGATATTTTGTTATCTTAGAGGTACTATAAATGCTTATTTGTTATATGACAAGGATAACATCATTAGAAATAATGTTGATTTGAATAAGAGAAGTAACTAACAAGATGAGTTTTCACACTTTCAGATATTGTCTAAAGTGAATCTCATGATCATATGATCACATAACTTATAAAAAAATTTAAAAATGATCACAAGAAAGCCAAAAAGTATGAATGTCTAATTTCCAACTTAAATGGAATCTCAACATAACTATTTATGTATCTATAGATATAGTCTCGAAAGTAGATAAACAAATTTGATAAGATTCATCTAGTAATTTTGACCTTCTGAAATAATCTCTTTATAAATCTTATTAACCTAAATTTTGAACCATATATAGAAAAGTATGTCTAGAAACTCCTTTATAAATTTTAATAATTGGGAAGAAATTTTACAATCAATTGCTGCCTTGTGAATGATGAAATGTACAACGTACATACCCTCCTTGTCCTATATTGCACAGATCACGCTCCTTTTTATTCAGTATGGTGATTCAATGAATGAAGAAGTATCGGATTTGTGATCCTGTGGCCTGTCCCTTTTAACTTCTCGATCGTGTTTGAGAGGTGCCCACTCAGCGTACAGTCGAGATCTGTTTGTCGGCGGGACATGAGATGTCACCTCAAGCTCCCTCGTATTAAGGAGCATCGGAATAAAAAATAAGGCGCCAGATAATTGAGACAACTATTGCTGGTTATAAAGAATTCCTGGTTGCATGTGACTATCTCGGCAGGCTAAGCTGTTAATTTTGTTGATTGCTTAGAGTAATGCAAAACCCTGTGATCCTCAACAACTTTATTATAAAAATATGAATATATAACAGGTTTGAGCGTTACTCTATCCAATTTTATATAGCTGCAATGCTGTACCTGTCTGAGGCATCTGTGTCACAAAACTTGAATCACATTGGCCAAGGCACTTGGATTTGTTTCGCATGCTCAAACCACAAATGCGACGAATAATTTGGTTTGTGCGTGTGAGAGAGAGGGGGAGAGAGAATCTTCAATTCCTCTCCAGTTATATTTTATAATTCCTATCTTCTGCAGTATTTACTGATGGAGAATGTGAAGGCAAAGTCTTTCTCTCACAAGCTTCAGGGGTGAGAGGTTTTGGTGGATTAAGAACTTCTGGCCTTTTCCTAGAAAGAGCTCTTCTTCCTGTGTTGCTTCTTAAAACACAAGCTTTGATCGTCTTCTCGACTCTTGAAAGCTCCACTTACAGGTCAGAAGATCATACATAATTAGCCTTTTATAGCCATCCTATTTTTCTTTTTGCATGAATTATATGGAAGAGAATACTGGAAGGGAAGAAGGTAGTAAAGTTGTTAACATTTTCATCTCAATCATATTCCTGATAATGCTTTTCTGCTTTGTAAACTTTTTATCTCAAACTAAGAAAAGTTTACTTCTTCTCTCTATTCTGACTATCAATAACCTATGAATAAATATATGTTACAGATGGTTTATCCATTGTCTTACTAGACATTTCTTGTTCCAAGAGGGATTTCATTTCCAAAATCTAAACAAACATGCATACGCTTCACTCTTTTTGAAAAAGATTTCATCTCAACTCAATTAATGAAAACTCTATTCATATTCGCTGGATTAGTTATAAGGATCCACCTTCTCAATTCTGTTATGCCGTGAGATAAATTCTATGTTGTTGTGGTCAAATTATAGGCTAGAACCATCACATTCTTATTTTTCTCGAAAAGTAGTCCATGTAATAAATATATATGTTTCATAGAGTGTGCAAATTCAGCTGATAACATTTACTGGTAAAATTTCGTAGTAGCAGCCACACTTAATGCAACAGTATCGTCCATGCTGGTAGATTTTTCTATATGGAAATTTTGATTGTGGCCCAAGAGGAGTGAATGGAAGAAAACACAAGCTAGTAAACAGACAAATTATACAAGTAGCTGACGTTGTACTAATGAAAGCAATATCGACGGCTTCTATCTTATATCACTTCTTTGTTGTCAAGCAATCTATCATCACTCAAGGAGCTTTAGCTTTAAATTGTTTCTTTTTTTATCCTCTTTTTATAGATTCAAGAAGGAAAGGCGTGACAAAACTGAAAATGTAATTTAAACGGGTTTCTTCTTGAAAGTTCTTGGAAAGGAGGCATTGCGCAGATTCAACTGTATAATATAATTTCTCGAGGAGACAATTGAGTTGAGTCTAACACAAGCTATATAAACTCATGGAGAAGTTTCTCAAGCCCTGCGACAAGGAATACATGAGAATGGCCATGTTAAAACACGAAGAAACATTAAAAGAGCAGGTGCTTTTACTCCACGTGAATTCGTCTTTCACTTGATTAATTATTTGCTCTATCCTTGTAAGAGATTCAGAGTTTGTGAATAATGTTGCAGATATGTGAGCTTCATCGTCTATATCGAATCCAAAAGATAATGATGAGAAACATTGAAAGCAGCAGGCCTAACGAGCGGAATCAAGAGTTACGGAGATACAGCAGGCCCAGTCAGTCTAATCTCGGTCGCGATATGCAGCAGAAGTCGATAGTGAAACTTGACTTGGAGTGGCCTCCCGAAGATTGCGTTGCTGAATCAAATGCAGACAGAATAGTAGAAGAGAGTGAGATTCAGCTAACATTGGGACCTTCCAGTTATGACACCAGGAAGAAACCTGAAACACCACCACTATCTTCAGATTCAGGACCTGGCCGCTCGTCGACTTCCACTGGATCCAGCCATTTAAACAGGACCGAAAGAGAAGAGTTAAGGGGCTGCGAGTTGGGGCTTTTCCAAGTTCCTGGCATGGCCATGGGGTACCAAAATGAAAGTAGTAGTGGGGTTGAAGAGCAATTGAGACAGGAGAGGCTGAAACAACCTCCTTGGCTTTGCCAAGTTTTGAGTCTGAACATGGCTTGAAAAGTCGATTTTAGACTGATTCTTATCGACTGATTCCACCAGTTATGTTTGTATTTATCTTTCTGCATAGTTTCTAGAAAGCTTAGTGTCTCGAGTAAAGATGACTTTCTTCCCCTGTGGCTTTCAAAACCCCCTTACAATCTACAGATTCACATGATCATATTTTCTTCTTTTAGTAAACAGGTATAATTTTCTGTGTGTGGCGGTCCAAATATATTATCTAGCAATTTGGCTCTTCATTCCAGGGCATAATAAGCATCTCTGTTCGTTGACAGATTTTACAAAACTTCAATACACCAATGGAATCTGTTTGTATCAGACTCTGCTTCAATATTGCAAACAAACAATCCCATTGGGAAATATGCTCTCAATCGGAGAGTTTATGCATGGTTCAAAACATTTTTCAACTGGGTTTTAGAAAGCCTAGAGGGGCTTTTTGGAAATTTAAGGAATGTTGTCCAATGGTCCTTTTAATGTGGGCAGGGCTTCAATGGGTATATATGAATCTGTAATTAGACCCCTGGAACAAAGCAATTTATATTTTTTCTTTTTTAAAAGGTTTTTTTGGATGTGAGCAAACAATACCTTCCTGAAAACGTATTTTGTGGGCTCAAGTAAACGAGTAAAACCTCAGTTATTCTAGATTTTTATAAAGAATACATGTTTTAACACGAGCTTGAAACATGTTGTGCAGATTGTAGACTCTATGTCACCACGGCACGCTTCTCGGACTATTTCTTCTATAAAAGTGCTAAACAAGATTAAGAATAAAAC
Source organism: Salix viminalis (assembly GCA_029228465.1). Taxonomy (NCBI): domain Eukaryota; kingdom Viridiplantae; phylum Streptophyta; class Magnoliopsida; order Malpighiales; family Salicaceae; genus Salix; species Salix viminalis. Next base: position 570,592 of record CM055430.1, read on the forward strand.
ATGTAAGAATATATTTTTTGAGTCTTTGATATGTGAATGGGTTGGCCAAATGCTTTCAAACATAAATATCAGTCACCGTTCATTTTGCAGTCTCAAAATCTCATCACATCTCATTAAAATCAACAATGAACTTGAAACGCAAGATCAAAATCAAAATAATTAATTAAAAGTTGTCTCGGCTTGGAGATGGAGCTTTTAGGGTGGTCATAAGTGCTGGAACAATGGAAAAGCATTGGTGGACAGAGGGTTTCCACATTTGCACGTGACAACCATGTTGCTCTAGAGGTGGGCCATCACGTTCAACGAGTTGTTTCGTGCGCGAATGATGTCTAACCGGTACATGAAGGGGCCAATATCCTCCTTCCTATGATGATGGCTGTGTAGGCTATCTTTTTAAGGTGTTTGGTATTGTGTTTTGTTTTTTTAGTTAAGATTTAAAAAAAACAGTTTTATTAACTCACGAAATTATTTACGGGTGAACTTATTGTAATTGTTATATAATTAACATGTCATTAACTCACGAAATTAACCAATAACTCATTAATCTAATTAGATTTACAACTCTACTTTGATTTTTGTCAATTTCTATATTTCCAACTCATAAAGGCGGTGGGGCGTAGCGTATAGACTATACAGTTGAGGCACTGACTGACACGTGGAAAAATAGATGAGCAAACCCAAAACCCTGCAGTAGCATTGCTTCTCCTTCACTGTCTGCTACTGTGCGCGCCCCTGATTACCATCACCACCACTGTCTCCAACGGCGAAGAAGGCCATACCGATAAGATCATCGAGATCTTGAATCCGCGGCGATCCATGTCGAAAGCGCGAGTTTATACCGATGTGAATGTTCTGCGTCCTAAGGAGTATTGGGATTACGAATCTCTCACTGTTCAATGGGGGTAAGTAAGTTTTAATGAAACCCTCATCCGTTTTTGAATCTCTCCTTATAGTTGTTTTTTATTAATCTTTTTTTTAAGAGATTTGGGGGCTCATGGGCTTGAGAATTTAAGATATTCTTATTGCTTGGGATTTGAAGCGAATTTATTGGAGCTGTTTTGTTTTTTAGGTTTTGGGCATAGTAAATAATCAATTATTATTATTTGGTTAAACTGATTGCAAAAGTATGTTCTTTTATTGTTGTTGTTAGCTATCTTTGGTGGATCAATGCGCCGTGGGAGAGAGCAATTTAAGATATATGTGATGTATTACAAATGTTTCTAACAGACTAGAACGGTATCCAAATGGCTTGGTTGTCCATGTATTTAAGCCATTTCCTTGGTTTGGATAATCCTTTCAAAAGCTATAGCATTCTAGGTACTGAAAGTATGGTTTTCTTTGAGTTAATGTTTTCTGGTCATAAAGTAGTTGTCCAAGAATTGGATATATGGTGAAATGATGAAGATTTTCCTCATCTTTAAATAACAAAAGCGTAAAATCTCATTCAGTTAAGGGGAAGTGATTTTTATTGGGATTGCTCTTCTTTGTGAAGTTGGTTTGCTGTATTTGCTGTATATTCACTAAATGGATGTTTCTTTTGTATTTCAAGTATCTCTGAGATTCTAAGCAGGCTTATATTTGGTAATCACTGAGGACTGGCTTGTGTGAAATGATATTATTGATACTACGATTCACTAGTTGATGCAAAATTTAAATCTGTATATGAACGGGACTCCTAAAGAATGCAAAACGTAGCAGTTTTAAATGCCAGAAATGGATTTTGCTGAATACTTTCATACCATTTAGCTCCATCTCTGATTATTCCATATTAAATTGTTCGCTCTCCATCTTTTTTCTTGTCTCTAGCGATCGTTTGCAGCTTTGTTTTATGTTTCAGTGTTCTATAGTAAAATGCCAGAGTAATGGTATCAAGCATTGTGTTATATAATAGCTGGCAGATCTGTTCATTCCTCTTTTTCTTATTTGTATCCTCTAGTGATATCTATAGTGTAGTTTCTTTCCTTTATGTTTTAACTTTTCTAGATCTTTCCAGTGATCAAGATGATTACGAGGTTGTTCGGAAAGTTGGAAGGGGAAAGTACAGTGAGGTTTTTGAGGGCATAAATGTCATTAGCAATGAGCGGTGCATTATCAAGATCCTCAAACCTGTTAAGAAAAAGAAGGTGATTGTCAATATCTTTATATCTAACATTTCAGTGCTTTCTTGTTTTGTTTTTTAAAGAAATGTTTTTCCCTAAACTTGACTAGAACTTTGTTTGGGGCATAGTGATTATCATTCTATGATCCTTTTGCAGATTAAAAGGGAAATAAAAATACTTCAGAACCTTTGTGGTGGCCCGAATATAGTAAAGCTACATGACATTGTCAGAGATCAGCACTCAAAAACTCCTAGCCTCATATTTGAATATGTGAATAGTACAGACTTCAAAGTTTTGTACCCCACTTTGACTGATTATGACATACGCTACTACATATATGAGCTGCTCAAGGTATCTTATGCATGATAATTTCTCTTCCCCTCCCTCTTTATGGATAGAATTATGTTGGAAGTCATTGAAGAGTGTACAATATGTTTGCTTTGATGCAAGTGCATAAATTGATATGATCCCATCTATTGACCTTCCTATGGCTATTAGTGTCACTGCGTGTATGTCATCATCTTAGATCAAAGTCTATCCCTCTTGTGTATGTGGATTTAAAAGGGAAAATGCTTTTCTATTATGAAGCAAATGTAGTGTCAATGTTGTAAAAGGCGAAAGGTGCTAAAAGGTGTCAAGCCTATGAAAGGCTTGAGGTGCTAGGGACATGCCTAAGTGCTCGCCCTAATGAACTAGGGCAATATGCTATAATTTATTTTTCAAATGTAATATTATATTATGTTATATAAATCTAAAATATATATCCTCTCAATAAAGATTAGATCAACAGAAAATCAAAAGAAAATTTAAAATACTATAACATTATAAAGCTATATTTTTCACCCTTAAAACAAAATAAGATAATTTAAAGTAATAAGTAGCAAAAAAGATGAAAAAGAAAAAACAAATATCAGTTAAAAAAAAAGGACAAATAGGTCAAAACACAAATCAATTAAAAAAAGGAAAATCCAACAAAAAAAGAAACTTCATGCAGGTGCTAGCCTTAATGCCTCGCACCCACTCACAAGGTGCTTTGTTGAAAACACTTGATGCTACAAAAGGCATTGGGGCCTCGCTCGCCTTGCCTGGAGTGCCTAGGCGAGTGCCTCAGCGCCACTTGACAACACTGTGTAGTATGGTAATGACATTAAGGTTTCTGCTCAAATAAATATATCTTGAAAATGCAGGCATTAGATTACTGCCACTCACAGGGAATAATGCATAGAGATGTCAAACCTCATAATGTTATGATAGACCATGAGTTGCGAAAACTTCGCTTGATAGACTGGGGTCTTGCTGAATTTTATCATCCTGGCAAGGAGTATAATGTCCGGGTTGCTTCAAGGTAATGGTTGAAAGCATTATATATCATCTTAATGACATTCTGTTTCTTTATCTTTTTGTTCATGTTATTTACTTTTAGCTCTTGAATTTAAGATAAATTGTAGTGGGCAACCCTTCTGCCTTCTATTGATGTGATAAAATATTAAAAACACACCAATAAAGCAACTTTAAATTTCTTGTCCATAACTCAAAATTAGATCTTATGGACTTCAAGTAAAGGTTTATTCCACTCAATGGTTGGTTATGTAATGTTCTGTCTAACCCTTACGTTCAATCAGTTGAGCATCTGAAAATTGAGTGGTTCATATGATGCATTTATGGTAACAAATTTATCTAAATTCAAACTCAAGCTGAGTGACCTTCTGATAAGGCATGTTTCCATGATCTGCATAGCAGATTGCATGAGTCAACCATCAAAGTATTCCTTTTCTATGTTTAGATCCGGGGTCAATTTTTTAACTTCCAAGTAGGTGGTGGTTCTTGACATACTGTATTTTTTGTTCCTGAACTTCAAGAATGAAACAGTTTTCTGAAAGGTCCAAGTAAATGGAATAGCACTTCAATCATTACCTTTGTTTAATATAGCTTTGAATGGTGATATTGTCATTGCCTCATCTTTGAATTAAAGAATAAAATATTCTCCTTGTTTCTCAGATATTTTAAGGGGCCTGAACTTCTTGTTGATTTACAAGACTATGACTATTCTTTAGACATGTGGAGCCTTGGTTGCATGTTTGCTGGAATGGTGAGAATCTCACATGGGGAGCCTTCATGCGACTATTCTTCTTTATGAGATCTACATGTGTGATTTGCTGATCCTTCATCATCTTGTGATCTGCTGTTTGTTCCTGTTCTTGATGCAGATATTTAGGAAGGAGCCATTCTTTTATGGCCATGACAACCATGATCAGCTTGTCAAAATTGCCAAGGTAGTGCTGATTCAGATGTTCAGTAAAAGAATATCATATTTTGCACATGTTATTCAAGCAATAGTTTTATGAAGATTATGAAGAAATGATTTTTTTAAACTAAACTGTTACCACTTGCCCAATGTCTGATTTGAGCTGATTTCAGGTACTAGGGACTGATGAGCTAAATGCATATCTGAACAAATATCATTTAGAGCTTGATCCTCAACTTGAAGCACTAGTTGGGAGGTTTGTGAATCATGATTTTCTTTTCCATTTTACAAATTGTTTTGCCATTATTTATCAAATGGTTGGTTATGCAATAACGTGGCTTTCTTTTCCAGCATTATGGCCATTTATAATTTGTTAGTCCATTTGAATTAATGTGTCATTTTATACTGCTGCAGGCACAGTAGGAAGCCCTGGTCAAAATTTATTAATCTGGATAATCAGCACCTTGTGTCTCCAGAGGTTCATCATCTTCCATAATTTGTCTAGTCAACTTAAGTTTTTATTCCACCTATCACTTGTAGCTTTAAACTATTGATGATTCTTTTGAGGTGCTAATGTGCAGGCCCTCGATTTTCTTGATAAGCTTCTTCGGTATGATCATCAAGATAGGGTAACTGCTAGAGAAGCAATGGTAATTCCATTTTTGGCTTGTCAGCTATATTATTATTGCTTTTTTTTTAACGATTGTGGTTCAATATATAGGCAGAAACTTCTTCCATCCAGTCTTTCCCCCAAGCATGTTGAATCACATGCAATGGGAAGGGAGGGTGTGCACAAAATGCCTGTGTTAGAAATGTCACTACATCAGGCATTCAGACACACTAGTTTTTATAATCTGTACAGCATTTTTTCTGCCTCCACTTTGGATGCTCATTAATATTTCAATATTGGCTTGAGAAAAGCTCAAACTTGCTATAGTTTTGCAAGTTGCAGTCCATGGGACTTGCTTTGTGTGTGCCAGAGAGCGATAGATCAAACTGGCAACAGGTTTAATTAACATTCTTTTTGTTCCTTAAACTTTGTTAGTCTTACTGCCATGGTTAAAATGTGGGTAATGATCCAACTGGTTGGAATTCTCTGGTTTGGTAATTGGTAATGCTACAGTGTAAGCATTTGAACCTGTTAACACAAACTTGCATGTATTTTTTATTTTTGGTTAACATCTGGTTGATGCAAAATCTTCTGATTTTTGGATATCCTGACGTGTTATCTAATTTTCCCTGATTTTTTCTATGAAGGCCCACCCATACTTCTCTCAAGTGAGAGCTGCAGAAAGTAGCAGGATGCGGACACAGTAGCAGATTACTATATTCACATAGAGTCTGTCAGTGGGCTGGAGATCCACCCATAAATTTCTCTTTAAGTGAGGGCCACAGAAAATAGCAGAACACACTATGCTGATGTTTGTGGGGAGCGTGGTTGCATTTGGGACAGTATGGTGCTTATGATTATTTTCCCTTTTCACATTGTGGCTGCCCTTTGTTATTTGCAGGCTGCTAACAATTGTACGGATACGTGCTGATGGTCTTCTCGTCACTGGACGGATTTTTGTTTGGGAGAATATAATAGAGCATCCTATTCTCTTTCTGAACAGCCTCTTGCATACTCAAACAATACTTTAATTTGAGACTATGGATCAACCCATGTTTCCAGATAACGTCCCTTTGTGTCATCTGCTATTTCACCGTCGACTTGCATGTGCAGCAGGCATATGAACTTCCAAAGAGATGAGCATCGAGATTTTAATCTCAAATTGGTACTGCTGAATGCTGTAGAAAGTCATACATGGCTGTAAAATCTTCACTTGGGTTAGTTGAAATGAGGTTTATTAGTTGAAATGATTAAGATTTTGATTGTTCCACCATGAATACGTTATCCAACTTTCGATTTTAGATATCAAAGAACTGAATATTCCTATCAAACTAAATTCGACTAACCCAAAAATAATAAATAAATTTGTGTGAAATAAGGAAATGAATGTGTTTTTTTAATTATGGATTATGGTTACCATTTGAGAATTTAAAAAGAATTTAAAATGAGAATAGTTAGTAGAATAACTAGGAAGGAATTTGGAAAAATGGTTATGATTGAATAAAATACATGGAATTATCTATTAGTACTACAAGGGGCAAAATTATATATAAAAAACAATTAAAATATCTCCATATAAAAGTTGTTCTAGTTGGCAAGTGAAGGAGAAAAAAAGGGTTGTTCTTGAATCTTTCACCAAATAGAGAAAATCCATTGTTTTGAAAGATGTTGAGGAGATTTAGTTAGCTAGTTTTAAAAAAGAAAATCAAGTTTAAGAGTGGTTTTAAAGAAGGAAAAACATAGGAAAACAAGTGGATTCAAGTGAGGGAAAGTGTAAGCTCAAGAGAGAGAAAAGAGGGTTCAGAAGAAAATGGCTATGGAACATGTTCATCTTGAACTCTTAGGTAAGTGTTCGTTTGCTTAATTTTTTGTTTATGATGGGAAATTTGAAGAATTGAAAATTTTAGTATGTTGAAATGTGTAGGTTAGGGGTTTAAAAAGTTTGGGGAGAAGGAATTGTTGATTGAAATTATGTTATATGACCTTTATAATATTGTCGATGCATGAAAATGAATTGTAAGAATGATGAAAATGTTTGGGTTTAGAGACTCCTATTTGGCCAAAAACTTTTTGTTTATAAAAAAGGAGATAGAATTGGCATGAATAGCTGATAAAAATTGAGTTAAATGGCTTAAATAGTGTTATTAATGCTTACAAAAATAAAAGATGAAGAAATTTTCAAGGGATGAATTTCCATTGGAGACCAAAACTTTTTCAAAGAAAAAAGATGGAAGTTGTTATTATTAGTTAAAATTGTGTTGAAATTTATCATTGAATTGTTGAAAGGCATGAATAGATAAGTTTCAATTACAAAAAAGGGTTAAATATTTCCTTTGTGGCTAAAACTTTGATATGAAAGAAGTAATGAGTTAACTTGAAATTTGTTAATTGAAAAGAAAAATTGGATAATGTGTGTATTTAGCCGAAGGATGTGTTTTGGCTTAAATGTGATTGGAATGAATTTCAAAGGACTTACAGGGATTCACATGTTCAAATTTCTAATTTTGGTTTGAAATGTTATATTTTATTGGTTTACGTAAAAGTTGGAAGAGGAAAGAAATGCAAGGAATTATTTTTCTTTTTTATGACAAAAAAGAATGTGTCAAGGAAAAACAAAGAAAACTCAATCGTCATACTAAATGAAATTGTGGTGACAATCTAAGTCATTTAATGATGTAATGTGTGTAAATATGGATGGAAATATGACATGATTGAAAATATGACTTGGTTTTAGCCTAAATTATTTTTAGGATGGTTGAAACAAATATTGAAAGTATGTTTTCCAAACATGAATTCATTGCATATATGAATGAGATATGAAATAGAAATAATTATAAATTGTTAGATGTGGACTCGAAATATGGTTCCAGTTTTAATGGATATGATGAGAATGATTGATAAATCCTGTTACGATAGGGGAGGCTTTAAGAGCTAGACCATAAAAAGGAGCTAGATTGTAACGAGCAACAGGAAGGTGCTTAATACCTAAATAATAAATTTAAATTTAGTATTCCAAGTTAGTTTTATTTGTTTAAATTATGTAATGATTTTGAAAAAAAAAACAAGTACAAAAAAGAAAAAGAAGGAAAACAAAGAAATATTAAGAAAGGAAAATCTTATTAAGAATGATTAATTAGTTTGTCACACAATGGAAATTAATGATATTAATTGATATTGATAACAAGATTTATTTTGATTAGCCTCCCATGTGGTGAAGACTAATGATATCAATTGATATTGATATTTAAGATTTGTTTTGGTTAGTCTACCATGAGATTCAGACTAATAATATCATTTGATACTGATATTAAGATTTGTCTTGATTAGTTTGTCATGAAGTAGAGACTAATGATATCAATTGCTAGTGATATCAAAATTGTAGGGTTCAGTGCATGTAAAGATGACAAATTAAGGGTTGCTTACCATGAAAATACTCTATAATAGAATTTTGATTACTTAAAAGATAAATTGTCTTCTCTAGAAAACATGATTGAAAAATAAAACTTGTTGATGTTGAATTATTATACGATGGTGAATGTTATATTTTGTTGATGTCTACTTGTTTATTTATGTCTTTGGAAGACTCATTGAAATAAATAAGATATGATATTTGTATGGAACATGAATGGTAAATCATCGAGTTCCAGGTTGTAGGAACAATAAAAAAAATATGATGACAAGTTTGAGTTAATGACATAAAAGTGTTATAATTTCAAGCCTGTTTTGATTGAAGAATTGTAGCATGAATTAAGGTATTTTGTAAGTGGAATATGGGTGAGTTTTCAAGCTTTTTAGATAGTGTAAACAAGTGCAAATAACTTTTTTTTTGCATTGTAAATATATTATATTTAGGTTTATGACAATATAAAATTGAGCTATCAGGGTTGTTTTGGGTAGTGCAAAGTGATACTCTCAAGGTTGAATTATCAATATAACATGATGTATTTCAGAGTTGTTTTAACAATGCGGATAAGGTGTAATAGAGGTTGGTGATGTTAGTGTAAATGTGGATTATTTGGGGCTATTTTGATGGTGTAAAAATTGTATAATTAAAGTTATTTCTTATGATGTAAATGTGTAACAACTAATGGTTGTTATGATAATTAACCAAAAGATCAATTTTCCAACATTCTTTCTTTCTCCATTTGTTTCATGCTTCTCCAAGCAAAATTTCAGGTTCCTTACTTATTCTCTTCATTATTCTTTGCCCTATTATACTTCTTTTAATGTTTGATCTAAACCCTAAGGATCTTCTCCTAATTTGGTGATTTTTCTCTTAATTTATCTTATAAAAGATGAAGAAATCCCTCCCCCCTTTCTATTCTTGCAGCTTCCATCCAAGAGAAGAAAGGAGAAGAGAGGGTTTTTACATTGTCCCTGCAAAATAGGCAAGTATCCTCTCTTGGATTCTTCATTGCTATACCATTTTAACATCTTATCTATATACTTGAATTGGGCAACACCAATAATCTTTTTAAGTTTATCATTATAGATCTTTAGTCCTAGTATATAATTTTTTTCTCTAATATCTTTTAAGGAGAAATTCTTATATAACAAAATTTTTACATACTAGAGTAAAAATATATCATATCCCTATAAATAGTACATTGATACTTGTATCGTATACATAGAATCATTTTCAAATCCATGGTCTCAAGACATTATTAGGAATCAATATTAAATATTTCTTTCATATAGTTGGTAGAACCATAAAATATAGGCAACTCATTATTTTTAGCTTACACGAGAAGTCCAAATATATTTGGTGTATGATACCTACTAGATTTACAAAGTTATTGTGTTTGAGCTTAAGACTAAATATCCAATGTCATAAGAGTCCTATTTAGACTTTAATTCTTATTTATTGTTCTTCAAATTCTATTTTTCTTTTATTGCTCATTTGAAGAAAAAATTCTTTTATAGGAAGGTGAGATGTTTTGAGACAAAAACCTTTTACTCAATGAGATGCTATAAATAATATCCAATAGGTTTTTTTTTTAAAAAATCTCACAAACTTATATTTATCACTTAAGTTCTAGCTTTTTATATAAAAATATGCTTCATATAAGCATCACATCCCTCAATCCTTAAGCATAACAAGTTTTGTCTTACACCTTTGCATGTCTTATATGGAGTCTTATCAACATATTTTGTCAGAACTCTATTTAAAAAAGTAAGCAGCAATTTATAGGATATAACTTTAGAAAAAAAAAAAGTAAAAGGACTGCATGATTCATCATATACCACATTATATTTGATGTGAACCTCGTGATCACGCAACCCACAACCAAGAATGAGATCTGATCCCGGAAAGCCGAAATAGATCTGATAGGAGCGTGACACAATGGAAATCTGCCACAAGACACCAACACTATTGGAATGAGTAGAATGACACCACAAAGCCAGTTAATTTTCGATAAGTCGGATTCAGTTCGTTCAAGAACTAAAGAATGCAAGAATCACTCTCACACATAAACTGAAAAGTTCATAATTAAATTTCATCAATGGCTGCCGAAATTTAGGTTATAGAGCTTAAATAGTTCTTGAAAATGTAACCCTAATGGACCTCTTATGTGCACTTAAAAGAGGCCACTCAAAACTGATCCAAAACCCTAAGTTGGAAAGCCCATGACTTAATCCAACCAAGCCTTGGATCCTAGCCGAAAACAAAGTCTTAATTAAACCCAAACAAGACTTGAGTTGTTGCTAACAAAATTAAATAAAACCCATAAGGCTTTTTATATAGTCTTCCATCCAGCCCATTAATATCATGTTTCCAAGTTGTAGTAGGATTCTTTTGGCTCCTTTGTTGTCCTCCTTCATGGCCTAAATAAGGTTGTATTGGACCCCTCCTGCACATGGATAAGATATACGAGGGTCTCCTCTTGATACTTCAATGATCCTTGTAATCCTAATATGGTTGAAACTGTCAAAATCACGAATCAAGGCCCTGAACATGTAATGGGTCCTTACTGGTGTTTCTGGACTGGTTTGTATCAATATCCTATAGTGTATGATTTCTTATTTTATAAACTCTATTATTTTGTTGTGTTCTAAGAGGTGTCTATTATGAAAGAATCTTATTATCTTTAATATAATCTTGAATTTTTTGGCTTAAGTACTCACCACCTTGATATAAGTTTTTCAAACTTATATCTCATCAAATACACATAATCATATATAGAATGATCATTAAAAAAATACAATATATATATATTAGACCTAACAATTAATTGAATCTTTCATATTTCATAGTAAAGAGTGTTTTGATAGTTTTTTTTTCCCCAATTAACAAGCTTCATAAATTTCCTAAGATTCATAATCAAAGGATAAAAATATCATTCTTTATGTAACTTAATTTCAATTATACTAAATATTCTAAAATGCAATAAATAGTATCAATTACCTAATTTATTATTCCTATTGTTTATATTGAACATGGGTATTTATAAATTAAGTATATACAAATTATTTGTGCAAATTTTAAATCCATAATAACATTATTAATATTATTATAAGAGAATACAAATAAAAAAAAGAAAAGAAATGGATAATACATTTATAGATATATTGTTTAAAAAAAAACAATTAGCCGGTTGTTGATCTGATAAAATCTGTAGTTAGTGAGCTAAATCGAGAAAATATATATAGTTGAAGGAGTGATACGAGGTTAAAAAAAAATGGAGGAAGAGAAAGCGATTCCTTTCTCGGCTCTCTGAAACGACGAAGATAAAAAGAGCACAAACTTTTAATTACATCTATTTGTGCCTGAACGAATTAGATTTGATGGCCATAAGGCCTCTGCTACAGCAAAAAATCACAACAATCTCGAACCACCACCAGAAGAAGATCAAAACCCTCTTTTCTTCTCTTTCATTTATTTCCAACAACAATAATCCTCTTCTATTTTCTTCTTCTCCACCATTCATTTCTACTTGCTTCCGTCAATTGGCTTTTTCAACCACTGCTTTTTCTCGCCAACACCAAAGACAAAGACAGCAAGAACAACCACCACCAAAACATCAGTCACAGCACCCTTTTCCTCATCCATTTAAGTCTTTGGTGCCTCCTCCGGACACGCTGGCGCAGAAAATTGGCAAATCGTTTCGCCGACCTGGCGCCCCTTCCAAGGCTAGGGTTTATGCTGATACCAACGTAATACGTCCTAAAGACTATTGGGACTACGAGTCTCTCACCGTTCAATGGGGGTATATTCGTCTTTTTACCCAATCCTGTCGTTACTCTCCTTCTTGTTTCGATTGATTGACTGTTGAACTTACATATTTAGTTCTTATTATAGACAACAATGTATTGTGAATATATGTTGAACTGAGACGGTTAAAATTGGTGATCGCCGCGTCGAGTTCATTGTTTTTGTAGTGTTTATAATTTTTTTAATGGTGTGCAGGGAGCAGGATGATTATGAGGTCGTAAAGAAGGTCGGGAGAGGGAAATACAGTGAAGTGTTCGAGGGGATGCATTGCATCAATAATGAGAAATGCATAATTAAGATTCTCAAACCGGTGAAGAAAAAGAAAGTGAGTTATAATAGATAGCATTGTTAACCGATTCTTTTCTTTTGTCAGCGGATTGCTCTGTTGATTGATTTTCTTTCCCTTTAATTCTTAATCTCAGCTATTTTTAGTGTTGTTGACTATTATTATTTAGCCTGTACACATGGGTATTGATCATTTTGTATTTTTTTTAATATGAAATAAATATTTAATTTTGTCTGGAAAAGTGACCATTAGATTGGAATTATTTTGCTGCTATCATTTGCATGCGCATGTGCTTATAAGAGAGTTTCCAGTCTTGAAAGATATCTATGCTTCTAGAATAATTGTTTCTCTCCAATGTTTTGTTTAATTAGTTATGGAGTGAAGGTCTTTCTATGATTTTATTTCTTTTTTAAATTTTGTGGAGGTTTCTTACAATTCTTCTTTATGATATTGTTGAGTTGGTTTTATCATTCATCAACCAAAAAAGTATAGATTTTATTGCCTTGCTCTTTCTAAACTTTCATACCTTATTAGCAAGCCACTTTGTAGCTTCATGGTGCCGTTGGATTATGACCCAAAGCAACCTTGAGATGTTTTTAGAGTGATAGCTTATGCCAGTGGCTTCATGGTGCCCCTGGATTATGAGCCAAAGTGAAGTTTTCTTTGTGCATGTCATTTAATAGACTCTATTTTCATTTTTATTTTTATGTTTACTAATTCCGGGCTTGTGGACCCAGCCTATACTTTTTAGGTTGACTTTCTGAAGACTTTGTTTTTTCCTGCATGATGCAGATTAAAAGAGAGATTAAAATACTGCAGAATCTCTGTGGAGGACCGAATATTGTGAAGTTGCTTGATATTGTTAGAGATCAACAATCAAAGACTCCGAGTCTCATTTTTGAATATGTGAATAATACTGATTTTAAAGTGCTTTATCCGACACTTTCAGACTTTGATACTAGGTATTACATCTACGAGCTTCTGAAGGTAAGCACATCATTTTCTTTTCTCTCTGTTTTACAAGATCAGTGATAACAGCATACAAGGACATAGACACGTGTGCTTAAAAAGACAGAAAGGACATTTACAGTGACCTACTTAATGCTCCCCACCCCCCATTTTATCTTTAGTGTTGGAAGGTTGGAGTTTCTATAGACTGTGTGCATAGATTGGTCAGCCAGGTAGGAAGTTAGCTGTTTTCAAATGTATTCCTCTTGTGCTATCCCTAGTGCAATGGTGGAAAGTGATTTTTGTTGGATGCTTCAGCAATGCAATTCATCTTCTCTCTTTACTGTAGTTCATCTTGATGATGTTGAAAATATTATGCTGTCATAAATATTTTTTGAACAAAATCAATGTTGCATTTGGTTGTTGTCCTAGTGATATCTTTTGCTACTATGTGGATGATCTATCAAAAGTATTTTTTTTTTAATGTATGTTTGGTTTTGGAAATACTGGCCTAATTTTTAGAAATTATTGTTTGATTCATATTTGTTATAAAATCTATCTGAAATTGAAATTTTGATGATGAATGTTAACATTGTGGAACATCAATTGTTTTGTTTAATGTTCAAGTATTATGTCTGTTTTGTAGGCGTTAGATTATTGCCACTCACAAGGTATCATGCATCGAGATGTGAAGCCTCATAACGTCATGATTGATCATGAGCGGAGGAAACTTCGACTGATAGATTGGGGCCTTGCAGAATTTTATCACCCTGGGAAAGAATACAATGTTCGTGTTGCTTCAAGGTTTGTTGCTGGTTCATTAGCTTTTAACAATTTGCATTCCCAGTTCACTTTTCCTTTATTTGTCTTAGTCAATATCACATGTTCTTTTGCTCCCCCAAGCTGTTTTGGTGAATTAATGTTCCCCAGTTTTGTTTGGGGTGATGACTTTCCTGTTGCCATTGCTGAAATGTTCCCTGGTTACCCTTCAATCTGTCATGCACCTAGTAACCTCTAAAAAATTATTTAACTGGTACGTGTATAGAATCTTGCATCAAATAAGGAAATTCTTGTTCACTAAGGAGCCTTGGTTTAGCAATTTTTCAATCATTAGTGGTTAAGCTGGTAAGGTTCATGTGGATTGGATTAGGAAACTTAGCTGTGACTTTCATTCAGTTAAGGGAACTTCTCCCTAATAACTTTGGGAATGGCTTTGGTCGAGTCATCTTTTGCTTCCATTGTCAGCTGAGAAAGCCTTTTGAGGGAACAGTGTTTGCTGGGAGGATCCTTCCCCGTTGTAGCCATTGCACCTTCGTATTTGGCCTCCTCTTGTTCGTTTGTAGCTTTGGTAAGGTAAGTGATTGTCTAGAGAGGCTATGGCTTGGATTCTGTTAAGGGGTATATATGTCTTTGTTCGCTCGTCCTTAACTCGGAATCCTGGATTTCATAGTCTCTTTTCTTTCGTAGGAATGCTGTATGAATCCTCGTTTGATTGTATCAAGGCTCGGAGGATATTGTCCTTTGGTATACAAATGTACCAAGGCATGCTCCTTGTACATATGTTCTATTACGACAGCTTATTGATGTAGAACCTAGTCTGTTAAATTGCAGTCTTAATCATGATCACAGCTTCTGTTGGCATAATCTAATGGTTATGGCCACAGAAGCCCCAAATCTTGAGTGACTTTCAGCATATTTTATGTAATGCACATGTTTGTTTATTAATCTAACTAAAAAAACACTATAGTAATCATATAACTAAGATAAATGCAACATGATATGAGTTTATAGCACTATATTAAAGCTTGATGTTTTATTTGATCATACTCCTATGCTTCCTTGTGGTTACTGCTGGTTCTTAGATGATATATGAGCTCATCCATTTCTGAGTTAACTTCTCTTTAGATGATGTCATTTTTATTGATGGTGAACTGAAATGGTCATTTTCCTGTTTTTCCATTTCTGATCTGCAGATACTTTAAAGGCCCGGAACTTCTTGTTGATCTGCAAGACTATGACTATTCTTTGGACTTGTGGAGCCTTGGTTGCATGTTTGCTGGGATGGTGAGTGTCATCCCCAACTTCCACTTTTCTTGTCTTTCACGTTCCATGCTGTGCTTTGCAGGAACTCATGTCCTCACCAGAATTTTGGACCTGCCCATAAGGGACTGACTTCTCCATGAACTTGCATGACTGGCCTGCTATTGCTATATGTCCACTTATTAGTTTCTGTGATAGTATTCTTCATAGACAAGCGAACCTTGGTCTGCTGGCATATTCTTGATTGGATGCCAGATAGGTTACTACGAAGTTTGAGATGATGTCAAGATACTTGGTAATCTCTTTATTGATACCGTGCTGTGCAGATATTCCGTAAGGAGCCATTCTTCTATGGGCATGATAATTATGATCAGCTGGTCAAAATAGCCAAGGTATGTGGAATTATTGGATAAAAGATTTGAGTAAAAAGCAGAAGGCACACACCATTTTGTAAATCATTTTGTTGTGACTTTCTAGATGACCATATATAAGCAAGTCATATTGGTCTTTGTATATCTTTTGGTCCATGTGAATTTTTGTACTGTCCAGTCTGGTTTGGAAAGTTCATGTTGTGTATTGTCAGTCAAATTTCACCCCAGCTCTGTCATCTATCTGGCAGTAAGGACAACATTACAACAATTTGACAACCCATGGAGATCATGAGTTTTAAAATTTTAAGGATGAAAGTTGCAAATTTGGAGAGTTGTAGGGCACATACTTCATCCTGCGAGTGTGCATGTGCATGCATGCCTTCTAAGGAATGTCTGTTATTCTTTTAGAAGTTTTTTTCTCCCAGCGTTCTTGGCTGTGCCTGACAACTGATTTGGCAGAATTGCCATCTTACATCAAGTCTTCTGTATCTGTGAAATCTTGCTGTAATATGCCTATAAAGAGTGGAACAGATGATGTAAATGTAATTATTCTATCCCTTCTTTCCCAGGTGCTTGGAACAGATGAGCTGAATGCATATTTGAAAAAGTACCGCATAGAGTTGGATCCACATCTTGCTGCCCTTGTTGGGAGGTTGGTCATATTTACTGATAACTCTGTCAATTAATTATGTTTACTGATCTAGTTCTCCTGATTGAGATTTTTTATTTTATAAATTTTATAGGCATAGCCGCAAACCATGGTCGAAGTTTACTAATGTTGATAATCAACATTTGGCAGTTCCTGAGGTATAATTTAATATGCAAATGTAAAAGTATCATTTGTTCTGTTAAATATAATTTTAAGTCTTTTTTTTTTTCTTCTTTTTTTTCTCTTTAAAGGCTGTTGACTTCCTCGACAAGCTATTGCGATATGATCACCTGGAAAGGCCAACTGCAAAAGAAGCTATGGTAAGCCTCTACTACTACTCGTTGATAAACACCCTGGAGTGGTGGTTTTTTCCTTGTCCATGATGCTGTCTGACTTCCCAGATTAGTGCTCCATGATTGAGTGGTGCTATATTATTAAAGATTGTGTTGGTTTTTTTTTTCTTACTTCATCAACTCGTATCTTTTCCTTGGAAGTTATGACAGACCTTCATACCATGCAGGCTCATCCATACTTCTATCCAATCAGAAATGCAGAAAGCAGCAGAACTCGTACCTAGTTTCAAATCTGAAGATGCTGTTTAGTCCAGACATCTCATTGTTTTTTGTTGCGGCCTTCCTATGTAAATCTGACTGAAAAATTATTATTATGATGGTGAGTTTGCATCTAGGAAAGTCTTCCATGTTTCTTTCTGTTATAACGCCAGTCATTTTTAAATCGCTCAATTTAGGCATCCCTTGATGAATTTATGATCTGGGAATGAAATACTGAGTTTTGGCTTTTCACTCATTTTGTGTTCAGAAGATTTATTTGAATTTTGACTTTGTCGTGGATTGTTTTGCATTAAGAAATTCGAGGTTTGGGGCGCGGTAACTCAATCTATCCCTTTCCTGTTGTAATCCAACGAAACAAAGGTATATTTCTGAAATTTGATTGTATAGAATCATCATTGGATCAAATATACCTTTGCATTGTTTCACTTCGTAAGAGTAAACGTGGAATTAAGAGACAAAATATAAATATAAAAACGTAATAATTAAAATATACATCTAATGTGCTCATTAATTGAGATTTGTTTGCCACATAATATAGTGATAAAATTGTGTAAGACTGAATTGCATTGGCTGCATATTTAAATTCTATAATTTCTTCTTTTATTTTATAGTATTTTAATCTGTTCAGATAAGGTTTCGACTCACATCGTGCGGGATGACATCGATTTTATCAAAATGTAACTTTTACTTGATTGTACTCTAGTAAACGTGTTAATTTTAAGTTTATTTATTTATTTTGCATTACGTTTTTAGGATTAGTGGTTTTAACTATCTTATCTTTTAGATGTTTTATATTGAATAAATAACACAATTTGATTGAACTTTAAGGAGAATGATATAGGTTGGAAAAATATTTTGGTTTGAATGTAGCTATATTTTTTAATGTCATTTTTGTACACAGTTATTTAGTCATGTTTTAAAATGTATGCTTTTAACAAGTTAATTAATCTAAATAAAATCAACTCAAAAGATAATATTTAAGATTAAATGGCTCTTAAAAAAAAGATAAGGTGATATGGTGAAAGAGCAATGGGGAAGATCAAAAAGAAAGAACGAGTGATACACTTAGGTTTTGTATTTGACACACTTGATATTGTTGAAAAGATCTTAATGAAATGATTCAAACTATATTTTCAAAAACCATTAAACAAGGTTCTAAATAACCTTAAATTAACCTGAACAAAACTCTTTAACCAATTATGATATTAGTTTTGTTTTTGACACATTTGGTACTGCTGAAAAGATATTGATGAGATGATTCTAATTATATTTTGAAAGACTACAAAACAAGGTTGTAATTAACCTTAAATTAACTTGAACAAAACCCTTGACCATTATGATCTTGTTTGATGATCCTTTTAAGGTGTTTAAAATTGTCTTGACGAGAACTTTCTAACAATATCAAATGTGTTAAAAACAGAGCCCCAATATGTCCTCATTACTCTATTTTTCTTTTTTTTCTTCCTCCTTTCACTCTCATGTCATACTAGTTTATCTCATTTTAATTTCTTGTTCATTAGATCTTAAATCTCATTTCTTCTATTGGATCTTTATAAAATTTTGGGTTGACCTTTGTATATGATAATTAAATTGAATGAAATATTTTTTTTATTAATCCTCTTAGTCTCTTTAATTCCCAACACAGTTGACCCTTAGAAGGTGATGGTAAGATGACTTTTATGTATGAAACTTTTTGTATTCACACTTTGACTCCTCTTTTAAATAAATCTTAATTTGTCCCCTAAGTTTCGAATAATTCTCTCATCTCTTAACAAATGTCTCATCATTTTATTTTTTTACTATTAACATAAATATTTTTTTCAAATATTTGCATAATTCTATTTTTTTTTAACAAGTTTAATGGTGAAGAGTAGAATGAAACACCCCAGGTCCTGGAGAGATTTTGTTCGACCAAGATAAAGGTTTCTTGGTATGGATTCCTTGTTGCAATTCATGCATGATTAATGAAAGGTTAACATCTTAGATGAAATATGTAGTTATTTGCATGAAATCTTGAGTTTCTTAAATCTTTAATTTTAAGGTTTTGATTAATATTAGGGAAAATCATGATTCCTAATGAGATTTTATGAATATAGAAAATTGTTAAGTGTAGATTTATGTATGATTTGAAAGAGCCCTTTGGGAAGAAGATGGGGTTTCAGCCCCATGAATTTGTAGTATTTGTATGTGTTGTTTAAGAATTTATCAAAATTTGTAATGATTATGTTACTTAAACATGGAAGATTTGATCTTAAAAACTAATATCGTGATTTTGAGTGATTGAAGAATCCACCCAAATGGTGGAATTATTGATTGATGTATATTATTGAAGTTTCTTGAAATAATTTGTATTGTATTGATGAAGTTCGTGAAAATCTTGAATGATGTGTAAAGGTTGATGTGTGACATACATGTTGGCTTAACAAGGGCTGCTATAATAGCCTAAATTTAGGGTATTATAGGTTGATTTAATGCATTATGGTAAAGAAAAAGGATGGATGTTATGATAATCTAAAAAAATAAAGAAAGAGGTTGATTATGGTGCCTAAATTTTGGAGTGCACGGGTTTTCACTTACAACCCTAAAAAGTGATTCATTAGGGCTTGGGCAATTTAGACCACCCTAAGATGAAAAATAAATAAAGGTTTAAGTCGTAGCCCTGATAGTGAAATGGTTAGGAACTCTTTGATGACAAAAAAATGTCTAGAATAGGGTTACCATGATAATCATATTACAAGAAGTATGGAGAGTGTTTAGGCATCCCCAAAACTTAAATATATAGCGAAATATGGATAATTTAAATGTGTGGAAAGGAAGGCATAATATTAATGCATGAAACTAACTTACAAGTTTTTATATGTTAAAAAGTTAGGTGTTTCAAACCTACAACTAGATATGTAATAATATAAAGATACATATGTTATGAGTAATAAGTCATGAAGTTTTTTTAAAAACATATTAATAGCGCTTAATATGTAAGGAGTGATCTTGATGTATGGCTTTGTGTAATGCTGGAGAGGTATTAGTTATAGGACCCCGAACAAGTAGGCGCTCATCACCATAACTTCCTTAATCTTTTAGTTTTTAATTCATGTTTTAATTTCTAAGTTATACTTCATTGAGTAGATGATTATGCAAAGTAATGAAATGTTAAAAGACTAATTAAATTTTGTTAAAGTGTGTACTTTAAATTTGATATGTATAAAAGTAGGCCATATAAGTGGGGCTTGGGATGATGACCTATAAAAATTGTCATGTGAATGTGTTCTTATGTGAAAACTAACCCTATGGTTGAGAACTTAGTTGTGAACTTATGTTGGAAATGAGTATGAATGAAATGTGTTTAAAAAACTTGTCACATGAGTTGAGTTAATATTACTAGTCTTTAAAGGACACGTTAAAGATGGATTTAAGTCTCCACATAAATGACTAGTTTTATGGCCCTTAGAAGACTTGTAGAATATATATTTGAACATGGGAGCCACACACATGTGTGGGGTTTTAAATAGATACTTGAAATTTTCCATAAGGAATAGAAACTCAATCATTAAGTTAAGATACTTCTCAAAATAGAAACTCATCATTTGCTTCTCAAAATAAGATGGCTTGTTATTATGTTTTAGTTGTAGGACTTTGTTAATGGATTTCTTCTAGATGTCGGGTTTCCATGTTTTTTTATTTATTATCATGTAGCTCATGAGAGTTTGTAATAAGCAAATAGTTTATTTATTAGGGATTATTATTTTGTTTTTGGTGAAAATGTCTTTACTAGTGATGGGTACTTATTTTCATTATTAACATAAGATTCCAATGATTCACTCTTTTAAGTTTATTTTCTTATTGCAATATTGTATTGAAAAATATATTTGTGGTAGTTGGTTTGAAATTTTTATGAACTATCATGAATAAAGCTTTTAGCGGGCATGAGTCACCTAAGGTTGTGTTAGAAAACCTTATGTAGTATGTTACTTGTTATTTGGTGTGGTTATATATTGAGTATACTGAGGTCATTACACTTTGCAATAAAAAAACGATGTTTACCAAGATTTGATCTTGCCTCAACTCAATGTGAACTCACTAAAAGAAAGCTAACCAATAGTAGAGTTTGTATAAAGATGTGTTGCAATGGGAGAACTCAATAATAAAAAGGACTAGGAAATCCTCATTGTTTATCCAAAGCTATTTTCTTGTTTGCATGTTATTTTTACCCCGACTCCAGATGGTTAAAGAGGGATTTACTTGGGTTAAGTCTTAAAAAATTATATTAATAACATCATGTGTTTTTTGTAAGAATTATGCCTTTTTTTCTGTTTGTTTTGTCCATTACAAACTTCTATATTCACTGAAAAAATACTTTCTTTTATCAAGAATTGTGAAAATTAAATCCTTAGTAATTTTGATGAAAACTTAATTGCCATGGATGAAGAAAAATAGAAAGGGAGCAATTTTCGAAGAACTTACTAGGTTAGTAAAACATTTGAATGTTGTTGAAAGCCCAATAAAAAGAGTTAGAACTAATAAATGTAAGTACTAATCAAAACTAAAAAATAGTTAAAATAAGGATTTTGATCTCCGTGGATGAGAAAAGAAGCTTGATGGCTCTATGGAAATAATTTGGAATTGTGTTTTCATTCTTTTATGCTAATATGTTAGGTTTAGACAAACATTATGGTACGAAGGCTACCATTAGCATTAAGAAGAAAAAAGCTTGATATACTGAACAA
The DNA here is from genome assembly GCA_029228465.1 of Salix viminalis. Taxonomy (NCBI): domain Eukaryota; kingdom Viridiplantae; phylum Streptophyta; class Magnoliopsida; order Malpighiales; family Salicaceae; genus Salix; species Salix viminalis. The sequence goes on from CM055430.1 coordinate 592,349, forward strand.
GGTCAAGGAAGAAATGCAAAAGCAATGGGAGATTTTTTTTTAAAAAAAAAGTGATCAAATACCCTAAATGGGTGTCAAGTATTGTAGCATTTCTTAAAAAAAAGCAACACGATTATATTGTGTGTTGATTTTTGAGATCTAAACAAAGCAGGCTTAAAAGATGTTTTTTCCCTGCCTCATATAAATGATCTTGTAAACAGTGTTGCTAGGAGTTCACTTATTCTTTCATGAATAGATTATGTCCAAATACCAAGAAAGCTATTCGAAAGGTTAAGATAATATCAATTAAAACTAAATCCATTAAAACGCATATTTAGGGTTAAATTCATTCAAAAAATTATTTGGATTTCTTATGAGTAATAAAGGTATAAAAATTAATTCAAAAAAGTCAAAGCATTACAAGTCATTCCCATGCTCGAGACTAAAAAACAAGGGTAAAGCTTTTTGGGCTGTTTAAAATACATAGATAATTTCATATCTAAATTGATAGCTACATATGAATTGATCTTTTGGTTACTAAGAAAGAACCCCTAGGATATGGGACAAGCACGATCAACCTTTTTTTAAAAATATAAACCTACTAAGATGTTTAATCCTTAAGGTGCTAAGTCTTTGGTTAAGTTAGAGTTTAAAATGGTTGTTGTAACAGTTGTTGCGAATGGTTCTTAACTAACGCTAAGAGAGTTTTTGTTTCTATTGTGGCTAAGTATGTAAAGAGTTGGTAAATTATTGTTAAACAACTATTGGATCGAGGCACATGTAATTTGAATTTCAATGAACAATTCTTTCTAATTTGGGATATTGATATGGGGGATTTTATTTAAATGTGAAATATTATGTTAACACTAACATAACTTTGGATTTGATCATTAAAATAAGATGAAATTATTTTTAAAAGTTTTTGGACGCCCTATTTTCTTTAAAGGCTAAATGTTTATAGTTATATGAAGTTAAAAAAGCCTTTAAATAAGGCCTAAAAGTTACTATTTAGAATTATCTATATTTCTTATTAATCTAAGATTTTGTTTTTCTACTTGGTATAGAATTCTTTTCTTATTTATGTAGCCTCATTATATAAGATTTTTTTTTTGTGTTTGGTGTCAAACTAGGTCCCTAGAGTTTCAATTATTTTCAATAAATAAAAATGAAATATATTCTACTAATCGAGTATCAAATGTTAATTTAAGACTACAAGAATTCCATGGTAAGTTAGTTGGCTCAAATTATTAGCCTGTTTATCCTAGTTGATTATTATTTAAAAATAAAATTGGAAAAAATGATGATTAACCAAAAATTTCAATGACAACAAAAAAAACATCTAATGAGTATTAGCTTTTGTTTTTAATTGGCAACCAATCATATGGTTGTAAGGGGATAACATATAGTTTCAATGCTCTTGCGAATTAGTTGCAAACACTTTAAGTGTAAGTTACATTAAAATCATCACACCATACCATGTGTATTGTTGATTTTTTTTTATCAAGTTTTCTTATGTTTAGCTTTATTCATCAGCATATACCGGAATATTTTAAATTTTTCTAGAAGTTCTTCCACAAAAATCTATAGAATTTGATTTTCTTTTTCTGTATTTGTGTTTGCAATGGAGAAGTGACAAAAGTCCTGTCTTTATTTCACATCTCGTGCGAGGAAAGAATAAATATGCTATCGACAAGGATTGGATTAACTTTATGATTGGATTTTTGTGCAAAAAAATCTGCCGGGAATCTATTTCGATGGACTCGTGAATGACACCAGTGAAATTTCTGATAGAAATGTGCCATTTCAGACTGAAAATTGCTTAGAAAATAATCATCTTCTTGTGGTTATTTTGGATTTTGTTGAACACATACTCTTGTTTCTAATGTAGTTTTAAGACATGAAAAGTATATGATATGTCTCAGTGGATGTTAAATGAAACCAGGTAAAACCCTCACACGCAATGTTCTGAAACAAGCAGATGCTGATAAGAACTCATCCATAAGTAAACATTAATGTTTTCTGGGAGTATCATTAGATGCGATGAATTCTCAATCATCAACCAGACATCTTTGATATTGTATTGGTTTTTATGATTTATTTACAAAAATTATAAATCAAAGATCTTTGTAATTAAGATTTTTAAAAAATCAGTTAAATTTAATAATATATACTAATTAAACAAATATTCTTAAAACTATAGGCAACTCACTTCACCTGATTATTCGAGTTTGGAATGAGGGCGAGTGAGTGAAGAATCAAATTGTTGATGCACGCTTGTAAAGATTGAACGTGATCGTGATGAAAGTTCATTTCAGATATTCTCAGTCGTTTTAATATACTAATATTAAAAGTATTTTTTAAAAATAAAATAAAAAAACAACCACTATCCTATTCTTAAATACTCCTATATCATATATAAAATGAAGAAGGGATGGGTGATGCGAAATTGGGTGCATGATGTTGGTGATTCGGCCGAGCGAGGGCCGCACCCAGGTGTCGGTCTCATAAAAAACAAAATGAACAAGTTGAGTGAAATGACAAGTCGTCAAATGCAGCCCCCGTGAGCACGCAGCCTCTCTTATCGCAAAGTACACTACGAAGTCAACCCTCCCTCTGCCACAACCCCAACATTCAAAGCTGTACTCCATCAGAACGTTTTTAAACAAATGTTTTTCTATAAAAAGGATAGAAATAAAAAGGGCATTTTACTCCCCATAGATCCCAATGGGCCACCAGGTAGTTTGTTACAGCATGAGAAAAAAACAAAAAAAACTATAAAATAAATAAAAAAAATCAACATAAAAAAATTAAACCGGTTAAAATTTAAAAAATATACTATAATTTTTTTAATTCTTTCTATTCAATTTAAATTTTTTTATTTAATCAATTTTAGTTTATTCTCTTTGGTTCATACAAAAATACATATATGCATATGAGTTTTGGCATGATATGATAAATGCTTATGATATTAATGATCTTTCAAGATTCAATAGGATAAGGAATAGAGTATGAGCACTTCGATGGTGAATATCTATTGGCTTAATCAATTATTCCACCAAAGCATGCCTTCATTGAATTTCTTCAGGTATGTTCCAGTTGACTCCCCTCTTGTTAAGTAATGCCAAAGAGTTTAATGAAACTTCCCTTAGTAGTTATGCTAATGTCGAACCATGACAAGAGTTTTAAATAAAACTCTTGATTATTAAAACTCTTGATTAAGTTTGGCTTTATAGTGTTATTCAATGCTCTACCCGATCCCTTGAATGTCATAAGTAGGATCTTACACATTGCATCGGTGTATTAGATAGATGACCACCAACTCAAGGTTACTACATACATTTTGGACATACTCTATAAGATATGTTAAGCCATCATAATTTTTCACGGTCATCTTTATGGAGATGGATATGTATGACTCATGTAGATAAAAAGGATCTTTTTTTTTCTCATAACAACCATATATCTCTTCTTGTATCATCGATCGACCATACTTCTTCCAAACTTTTATTTGATAGGCTCTAGAACGCTAGAGGATTATGGTGTAGAAAAACAAAATTGACTCATATAGATAAAATGGTGCAATTTTTACCTCACTTAAAATTTCAGCTTTCTGAAAATTTTACTCGGAACATTCTAGTTTCGTTCTGCCTCTTCTATTTTGGCCAAATAATATTTTTTTAGATAATGATTAATTTTACAATATCAATCATATCTCGTAATCCGACTGTTAGATTGAGATGAAATTTTACAATGAATCTCTTGACATATTTATATATATTATGTTAATATTTTAGAGCAATCAGATATTGTAATGACCTTGCTAAATTGATAATGACATTCTAGTAATATATATACTCATAATTTTGTTCAGAAAAATCATTTTATTGTGTCTTTTTTTATATTAAATTGCACAATTCTAAATAATTTTATTTTTGGATTTAAACTATTTTTTTTAAAATTAATATATTTAATTATATATATACATAAACAATACAACCCCAAAATAGAGTACTGACACACTTCGAAACCGAAATATTCTACTCCATTTGAAAAAATAAATCACCAACAAAAATAGAATTGACAACCTTGGTTAAAATCCCTACTTTCCATTGGGCAAGATGACTGAACATTATAAAGTACCAAAACTGATCGTGGTTTTCAATAGTAATGAATAATGATTTCATCTAGACTCAGAGACACTGTGGATTGAATAGTGAAATTATTATTTTCCCCCTTTAGTTTATTGTGTTTTTAGCCTTGGGGTATTTTTGATTTTCTTTCTTTCTTGTGCACAGTAAAATAACTCATAATACCCATATATAAGACAAATACACAGTTACCTCCGGGGGTATAAAGGTTATTGCACATTTTTTTTCAAATGGCTAAATATAAAAATACCCTTAAATAAGACAAAACTGAACAGTAAACGTCAAGGTCAGTAGGGTCATTGCATTTTTTTAAAACGACCAAATACATAAATACCCACATATAAAACAACATCCAAGGGTTAGTTGTAGGGGTGTGGCGGTAATTTATCATTTTTTTATTATATTTTCTGCTTAGGCACTGTTGGCGCGTTGCCATACACGTGACGTGTGATTATTTCTAGCGTGTAAAAATGCCCAATTGACATCTAGCATTATTCTCTGTCATGTTCTCTTCCTCCTAGTGCATCGCATGGGGTTCCAAGGTGGCCGGAGATGTGTCCATGGTTGGTTGAAGTTCCCCCCCTCCCCTTTTTTTTTCTCTCTCAAGCGTCCGAAAGTGCATGTCAGGACCCGCTGTTTATTGGATTTTCTTTGTAGTCCCTAATCTTTCAATTGTTTTGTATAGTCCTTCTTTTTGTTATATAGGTTTGGATTTGTTTTAATTTTTTCCTTCAATTGAAATTGATTATATATTGCAGTTTCATTTCGGGTCTCAGTCTTTTAATTTCCTAACTGGTTTGAAATCCTTAATATTTTCGGTATCAAAGTTTTGATTTGTTTCAATTTTATCCTTCAATTCAAATTGATTAGATTTTTTAGTTTTATTTTGATCCTCGGTCTTTTAATTTTTGGTTTTGTGTTAAATTCATTAATTTTTTCGGTACCAAAGTTTAGATTTGTTCCAATTTTGTCCTTTAAATGAAATTTATTATATATGTGATTTTTATTTCGGCCCTTATACTTTTATTCTTGAATTTTATTTTAATTCCTTTATTTCCTTATACATATTTCTTAAATGGTTCATATTTTTGTCAATTTTTATATGTACAAGCTCTTAATTTTTGTTTCCAATTTTCATTATTTTCAATGTTATTAAGGTTTTTTTTAATGTTTAAATTTTAATTTGTATTAATGATCATTTAAAAATTGATATTTATTATTTTGAAGCTCAAAGCCAGTTTTACCTTAGACAATAATGCATGATTACTTTTCTATTAGTGACTTAAGCGTCTATGTTTTCTTAATGATTATGCTTTAAATATATCTAGATTATTAAATCTAAATGATGACATATTATATAGAATGAAGAGTCATGATTGTCATATGTTTATACAAACACTCATTTCACTTTCTTATAAGTATTTATTATTATACGAGATATAGAATACATTCACAAAGATTAGTCACTTTTAGAGATATGTGCACTTACATTTTACATACCCGAGACATGAAGAAACTTGAAATGAATATCATCCAAATAATTCGTAAACTTGAGATGACTTATTATATCATTCTTTAAATCAATGAAACATCTACTTATGCATTTATAACTTGAGGCAAATGTTGGAGGTCTTATCTAATATAGATGGATGTACTCATTGAAGAGGTTAAGGATTAAAATATAGATTTTGAAACTCATCTCATATAGAAATGTAGCCAACCAATAATATTATTTTTCTTTAACCATTTTACTATTATTTCATCTCTTATCTCTCAAATTAAAAGATTAAAAAACAAAATATAAAAGGTTTGAATAAAAAAAAATTCTAAAAATAAAAAGATTGAAATAAGAGTAATAGAAAAATATGAGGACCACAAATAAGAGCCACATTTTCATTTAGATATGCTATATCTGAATTAAATCTAAACTATATCTCATTGAATTTGGTTTTGAATAAAGTTTTAAATATAATAAAAATATAAATATATTAATACTCAAAGATAGGAAATATCTAAAAAATACAATTGAAAAACGAAAACTATTATAATGGAAAGTGAGAGCTTGAACAACATCCACATGAGATATTTGTAAGACCATGAGTTTTGTTAATTAATTAATTGTAAGGTAGCTGTAATATCGCTAATGGGGAAAGAGGCGAAAAGTCAAAGTGTTGAGAGCATAGCTAAAATGTAACGTCACATCAAAATGATTTGCAGAAAAAGATGATCTGCATATTTGCAGAGTGAAGATTCAGCTACAGGGACAACCAATGATAGGGCTGCACCGTGTAGTGAAATATGTTTGCCTTTTTCAAAAGGTATATTGTGGCGGCACAGTATTAAAACCTGGTTTATATCATCATGGCCGTCCATCAAACATTATGGGATAATCATGATCGGCAAAATAGCTCACGAGATATTGTTTTTTTATTTTATAAAATTTATTTAATATCCAACATATTAAAATAATTTAAAAAAATGAAATTTTGCACTCCGTTCTTTGCCACTTCCCCTTCTTTTCCATTTAACAAATTAATTCACTATAATCACGTCACATGCATTTTCTTTTCAAGGCACAAGTGTTCTCGATTCAATTTAAAAATGAAAACAATCTATTTTATTAAAATTAAAAGGAAAATTATGGAATTTCTTTTGTTAAAACTTTGTTTGATATTAACATAGTTTTTTTTTTTTAAAGTATTTATTTTTTAAAAATATATTAAAATAATATTTATTTTATTTGACAAAATTTACTTTTATTATAAACATATCAAAATAATCCAAGAAACTATAATAAAATAATTTAAAATAAAATAATTTTTTTAAAAAAATTTTTTTGTAAGAATAATTTTAAAATTAAAAACAAATAATTTCTCGTAAAAAACTGATGGATGCAAAGGCATGGTGCCAAGATATCAATAGATTGATGATAAGATAGAGATGTTTTGATTCTTTTGAATGAACGGATGGGATTTGAAGGGGAGAGGGAGAAGAAGAAAAAGGTGATGATTGCAAATGGGGTCATGATGGCAACGCCTCCTAAATGATTAAAATCCGATAGTTAGTGAGAGAGAACTGCGCAGCCATAGCCGCCATTTCATCTTCCATATGTTTTTTATTTCTTATTTACTACCTTCCATCGCTGTTACTGCTAGAGAGAAAAATAGCACTGTGTAAAATAAATATAAAGAGAGAAGGACGAATAGCGAGGCGAGGTGAGTTTAGAGCGAGAGTGAGGAAAATCCTGTATTTATAAGTGCCATGGGAGAGAGTCATCACTGCAATGATAGCTCTACTCACTGTCTAAAACAAATATCAGCACAGTTCGAAACTCCCTTTGATTTCCTCCCTCCTCTTCTCTGCTTTGTTATACGTACGTTTGATCTTTCTGATATCTAACCTCATATTCTCTCATTCCAAGCCCTTTACCCTTTGCTTGCTTACTTCACACGTTATTCAAACTCCTAACTAACCTGGCCCGCGCCATCCCTTCCACACACCCACGCCAACCCTCGCTTCACTGCTTCGTCAATACTGTAACCAAGTTCTTGGAGTCTCTACTGGCCTCTGAGCTGCTTCGCCTGGCTCGTTTTTCTCCTTCTGCAGCTGGATTTTGGCTACAAGTTGAGAATACTGGAGCCTTTCTACATGGGAGAAGAGAGATTGGATAGGATAGTGGTGAGAGGGTTTGATCCAACCAAAGATGGAGCTGGTGTCGAAGAGGTAGAGAGAAGATGTGAAGTTGGTCCCAGCGGCAAGCTCTCTCTCTTCACCGACCTCCTAGGTGACCCAATCTGCAGGGTCCGCAATTCTCCTGATTTCCTCATGCTGGTACATACAATATTGATGATCACCCTCCTCCCCTTAAACATAACCATTAATTATTTTTTTAATTCAACCATTTACTGTTAAATGAAGCAATTATACTTGCCTGTTGAGTGATTAAAGAAAGAGAAGAGCCTGTGACTCGATCGATTAGCAATTTTTACACGATGTCATTCAGTAGTATAAGCTGTTGTGCTGTTGATTATGGACAGGTGGCTGAGATGGGTGAAGAGATAGTGGGGATGATAAGAGGCTGCATCAAAACCGTTACATGTGGCAAAAGGATTTCAAGAAATGTCAAAAGCAACCACTCCATCTCCTACAATGTCATCGATAATAATGACCTCTCCAAACCAGTCCCTGTCTACACCAAAGTAGCATACATTCTAGGCCTTCGTATCTCTCCTTCCCACCGGTAAGTGGTGCGCCATCATTCTCACCACTGCTAGCTGCTATTTCTATTTTTTATCCCCATTTCCCCTTCACACCCAAACAAATCAGCCTTGTATGCATGCTAGTGCTCTGTTTTATTGCTCCTAGCTTTCAGTTTTTTTTTCTTTATTTAATCGGACACGAAGAACTGTTCATACTTTTGGAAGGGTTTTTGTTTCCATGGAGTCCAGGGATTCCTGTAATTAAATGATATTTGATCCCCCTAATTATTGGTTCCATTACAAACCCTTGTTAAATAACGTTTTTCTTTTTCTGGTTCTCTCTCTCTTGTTTTTAGTTACTACTAATAATAGAGTAAACTTAAAAAGATTTTGATATATATATATATATATATTCTTTTGTTCGCTCATGAATCTTTTCCGTTTTCCTTTTTGCACAGGAGGATGGGTCTAGGACTAAAATTGGTATGTCAAATGGAAGATTGGTTTCGTCAAAACGGCGCTGAATATTCCTACATAGCTACTGAAAGCGACAACCATGCTTCCGTTAAGCTCTTCACCGACAAATGCGGCTACTCTAAGTTCCGTACTCCTTCGATCCTGGTTAACCCGGTTTTCGCTCACCGCGTCACCCGTGTCAAGCCGAGTTACAATTATCAAGCTCACTCCACCCGACGCCGAGTTGTTGTACCGACGGCGCTTCGACACCACCGAGTTTTTCCCTCATGACATCGACTCCGTCCTCAAGAACAGGCTTAATGTAGGAACTTTTCTGGCTGTGCCACGTGACAGTTTAAAATTTGGGTTGTGGGCCGGGTCGGACCGCTTTTTATCCGACCCGCCCGAGTCATGGAGCGTGCTGAGCGCGTGGAATTGCATGGATGTTTTTAGACTTGAAGTGCGCGGCGCGTCACGCGCGAAGCGAACATTTGCTAGAACGACAAGAATCGTCGACAAGGCCTTTCCGTTTTTGAGGCTGCCTTCCGTGCCAGCGGTGTTCAGGCCTTTCGGGTTGTATTTCATGTATGGTCTGGGAGGTGAAGGGCCGCGCGCGGCAAAAATGATGAAAGCGTTGTGCGGTCACGTGCACAACCTGGCCAGAGAGGGTGGGTGTGGAGTGGTGGCAACAGAGGTGGCGAGCCGCGAGCCGCTTAAATCAGGGATACCACACTGGAAGGTTCTATCGTGCGCAGAGGATTTGTGGTGCATGAAAAGGCTTGGGGAGGACTACAGTGACGGGTGTGTTGGCGACTGGACTAAATCGTCACCTGGCTCGTCAATTTTTGTTGACCCTAGAGAGTTCTAGAACACTTTGCAGAGGAAACAAACACGATCAAAGAATGAGAAATCTGTTATTTTTTTCCCTTACTGGAGGGGCGGGAGGTAAAAAAAAGGAAGGTGAAGATGATGGGGGGTATCCTTGGAATGGATGCGGCTCTTTAAATGGTGGTGTAGCCCCAGGTTTGTGCTTTCCGAAGCACTATACCTTATCTTGATGATCCTTTCCCTTAGTTAATTAGGGTTCTTAGTATCTTTCTAATTAGGGTCAGTGGGCAGCGGATGACGAAGTGTGGCTCCTCGTGTCTTTTTAGTTATGGGAAATACTACTTTCGTACGGCACTACATTTATTCACAATGGGCAACTTCTGTGGGTGATCATCGATGGTATTGGCTGTGCCTTTTAGATGCTGTGGGTTTGCTTTGGAAGAGAAAGGGTGGTTTTGTGGGAGTTATTTTCTTTCCGCCAGGGCCCTTTTTCTTCTTTTCAGTGGCTTTCGTTTCCACCTTTTGAGTACGGCCCACACAGGTGGTTCTGAGATTGGGTGTACTGATTTCGCAAAATTCTCCCTTAAAAATTAAACTTAACTTGTGATGGATTAAGCAGTAAAAGAATCCAGGGTTGAACATGCACTAAACTCATCGTTAGATCTGGATTGTGTTTTCAAAATATTTTTGAAAAATATTGATTTTATTTTTATTTAATTTTTTTAGTATTTTTATATTATTTTCATGTGATAATATTAAAAATAATTTTTTAAAGATAAAAAAATATTATTTTAAAATATTTCCAGCTGCTTGGATGAAAAACACAGGTGTAGGAAGAAAATAAAATCGAATGTAACAGGGGAAGGATGATGATCAGCTCTATACCGACTAGGTTGGATCATGGTACGTTGCTGACCGCTTGATTCCATCCAGTACTAACTCATCATGAACTGTGATCTTTAACGGTCTTGTGATCTTCCCTATGGTTGGGTTCCATATTCCATGCTCCATTTATTGTTTGTTGTTATTATTATTAAACATGATGCATAGAAATTTGTGTAATATCTATTTTATATTGTTGTAATTATTGTAATATTGGGTTGTATTGTAATATAAAAATAATTATAAAAAGACTAAGATTTGAGTCGTTTTCACTGTTAATTATGATTTTCCTTTTAAATCACCATGGATTGAAATGGTCAATATTCTATAATTTGTTTTCTAAGTGGTTCTTAAACTATTGTTTCTATATAATTGAACCATTTTTAGCCCAAATTAGCATCTAATTGATATTTCTTTCAAGAAAAAAGAATTGGAAGACAAAAGAAACATAGAGATAAAGTTTCAGAGAATATGTGGCGACTTCAAATTTCATTTGGAAGTTTATTTTAGTCCCCTATTTTTTAGTTAACAAATGATCAATCCCTTAAGTTGTGAGAGGAGAAAGAGAATAGCCCTATTCCATTGTAAAGAGAGAAATTTACTATTGATGAATTTAGCTATAAAAATGGTCGATATTGGTGTCAATAAGTTCCACTTATGAGAGAATTTTCACCAAGGTTTCTTGTTTTTCTTCTTGTCTAAGGAGATGGATTTGACTTATGTTTACAGGTTTAAGTTGATTTTGGGTTTTTAAGATTTGTTTTGTTATTTGAGGTTATATATAAGTTTATCAATGTGTTTAAAGAGTTTTTTAGGTGTTTCAGATCAAAACAATGGATTAAAAAAATAAATGTTTTAGCAAAAAAAACTCTATGCCTCATTATTCTATTGACCTTTGGTCACTGAATTTTGTTAAAAGTAGATGATGCATCATCTATGAAGTTCTTCGTAAAGGCTTTTGTTTGTGGTCTACAATGAGACTAGCCCATGAGCCTCTTTACATGTTCATGAATCAACCCTATAAAGAAAATTAGTGGAAGTCTACTTTGCATTGCTATAAGGCCATGATTCAATTGTAAAGATCAAGATTTGTTGTTTGGCAATGCCTATATCTTTTATGATGATGGCCTAAACAACTGACCTACTTGCTTTTTTCTTTTTTGAAAAAATAAAGGGTAAGTTGACAAGTTATTTATCCTTTTAAGAAATAATAAAAGGCCTAACCCTAGTCATATGGGTTGAGCTAGATGACACACACACTTTAACTATTTTTTTAAATGCCTAGGCATGTTAGGTTACCAAGCCTACATGATTGAACTTCTTCTTTGTTGTCTTATTTTATTTTATTTTATATTTGTCTCAAAAACTAAATTGAAAAAAAAAATCATTTAACCCAATTGAGTTTATGAGCTGGGTCACAGTTGACGATTTAATCTGTAGCATACAAACTATAATTTGATTTTGTTTAATGATTTTTTGTCACTCAATTGTTTTTAAAAGAGTCTTAACCTTTATAATAAATTATCCATGTTTATTAAGTCAACTAAAAAAATAAGTTTACTCTTTGTTATCAATGATTTACATTTTCTAACTCGGTCCCACATGCCATTTTTTATTTTTTAAAAATGTTATAAGAAGAAACTATCATGCACTTTATTGTTGTATAATTAAATGAAAAATAATCTTTGGGACAAAAATGATGTGCATGAATTGTGGTGAAAGTTTAATTGGTTGACTCGAGTCAACTTTAGTTTTTCTTTTTACCAATTTTATTCTTTGACAATGAGTAAATTGGAGATTGATTTTTTTTTTAATTTTCTCTCTCAAGATTATACTCACGGGTTTTGTAGGTTAGTTCGACAACATCGCATAAACAATTAATATTCATTATGTTTCTATCTCAATATTTTATAAAAATACCATTCAATTCATGGTTAAAATATTTTTTTTAGGAGACATTAAAAATACCTGGATTTGTTTTTTGCATTTACAAAAAGTTTTGCTTTGATTCGCGACAGGCTATTATTAATAAAAATAATGTTTGATAGCCTCCTAATATATTGTTCTTTTACAAAATTGTAATTTGTTTTTTTTTAAAAGAACCAATAACAAACGACCTTTCTTTTTAAAGTAATGTTTTAAAAACGAAACAACTTTCTTTTAAATTATTATATATTTTAATTTTAAAACAAACGGATAATACGGTTACACTGCTAGCTAGCAAATTTTATTCCAAAGATAAAACTGATCAGACATGAACTAATTAATCAATCAAAACTAATGCTAAGTATTGATAAAACACTATAGTGGAGATGACAAGTTAAAAACTATCGAGAATTTGACGGGATATTATAAGATCCATCTTGGCATGAAATATAGAATCTAGCATAACTATGGGGGGCATGTACAAGATTGATGATTCTAATCTATACCAACAAAGACATCATAAATTGTGAATGAAGTTGATAGGTGCAAACTGCATATGCTTGGCAAGTTTTGACTAGGTTTTGATATATATTTAGTGTTATTATTGATGGATAAAGTTTCTATTGATCAGGGTTTTGATTAAGTTGCAAAAGTTTTGAAAGATATAGCTAAATATATCGCGAGTAATCATCAATAAATATAATAAAATATATCAAAGGAAATTACAATTGGACCCTATATATTAGAATATGGAATCAAAAGATTTATCAAAACAAGAAATAGAACATGAAAATATACGTGTTGATTTTGATAGATAGCATGCATCATAGTTTATTGAATTACTGCTCAGATAAAACAAGTTTTGAAGGATGAGACAAGTGTTTGTTTAGAATCTAGACTAATATTGATGCAGTGAGTCTTTTTAGAGATACAATAAAGAGCTTGAAAATAAAATTCCTCACCAATTATATTTTTAGTGGCTACATCCTGAAACACAACATTACAAGAAGATAAAATAGCAGCACAGTTTAGCAGTATGGTAATTTTCTTGATTGACAGTAGGTTAAAAGAATTATATAAAACATGAGATGTAATTGATTGGGAAAGTAGTGTCACTTCCCCTTGGCCAACAGTGGATGTTCTATCACCATTGGCAACCGAAATTTGAGATGGTGAGAACAGAATTGTAAGGTAAAGTATGAGATCAAGAAGATCATTGGATAGGTGACAAGTGGCACCAGAATTTGAGATCCAACAATTATGCACCTTTTCAAAATACCTGAAACTTGTTTAGCTGAAACACTTTTATTAGTAGCAAGAAATCCTGCAAAGTTTCTAAACAATGCAGAGGAGTTGTCAGTTTCATATTTTTTTCCTGAAGATATGCTGCAAACTCATTGATGATTGTTACAGGACTGGAGGTAAAAAAACTGGACAGTCCATTTGTTGCTGTGTTGATCACCATATCAACCTTACATCCAGATGATTGATATATTTTTGGTCTGCCCTGGTATATCTTGTATACTTACGTTTTAGGTTTGGATGTAAGACCCAACAACTGTTCGCAGAATGGCGGAGATTATTGTAGTAGTTACGTTGCACTTCAAGTCAGATCATCTGCCCTTGTTTCTTTCTGTCTTCAGAACGTCTAGAGTTTGATCGGTAGACTCAGATATGCTAATTAGTTTTAGCGCGTGCATTCATGATCCTTCTTCTGGTTTCCTCTTGCTGGAAACACTTGCAAAGGGTGGAAGTTCTGGATTCATTAAGAGATCTTCACATTCAGGAGATAGATTGACCAGAAATTTTCAATTCTTGTCTTCTTCAGCTCGTTTTAATAAAATCATAGGATCAGCAGTGTGAGGTCTGTACCAACTCATTCCATATGCTCGAGCAGTCCTTTAGCTGAAATAACACTGTTCTGATCCCCCCACACCTCCTTTACTACCTCCAGTGGCAGATTCTGAGCAGCTGAAGATTTCTGCAATGTGGGATTTCAAGGTGTTGAGCAGCCATGATAGACCCATTTGATCATTCAAAAACCAAGATTTATACTGAGATGACTTGACATCAGAAGAAACATTGTAGTACATACATACAAGATTGCTTTATGTTCTTGGTCAAGCCAAAATATATGTAATCACATACTCGTATCTCTTAATTGTAGGAAGATCCTATTAAATCCATGGATCCTGCACCTGCTAAATATGCCAAGTAATCTGCCAACATTTTCAAGTGATCTGCAATCAACCAAGCTCATCTCCGAGCGATCTGCAACTGCCAAAAATGCTTCTGCCTAGATTTCCGGTACCACCAATAGCATAACTAAGAAAAAATAATAGAAGCACAATTGATCCTTTAACCATGATTGGATGCCACACTTTCACCTCTCCATCCATCTTCATATCTCATTCCTGTTATTTTGACTAAACTTCGTTAGTTGATCAAACAACAACCATTAAATTAATGTAACGTGTCATTGAGCCCGCCACCTTTGTGTTTATATAGCATTGTTAAGCACATAACAAATTAAGCAAGCTATTATAAGACATAAAACTTGTATAGAAGACTAAGAATAAAGTATTAAAAAATATAATAATATGATAGTATTTGTTAAAAAATAGTATAAATTATATATTGAGATTTTATCTAATAGCTTAATCCTATAGGTGAGATGATTGCTTGATATGATATCAAAAACTCAGCGATCATGAATTCAAATATCACTATTCTTATTCTATTTAATAAAAATTAAATACAAAATAATATATATATATATTTGTGTGTAAATTTCAAGCTTATATAATGTTTATTTGAAAAAATAATATAAATTATACAACAATAATTAATTTCACTTAATAAATAATTAACGTTTGTCGTGGGAAAGCGTGGAGCTTGAACAAGGTGGCGAAGATGATTAGACCCCAGATAATTGTTTATATATTTGGATTGATTTTTAGTGACAGTGGGGGCAGTGGATTGAAGCATTGCATGTGGGCGAAGGAAATAAAAAGATTGAAAAACGAGAAAAGGTTGTGGTCACAACCTGTCCACTGGCCAGGAGAGATGTTCATCATTGTGATTGGACAAATGATGTGTCCTGACCGAGTTGTCTATCTCATTTGATATTAATTCAAATGCTTCGAATGCGATTTAGTTATCTCCTTATGTCTGTTTATTTTATAAAATATTTTTATTTATAAAAATATTTTTATATAAAAAATGATCTAAAATTATTATTATTTTTAATTTAAAATAAAAAGATTTATTTTTTTCAATTAATTTGAACCACATAAATAAACTCACTATTTATTTAATTTAAATGATGTAAGGAGTTGAAAGAAATGAGAATCAAATTAATTGTAATGTGATATATTAATTTATACATATAACTTTAGTTTAATAATTCAATAAAAATAATTGAGAATCCAAGCAATTGTAATGTGATATATAAATTTATATATGTAACTTATATATCTAACATGTTTAGAATCAAATCACACGTAGAGTTGAATTTAATATCATTTATTATTTAAATTCAATTCATAATCTAATAATTATTTGATTTGATTTTGAATTTGAATTTGCAATGTTTATTCGATCTTGGGTATAATTAGGTTCTTTTTTCGTCCAAATTCAACTTTTTTTTTTTTTTCATATGCTTAAAACTTTGTTTAGTTTGCTTTTTTTTTTTAACTCATAAGTCTCCTTGTTATTATTACTATTATTTGAAAGGAAAAGGTGAATATGGGGGAGAAACCTAAAAATGAGATATGATAGTTTCCTTCTCTTTATAATACTTATATTAAAAGGTCTCGTAAGAGACATTGATACCGAGCTTATAAATAAAAAAGAAATGATAGATAATGGACTTATTAAATCAAGAAATGGTCAATCCATTTAAAGTATTAGAAGTGAGGGCTCAAAAACATGCTTGATGAGAGATAGGGCTAGAAGCATACTATCTAGAAGAGAAAGGCCCGAAAGTGCACTCAAGAAGAAAAGAAATAGAGTTAAAAAACGCTCTAAAAAAGAGAAGAGATAAGACTAGAACGTGCACTGTCTTAGAGATGAGGGCTCAAAGACGCACTCATAAAAAAAGATATTGAGCTAAACAAACACATTATCTAGGACATGAGGACTCAAAGACACCTTCAAAAAGAGAAAAGATAGGGCTAGAAAGCACACAATCTAAAAGCTGAGGTCTTAAAGGCATAATAAAAAAATGGGGCTGGAAAACTCATTATTTATAAGATAAGGACTTAAAGGTAAACTAAAAAAGAAATGAGATAGGCAAGAAAGTACATTATCTAGGAGATGAGGGCTCAGAGTCCCACTAAAAAAATAACATAAATATGGTTATAAAGCACACTATAGGAGATGAGGCTCAAACACACTTTTAAAAAAATGCACTATATATGAAATCAAGGCTCAAAAGTACACTAAAAATGATTTACTAGTAAACTACAAGTTCATCAAAGATTCTTCCCTTAAAATCTCATCAAAGATCAAAGTGTAATACATTATGACATATATGCATGTATACTCACCTGAGAAAGACGAGTCTTTTTCTTCACAAACTTATTTTTTTAGAGTTTTGATCCTTGCAACTAGCTTTCATGGCTTTTTTTCCTTTGCTTCTAGATGCACAAGTAGTGTTCTTGATTTTGTAAAATGTGTTTTTTAGATTGTATCAGCATACCTCCTTACCTGAAAAACCTTCATGTCAAAGCTCGTTAGGTTTGCTTTACATTATCTATAAAACCAACCTTATAATTCTTAGATTGCTCTCATTTTGATCATACCACCAAGTGTTCTAAGATTTGATTTTTCATTAAAGATGATGCTATGCAATAAAGGTTTGGTTATCTACAAGGGTTATTTTCATGGATTGGTTTTGGAATTCAAAGTCATTACAAACACAAAAAATATTTTGATGTTGGTTTTAAACACATACTTGTTCTGAAAAGAAAAACCTTGGTCCCAAGTAATGTGAGACTTGTCTTTAAAGGTTGCGAATTTCATGATATTTCTTAGTTTATTTTTTAAGTCTTGATAATCTAAAGACTTATTTTTTTGGATAAACTGACTAGTTCACCATAGGTTATCTGGTTATAAGGTATGGTTTAAGAGACAAATTTGTTTTTTGTTTTTATTTTTATTTTTTTGACACTTTCTCTTAGAAAGATTAGTAATCTAACAAAGAATTTTCTTTACAGAAAGGTTAGTTAGAGTCTTCTTAGAGCATGAAATGGGTAAGGAAATTATTTTTGTATGTACAAACTCTTTGAGTTTTTTTTGCATCTTACGTTTAAAAGTAACTTAACATTTTTGTCTTTAAGATAAGAAGGGTCTCCTATAAATTATAAGGAAATGGTAAGGATAAGAAATGATAATGCATCTTGGATTGTACGGATTTAGTCTTCAATCATTTGGATAAAGTTTAGCATATAAAGGTCTTCTGGTTCAGTGAGATAGTAATCCCACCATCCTTTGAATTGGCCAAAGAGACCAACTATAAGGAGCTCAATTATGACTTTATCTAAGGCTCCAGTTTAAGTTTTGTATGTATTGGCTATCATGATCATTTGTTGGAGGGTGTTTTGGATGTTATATTCTGACATTTCATTTATGTTCGACTCATAGAGGAATGATACATTTAATTTATGTTGGCTTAATATTGATGGTTTAATATGAATACATTTAAGGTTTTGGATTTCTCCAAATATGTTTATTAATTTCAGGGATTTCTTCTGGAAAGGCTTCTTCATCAGAAGTTTGCGTTTGATTTTGGATAGTATTTATGTGATTTGTGGAAGTATAGGGGTTTATGCTCATTTATAAGGTGTTGGAGCAATCAAAGATGGATGTTGATGCCTTAAGGTGGGTAAGGTGATCCTTGATAGCTTCGAGGAAGTCACTTCTACTATTTTGGAATTGGGTTTAACTGGCTTTGGTGATTTGATATGGTTTAAAAAGTGGGTTGTTGGGTTTTAGGTCTATGGGGTTTTTGGTTTCAATAAGAGAGATAATAGAGTTTTGTATGTGTTTTTCAATTCTAGTCAATTGTTTCCCTATAGTGTTGAAATCAATGTTGATAAAATTGTTTTGTTTGATGATGTGTTTGGTATTTATAGTGGTGTCTTCACTAGAAATTTTATAAGAAGCGCCTTCAATTGTCTAGTCTGTATAATGGATTTTGAGGTTCTCTAAGGGTGGATAATCAGACTCAAAAGAAGAACCACTAAAAAGTTCCTAAACACGAGTCTTATTCTTAGATGTAATGGGACATGCATGATTTGCAAATGAACATGTAATATGAGGTGCATATGCATAAAATGACTCAAATCAATCAAAGAATAATATTTGAACCTTTTGTATGTCGTATCTTTGTATATTAATTTTTTTGAAGAACTAAAATCTCTTTTCAGAGTTATGGTCACTGTTAAAATCATCAATAAAATTATTTTCTTAAAAACAAAATCTAATTCAAGAGCATTCAACTCATTTTGGATATTTTTTTCGATTATAAAAGAAAATGTTGGTAAAGAAGGTGGTCTTCATTTTTAAATAATGGTTTGTGTATATTTATAGTATAGTCAGCATTTTGGAAGTGTTACTAGAAATATCAAAGGTTGATTTCTTAGATGGATTAGCATAGTAAGACATGTTATTAATAGAGGGGATTTTTAAGATTATTCCTAGATTTATAATGTTGGATTAGGAAGATTCATATGAGAATCTGGAAATAGTAGAGTGTTGATGGAAAAACCATTTGACTCTGCCATCAAAGTACTAGGTAATTTGCTTGAGTAGTGTTGATGGAAAAACCATTTGACTTTGCCATCGAAGTACTAGGTAATTTGCTTGAATTGTATATTTGGTTGTGGTGGTTGTTGGAGCTGAGGCTGAATTGCATTTTCAAGGATCCAATCTTTTGGAAGAGTTATATCTTTCCATTTGATGGCTCGAGGAACAACTGTGTTTGATTTAGAAAGATTTGCTTAAAGTAGAATTTCACCTTTTTAGGATTGGAGCTTATAGCTTGTGTTTGACTTCGTAGTTGATCTTGTAAATTAAGGCTACCAAATTGATCCTTCAAGCATTTGTAGTTGTTGGATAATAATCAAAGGAAACAAGACCACTGCATAAGCTGTATTCAATGGACTTTAAAAAACAATCTTGGATATTTTGAAATTTATCATCTTGAAGAACAACTAGGATAAAAATGTTTAGTCCTTCTTTGTAAGAGGTTTGATTTCCACTTGGACGAGACCAATATGTATATATTTATACTTTTGTTCTTGGTGTTTTTATAAAGATTTGTTTTGGAAAGAAGTTGAATGGTTTCGAAAGGTTTTATTTGCGGGGTATCTCTTTTCTCATATTTAATTTTAAAAGCTATTTTTAAAGATCAAAGAAAGAGTTTTGCTAAATCTAATTTTTTTTATACTTTTAAAATCTTCCAATCAACAATGTTCTTTGTAAAATATTTAATTGAAATTTCTTCACAATGTATTATTCTTTTGCTTTCACGAGAATCAAAGGTAGAAAAAGCCGAAATAAACATGGTTCTACAGAAAATAGAATTCATATCTTAAAATGAAAAATTCAAAATAAACTGCAAATTATGAATTTACTGGCCGATCATTAATCAAATAGAACTTACACCATTTAGTACCATTACCTATTCTCTAATGTTTTCTCATCTCACCAAGGTTTTTGTAACATGTATAACTATTATACCTAGATCCCAATAGGCTCTAATTTCAATGAAATAAAAGTAAATATCAATGTAATAAAAGTAAACACAATTTATGATGTAAATGAAAAAGATAAAACCCACAATGTTAAATCAAAGCCTACTTAAATAGAATATACCTTTTTGCAAACAGTTGATGCCTGCTTGGGAAGCACTTGAGAAATATTTCTTGGAAAAAAAATGAATTTGTTTTGCTTTAAGTTAAATTCTTTTAAGTGCTTTTGATAATTTTGGTGGGATGATATTAAAATTAATTTTTAAAAATATAATATATATTATTTTAATACATTTATAAAAAAAATCAATTTAAAAGCCATCACATCAAACTCTCAAGTACTGCTTTTGTACATATATGGCTGTAAATAATATAAATTTAAATAAAACTAAACTAAATTTGAAAAATATCAACTTTTTATTTGTAAAGAATTTTTTTTTTTTTATCTTTGAAAGTGTTGCTTTTTTTTTTTGTAATGGATATTAACTAAAATATAAAAGACATGGGTTTTTTACTGTTTGGGGCATTGTTGCTTCTGAGTTAAATCACTGTGGACTTCGACAGTGTGCAGACAATTTTACCATTGATGATCTCGGGTTGTGTTGTTGGTTGGGGGACGTTTTTGATTTTTCATTCTCTTTTGTTTTTGTCTTCTATTTTGGGTTCTTGGTTTCTGTTTTTGAAAGCAGTTCGTGCAGTGAGGGATGAGAGGTTTTTTCTTTTGTTGGAATCAGTTCAGGCAGCGAGGCATGGGATGGGACATTAACTTCTCTTTGTTCGCCCCCGTAAACTCCCATCGAAGGTCTGGATTGTTATCCGAAGTATTAAGGTGGTTGCATCAAACCCTAATTTCAATTCACAAAACAGTAAATTCAAAAATAGATAATGCAAACAATCAAAAATTCATAGCAGGGAGGAATAGTGCTTACATAGTTTAAGGCAGTGGAGAATGATTGTGATGCATGTTAAAATGAGATAAACGGGGAGAAATGAGATTGAAGGAAGCGATTGGATGCAAATAAAATGAGAGGAAATTAAATTCCAAGGAGAAATCCTGAGGAGTTAAGCGAAGAGCTTGACGGATCTCGAGGAAACACGTGGCTCTGAGACAAGCTAGCATTTTCAGGGGAGAGGGGGGCGCTGAGCTCAATGGAGAGTGAACATAATTTGGTTAGGTTGGACGATGTGGATGATATTTACCCCAAAATCAAATTCAAGAGAGAAGAGATGAATGAAGCCAGCAAGCCTGTTGTTTGGATCTGGACACGAGAGGATTGTCTGAACTCTAAAGGCCCTACCCGTAAATCATAGAGAAGCTTTATATATATAATACTAAATGAAAAAATTATCAATTTAAATTTGACTTATCGATTATATACAGTAACACACAATAGATTGTCTGGAATATGATTAATTAAAAACTGGTTTTAATCTATTAATCTTTTT
Organism: Salix viminalis; assembly: GCA_029228465.1. Lineage (NCBI taxonomy): Eukaryota > Viridiplantae > Streptophyta > Magnoliopsida > Malpighiales > Salicaceae > Salix > Salix viminalis. Next base: position 613,970 of record CM055430.1, read on the forward strand.
CAATGTTTATACTTAGAGAAATTTCACATATTAAATTAAATTTATTAAAAATATATAAAAAAAAACATGTGTTTGTTGGCACAAGGTTCTTTTAATTTTTTTTTCCAAAAATATATTTATTAGTAGATTATTTATCATTTATAAATAATCTTACACTAACCTTATATCTTCACATTCTATGTTTATTATGCTGTCAATTCATATTAATATTTGAAAAAAAAATTCATCAAAAGTTCTTTCTACGTCATTTTTTTATACCTTAAAAGTAATTTTATCAAAAATAAATAAATAAAAACGTTTTTTTTGCAAAAGAAGGTTGTATTTACTCTTAATATAAATATATATTTTTCTCCTCTTTAATTTTATTTTTCAGCCTATTTGAAACCAAAAACACCTAAAAATCAATGCTAAAATCTCTTTATTTGTTTTGGTCCCAAGATTTTTATTTATTGTAATTTTGTCATTTAATTGGAATTAATTATATATTTTAGTTTTATTTCGGCCTTTATTCTTTTAATTTTTTATTTGGTATTAATTCATTTGGTTTTTTCAAACCTTCTTAGACAATGTTTTATTTTTTACCTGTATTTATGCATCTATGCTTTTAATTTTTATTGGGGTTTTATTTTTATTCAATTTAATCCTGGTGTTTTAATTTATATTGGTGATCATTTTAAAATTAATATTTCTCCTTATTTTTCTTTGTTCTTTTTTTTGGTGTTTTCTGTTATTTATATTTGTTCTTCGGAACAAATAATTTTATAGTTTCATTTTTTTGCCAATAATATAATAATTTTAGTGATTTTTTTTTATATATATATATATATATTAATTTTTCAGGGCAATTTAATGATTTTAATTGTTTGGGCAGTAATGTTGATAATAATTTTAACTGTTGTGATCTTGATAATGATGGTAACGTAGGGATGAATTTTCAATGATGGTTTTTTTTTTTTTTTGTAGATAGAAATGAACTAATTATTTTTGTTATTTGTTTATTCCAAGTGTTTTCAAAATTTATATTTTGTTTGTTGTGTTTAATTTAAATTGAATTATAAATGTAATAATCCTAATACAATGAGTTCGATAATTCAAGTATCTGAATCTTCTTACTTTTTTAATGACGATGATAATTTTATGTTGATGATTTCATTGAAAAATACTAAATAAATAAATTTATAACCATTTAAAATTTATATATTTTATAGAAAACTCGAAGCGAGTATAATTCTTCACGGATTTATTATTTTGTCCAAATTTATATTATAATAAAAAAAATCTCGCACAATTATTATATTTTTGTGTTGAAAAAAATATGGTTCAGACTGCGGCGAAACGCGGGTAAATAGCTAGTATAAATATATTTTATATATGTGGCTGATGACAAGACCACAAGGTAGATCAAATTTAATATAAGAGGTTATGAATGCAGGGGTAGCAACTGGCTTCAGGTTTTGCCTGACCGGTAAGGATAAGGCCTGCATGAGATGATGATATGTTTTTAGTTCAAGACGAGTTGGTTAGCCCGCGCGTTGCGCCGGGCTTTTTATATATAGCAAACTGATTATTTATGTGGTAAGCAAAGAATTTTTTAGTTGATAAATAGAGAATTATAAATTTTAAATCATGCTATAATTTTTTTTTATGTATTGAATTAGTTGATTATTGTTATAAGCTTAAATACTCAGATAATAATTCAATTTCGAAATTTAAAAAATTATAAGCTTTATAAAATTTATGAAAGATCGGAGAATTGTAATTTGAGTATTGCAAGACCATAATTGATTAATTGTTTAGTATGTATTAATTGTTTTGATGGTTATTTAATTGGTTGATGTAAATCTGTAATCAATAAAATGAATGAAAGATGATTTTTTGTTGTCTTGAACTGAATGTGTTGATTGTTAAATATTTTATAACAGTTACTAAGCATTTAATTGGTTGATAGCAATATTGTAATCGCTGAAATCTATTAAAGATAGATTATTTTTTGTTTGCATTGATCTGGTTGGTTGTTGACATTATTTTACTGGCTTGGAGAATAATTTAGTCACAGTTTGGATTTGAATTGTGTGTTGATTTAATTAACTCATAGATTGCAAAATTGCAATGTTTTGATTATCTTGCGTGTTTTAATTGAATTGATAATTATATAATCAGTTAGTCGAAAAAATGTAATAGATTATATTGATTAGAGATTTTTGTTTGCTGTAGTCAATTGGGAATTTGTTGGTGGTTGGTTTTGTTGTAATTGTGTGGCCGATCATTTAATTTTTCTTTATCCAGTTGTGTTTACTGGTTATGGAAATATTTTTTGTATCTATTTGTACGGTGAATTATTTGATTGTTTGGTGTGATATTTTTTCGTTGCAGTTTATTGATCAATTTGTTAATGTGTTTTAATCGGTTATTTATAATTGTGTGGCCGATCATCTACTATTATATAACTATATTAAATGTATCTCAGAATAAATATATTAATTTTTTATATTTAAAAAATCTTAGGTCAAGTTTTCTTTTCCCTCTATATATTCTTAGGCAAAAGACTAAAAATATATATAAAAAAAATTAACACCATTACTGTCAAAACAATAGAAATTATTAAATTATGAAGAGCAAAAAAAATATTAACAAAAGAGTTACTAACAAAAATAATAATAATAATAATAATAATAATAACAATAATAATAATAATAATAATAATAATAATTATTATTATTATTATTATTATTATTATTATTATTATTATTATTATTATTATTATTGTTATTATTGTTGTTATTATTATTGTTA